>JBCNJP010000020.1:19361146-19392489 GCA_039602395.1 Deinandra increscens subsp. villosa | reverse complement strand
ATATATATACATACATACATACATAAGGTTAAGTTCGAATGATGAAATCATCATCTTGCAACAAAACCTACAGCATGTACAAAATAAAGGTCAATTGCGAATAGTTTGTGAATAAACATAGGTTTGATGTACTATGATAGGTCAAACATGCGATCCACGAGTGATATGGCTTCCAATCACCTAATGCCAGCTACCGGTCAAGTTAGGTGGGCTGCCAAACCAATAGATCTATTATTGTAACCCCGACCTTTTTAGTGTTAATAGTTACGCCTTGAAATTGCATTGACATTCACATTGAAATAGATTCCATTCACAACAATAATAATCCACACAAGTTCGACATACTAGAACACACATAACAATCATAGAGCTCACATGAAATTTGAAAGTAATGAAATAGTTATTTGAGATTGATACGGTGTACATGTTGCACCCCAAAACGATAAAAGAAAAGGGGCTATGAATACTCACCTGGCAATGGAGACACTGATGGACAATGACACCAACTAATGAAATAGCTAAACCTCGAGGATAACCTTGACAACTAGAGGATGATAGAGAATGAGTGAATATGTGAATTCACTTTATGACACACATTGATACAATCGACATGACACACGTTGGTGATGGTGATACATACGTTTATGAGGGTCAATCTTAAACTAAGGATGTAAACATAATGTCCTAGAGGTAAGCATATTCTTCATGAAAGTCAATTTATGTCAAAAGATAGATGTAATACATTAAGCATAATCCTTTATATAATTTCGACATGAGAAACCCTAGATCTATCAATAATAAACACGCATGGCATAGATCTAACCCTAATCCAACATAAAGATGCAAATTTGATCATGAATCACAAAGATCTAGCAATATTCAACATGCATGACATAGATCTAATCATAATCTAGCACAAAGTTGCAATCTTGATCATGTATCTCATAGATCTAGCAAGAATCAACATGCATGACATAGATCTAACCCTAATCTAGCATAAAGTTGCATTCTTGATCATGTATCTCATAGATCTAGCAAGAATCAACATGCATGATATAGATCTTACCCTAATCTAGCATAAAGTTGCAATCTTGATCATGTATCTCATAGATTTAGCAGGAATCAACATGCATGATATAGATCTAGCCCTATTCCATCATAAAGTTGCATCTTTGATCAAATAAACCATGGATCTATCATCATACATCATGTGTGGCGCAAATCTAACCTAAGTGCATGATAAAGCTCAGATCTTGACATGTAATTTCAAGGGATTGCAAGAAACTTACCAAAAACCGAAAAGAAGGCATGAAATGGGGTGAAACAAGCTTGGATCCTTGATGATTTAGCTCAAAAACCAAGATGGAAGGAAGAACTTTTGAAAACCAGCTCTTATCAGCCGTTTTAGAGGTGGAGGAGAAGAGAAATGATGATGGTGGAGGTTAATGGGGGTATTTATAGGAGAAAAACCAAGATGGAAGGAAGAAATTTTGAAAACCACACTCTAGGCGTATCGCCTTGAGCATAGGCATGGTCCAAGCGATACGCTTGGAGCTCCCCCGAATCATGGGGTGCCCGATTCTTCGTTTCGTGTGCTCGTTTTGCCGCTTTTTGATGTTTTCGAGCCCCGTTTCCACCCAAATCACCCAATTCATCATTCCATCATGTTAACCACATTTAATCCACTCAAAACAAATATAAGTACGTCACACAACTCATAACGATACATAAATTAGGTCAAATTACATATTTTGGTCGGTTTTGAAGTACGTATCGATTTTGGGCAATTCACCAACGTTTCGTGACTCGATTAAGTGTGTGATGATTCGTGACATCATAATTGATTATTGGATTAATAATTATACCTAATTTGACTTACTATACCAAAATACGAGATTCACGTTAAACGACATATCGCATACCGAAATCGCGTAAAAACCCTAAATAGCTTTATTTTCGATTGTAGAACTCCGATTTGATTCCAATTGATTTTAGTTAAGTATTTCATTTTGAAAAACCACTATAAGTCATTTAAAAACATTATTTGGGTTATAAATACCATAAAATTATCCCGGTACTTAATAATTCGCAAATCATTAAACGCAGGGTTTCAAAATGGGTCGGGTTTTATAATCGGAAAAATGCAGATGTTACAAAAATCATGGCCACTTTTGGCTCAAAATTAAAAGAAAATTATAAATCAATTATAAATATATTTTTGAATATCAATTTCAAATATATCTTTTAATACATCTTTAAATTCAAAATAATATTTTTTATTAAAAAATATTATATTTTATTACATATAATTTAATATTTTAATATGATACTTATAATATTTTATTCAAAATAATATTTTAATATTATATATACATTATAAAATATTTTATTCCATTTAACTTTATAATTTTTTTTACTTTAATTGTAATCGAATAAAATATTTTATATTATATATAAAATATTAAAATATTATTTTGAATAAAATATTATAAGCATTATATTAAAAATATTAAAGTATATGTAATAAAATATATTATACTTTAATATTTTTAATATTATATAACAAAATCTTTATTTTCCGTAACTAGATTTCTTCTTTTTTTAACTGCAAACATCCGGTTACCCGGGGGTCTATCATGACAAACGATGTTGACCATAGTTCGTGCGAGTAACCAAGACCGTCTGTGTTGCACATCCATACCAGAGGAAACCAACCGTCTAAATGCCTACTGTCATAAAACCTCTGATCCATCTATAATTACTAAGATATTTTAGGTAGTTATAAAAATACATAATTATCATAAATTATGATTGTATTTACATTTTTTTTAAACTCAGCCGTGTAACACACGAAGATAAAAAATTATTACTTAGAACGAAAATTTGTTGCGAACAGCTGTACTACAAGAAATAATCAAAATATACGGTCTAAAGTCTAAACGCCAAGAGACATATATGTTGTTTTAAACAATACGTCAAAAACCTAATTGACATGATTTATGTAGGACAAAAGTCGTCAAAAATTACCCTTAGTTTGACGTTTGGTTACTTATTTGTTTTTAGTATTGGCGACAATATCTCTAATTCAAAACAAAATGATCTCTTCATGGATCAACTATTTACACATCATATAACTGGTGAAAATAGTACCATTTTTCAAGACTTATTTTCGTGATCTATAATAGATTGGATATATTTTGGTTGCCAACAAGGCATATGGAAGGGTCTTGCTATCCCCACGTCGACTAAAAGTCAAATAGTCAGTTTAAATATTTTTGATCGTTTAGACTTTTTAACCTTCGCAAATGTCAAATGGGCGTTTAAAAACTAAAAAGAACTTAAACCGTCGTAGTTCTAACCTTAGTAAAAGTGTTTCATTTTCATGATGCTAATATGAAACATTTAAGACATACTAGTGTTGTAAAACTTGGCGAGTATACACATTGGTGATTTTCTACAACTCGGAATTGGTCTAACTCGAGCAAAATCGGTTAAACTTGAAAAAAAATTAAAAAAATTGGAAAAATTGTCAAACTCGGTCAACAGGTTGGGTTTGACTGGAAAAATCCATTTTTTTTAAAATTAAACTCTATCAAACTCGGAAAAAATCAATCAACTTTGCCCAGGAATCAACTAGTGAGTGATTTTTTAAACATGTTTAATTGTTTAGTTATTTACTCGCGTTTTAGACATGTATTCTATTGATAATGTCCTAGTATTTGGTTGTGAATATTAATAATATTATGATGTTTGACATATATATATATATAAGTTCTCAAAAATTATTTTCCTTATAATTTACCATATCCAAGTACTCCCCGAGACTCCCTTGTCACACCCCTGAAATTCCCCTGTAGAGTATCACCGTATGAGACATGTGACAAACCAGAATCCAAGTCATCAGACACACAAAATGACTCTATATGAGTTAAACGATTTGAAAATATCAGAGTTTAAGTTTCAAAGTTTGCGGAAGCATAAAACATGAGTAGTGGAAGTATAAAAGTTTAAGACAAGTTAAAAAGTTTTCACGCCTGTAAGCGCATGTCAAACAAAGTTCAAATGCAACCAAAAGTTTATATCATTGAGCATGAACCTTCTAAACGTGCATCCTAGTCCAAAGCCGCCTAAGGACCTGAGAAGAAATATGCTAAGTGTCAATACAAGGTTGGTGACTTCACAGGTTTATATAAAATAAGTATGCTAGTAATAGTTTATCAAAAGTAATGCAGTTAGACTCCCCGAGACTAATCGTATGCGGGACCTCCAAGGTTCCCATATATCTAGAATAATATACCTATAGATAGCTTGTCTATATGGTTTTGTAACACAAGGTGACACGTAGCCAGAGCTGACAGTAGAACTGCCTTTGCCACTATGCATTGTCGTGCATGTCTTCAAAACCTTTTACCACATGTCTTCTCCCGCATAACGAAACAACAAAAGTAGGGGTCATAAACTCACCTTGAGTCGCCTAGACTTCAACTATGACACGCAAATGTCTCTTGGTCTTTAGTCCGTATAAATATGAATTAGCGATGGCAGAATGGAGAAACCAAAGAACACTATTAGCGGCTAGAATTACAATTTATAGAGATGTCACGAAACAAACTGAAACAATGGTTCAATTTCACTCCCCAATATCCAACCAATTGAACAAATCAAAGATGGACGACACCCTAGTGGCAATCTTAAATCGAAAATGAAGTTTTATTCGAATGAAAAACAGAATAATTGAAGAATAAACTAAAAGGAATATACGAAGTTGGGACAGGGCGAAGACGGTGACAGCACGCCGCCCTGTCTAGGGTTTAAACTTGGTGATGGCGTCTAGAGTTTGTATTTTTGTGGTGGCGTGGTGGCGTGGTGGATAAGATAATTAGAATCTTAAAACTATGATACCACGTAAGATAATGATAAATACCGAATAATATTCCAATAGCTAATAATTTGGAATGATAGGGATAATTAAAATGAAAAGGTGGAGCTTGTCCTTTTATAAAACTAAGAAACGAGCCTCTCTTTAGTTCACGTGCCCTTGTCTTGTCTTAAAGCAGAAACACATCTGTATCATTTGGTGTTATCAGGCTAATTAGAATTGTGTCCTTTTGCCCAAGAACCAGTTGTGGACTCGTAACTATCCCCTTTAATACAACACCTACTTGAGTCCAAGTCCATCTAGCTAGTTGTTTATTTGCCCCCTTAACCACAAGTTGATCCTATTCAATTCCACCGTTATGAATTGTCTTGATCCTAGGAACTAGGAAGTTACAAATTTAGTGACAACTGACTCCATGAAGCACCCAAAGGGTGTTTAGAGCACCTAGTATTACCCAGAAACAATTTTACATAGTGTAAAATAAAAAGAAAATGTAATATAGAGAGAATTGTTGGAATAATTCCAATCATAATAACAGCTAAAATTGAAGCACACGTGTTAACTCAAATGATTAGTATTAGTTGTTGATTACGTTATGATAGAGTAAGTCGGGTATTTGTTTGTGGTTCTCAACATGAGCATGAGTACACTTCACTATGTTTGTTCTTTCTTATCGGATTAGTGTGTTTTCTTAAGAATGGTGAATGATAGAGGTGTTCAGTATTTGGATCTCATTCGAAAAGTTTTAAATTCGACTTGATTCGATTCCAAAATTACGGGTTAAAAATTTGGTTTGAAAGTCCAAATTTGTATTTAATTAGATTCGATGTCCAATATTGAATTTCAAATCGAATTTGAATTTGAATTGAATCTCAAATTCGAATTCGATTAAAAATTCAAATTAGACATGTTCATATATTCATACATATACACACACATACATATATACACACACACTATACATTTATTTTCCATATAAACAAATATAAGTAATTATATAAATTATATTAAATTAGTTTTCACATACAACTCCCATTTTCACCTATTTAAAATCATTAAAAGTTTAGCTATTTAAAATGTTTTAATTTGAAAACACATATCACACCAAAAAATTTGACATTACGTGGATTGACTCAATCATCATCATTTTTCCAAATGAATTAATAGTATTTATGTTTCATAACTATTTTGTATGTTTAGATGCATAATAAAATTACAAATCTTGTGTTTTTTAGGGGTGCTTAAGTTGATTTTTTTTAATGATAAATTGTCTGTCACGATAATTGCGTACTTAACAATTGCTTTAGATATGGATGTTCTGAACGTTAAACAAAACTTTGTCCAATTTGAGTGTTTTTATTTTGAATGTTAAACTATGATTTTTTTTCTTCTCATTTGTCTCTTAGGTGTTCTATTAGTTTTATCATTTTAAGATTTTTTGTAGTTTTTACTAAAATAATTTTAAATTTATTCGAATGTAATTCGGATTCGATTCGAATTAATCACATTCAAATTTGATTCGATTTGAAATCATTTTTCGAATTCGAATCGAATTCGGATCTAGGTTTTAAAAACTAAAATTTGAATTATTCGAGTATTCAAAATTCGATTCGCTGAACACCCCTAATGGATGGTGTGTTGGCTATTTTAGTATGATTGGATTTACTCAAGACTAACTTAAGAGTTTGCTTATACATTGATACAACTTAGCACACTTTATCAAAACTAAGCTAGCATTAATACATTTGAGTCTATAAATGTAAGGTTTCAAACCCGGGAGCATACATAGTTTTCAAATTAGCTAGAATTCATTGAAATATGAGGAGCAGAAACAATCCTTTAAAGCATCTAAATATATAAAATAGCATAATAATGTCTAAATGCAACATAAACTTCATAGGATAGATGACAGTCTTGGAATATGGGTGGGCTTCAGATGCATTGCCAAGAGTTCCTTAAATCATCAATCTTTAAGCTGCAATTCATTTAACATGCATGTTAAAACCCAACTAATACAGTGAGTTCAAGTTTACATATAAACATATAATTCATTTTTCGATACCTTCATAAACATTTACTCATTAGATAAGCATAGTCGAACATTCACTTTCATATTCTAGAACACAAAGTAAAGGAACTCCTTTCTTTGGTCTCTAATTGTTATTATAGGACTTTTTCTTGGCTCCCAACCGTCGGAGGAGGACTTTAACCTTGACCCACAATACAAAGATCGTAGGACTTTCATCAAGCAATAAAAACTGCCAAAATTGTTTAAAACATCATCGTTGCCATTAGTGAACATAATCAAATCATACTTTCACTACTAGAAAAAACTGGATTTATGATGCGCAATGCGTGTCATAAAGGGGTATAGATGACGCGCATTTCTGCGTCAAAGAAGCCCCCATCATAAAGGGAGATGACGCGTATTTTGCGTGTGATCTGCTTACGACACGCATTTATGACGCTCATTTATGACGTGTAAATTGAGCGTCATGTTTTAAGCGATTTGAGAAAATGAAATTGGTATGCATTTTGCATGTCATTAGTTTATGACACGCATTTTTGCGTGTCATGGTTTTAATTTTTTTTTAAACATTTTCTTGTATAATCATTAATTTCCACATTAAATGACAATTAACCTCATAATACAAAATATAATGCACTTATAGAAAAAATAATATATTTCATATATATAGCAACATTACAAAGTTAACTTTGTTTACGTTGATACAAAATATGATCTAACACAAACACATTTCACTTCATATCAATATCATATTTGCATCCATGCCAACTGAAAAAATGATAAAAATATGATCTCACCATAGGTTGTTACGATGGATCACACGGAAAATTAACAAGAAAACGTTATCAACCTTTTAGTGATATTATACTCGATAATCAAAAAAGAAATGAAGAACCAAAACGGTTTATACCTTGACTATGAAACTCGATCGGCCCGAAGAGTGGTTCGAATAAAGGTTAATGAGATTTTCTATATCCATCATCAAATTAATGAGTACAATGCCCCCGTATATATAAATACTATATACTGAATACACCCCTATACAATAGGAAAGATGAGCTGGAGAAGGATGGACGCTCAAACTGTCTCTGAAAGTATGAAAGGACACGGAAGGCCCTTTGTGAAAAACATCAGCATACTGGTACTCGGAAGGGACATGCAGAACGCGAATATTGCCAACGCGAACCTTTTCTAGAACAAAATGTATATCGATCCCGACGTGTTTGGTACCTTGATGTTGTACCGTATTACCAGATAATTAGACTGCAGACACATTATCACAATAAACAATAGTAGCGGATCGAACTGGAGGTAACTCAAACAAAAGGTTGCGAATCAAACTAACTTCAGCCACCGCATTGGCCACTACTATGTATTCAACTTTGACACTAGACCTGGAAACAGTGCTCTACACTTGGAGGACCAACACAAAAGATTATCCCCCATAAATACACAATAATCGGACGTTGAACGTCTAGAGTCTAGACAGCCGCCCTACTCGGTGTCCGAGTGAGTGGTAAGATACGTGTCCGGTAACATTCAAACGAATACCGCGATCCAGAGTATCCTGTAAGTAGCGTAAGATGCGCTTCATAAAGTGAAAGTGTGGCTCCCGTGGGGCATGCATGAATGAACAAACCTGCTGAACATCGTATGAAATGTCGGGACGGGTAAAAGTGAGGTATTGTAATGCTCCTGCTAGACTCCTATAAAGCGTCCAATCGGATAATAATGGCCTATCATCTGCACTTAATTTTGAATTCCTGTCAACTGGTGTGGCACACTATTTACACGAACTCATAGATGCCTGTTGTATAACGTCTCTGGCATATTGCGGCTGTTGGAAAAAATAAACTAGACGAGTGGCGTGTGACTGTAATACCAAGAAAATGATGTAAGTCTCCCAAATCTGTCATAGCAAACTCCCGTGACAATGTAGTAATCAGCTGTCTGAGAAAACCTGAATCTGAAGCTGTTGACACGATATATATCATCCACACATGAAAGTAAATAAGCAGCGTGTATGCCATGCCAAACCTAACCTATCAATTAAATAATGTTCTTTTACCCCCTCGACATCATTAAAAATCTAATTTATGTTCGTTAGTTTTCTCGTGACAACCAAGTTGCAATTGAATTTGACCCACTTGGTTTTTCTTTAAAAAATTTCAAGACCGGTAGGCTCCTTTCCCGCCACAATAGCCGGGTGACCTATATCCATTCATGTCTCCATTGAATAATGATTTTTCTTGTTTGACTGGTCACTCTCCACTTCTTTGACGCAACCCTCTTGGTCACCTGGGCTCCCACGTTTTAAAAATTTTGACTAGTCGCAAATTTATTACTTGTAATAAAGATAAATCTTTTGATGTTTGCCATTTATGTGAAGTTTCTAATAGTAAACGACTTTCATTTTCCAATTTATGTATATGTTACTTTTACATCGTTTAACATCATACATTGTGATCCCTAGACATCTCCCATTTTGAGCAAAACCGGTTTGAAATGTTACATGGTTTTAGTAGATAAATTTTCCAATCACGTATGGGTTTACCCCCTCGAATTTAAATCTGAAATCTTCCTTACATTCAAAAAATTCATAAACTCATTAAAACCTAATTTAATAAATCTATCAAATCCTTCCAGTGTGATTTGGATGGCGAATTTGATAATCTTGACTTTTAAAATTTCGCTAACGATCATGGCCTCGTGTTTCTTTTTTCATGCGCGCAAACATCTGGGCCAAACGGATGATTCGTCGCCTTAACGACATCATTCGGGCTCTTCTCACGCAAGTGCATCTTCCACCTCCGTTTTGGGTTGAAGCTCTTCATACCGCAGCCTACCTTCACAATATCCTTCCTACCAGACGACTCAATTTTGACACTCTCGCATTCATCATTAATCACCGTCACCCACGGTACGATCACCTTCACGCGTTTGAGTGTGCTTGCTATCCCAACCTTTCGGCCACTCAACCTCATTAACTTCACCTACGTTCGGTTCGGTATCTTCCTTGGCTACCCGACCAACTTCCGTGGATATCGGTGTTTCGATCCTTCCACTGGTCGTGTACATATTTCTCGACACGTTGTCTTCAACGAAGGTGTCTTTCCTTTTTTTCGAAAACCACGAATACACCCCCTTCTACTCCTTTCATCCATTCCAACCTGCCTATGCCTACCGATCAAGCCTCCTTTGTCGCTCCACCACCTCCACCAACCCATATTCCTGAGACCCATATCCCCGCCAACCCATCATTCCGATACACAGACAAAAATGAATCACAAATACTACTCTTGAACCGGTGGGTCAAGAGGAAACTAGAGAACTGTTGGTACCAGGCTGGAGGAGCCTATTTGAGGCCATAAAGTGATTGCTTGATGCGACAAACATAATCGCGAGGAGCAAGGCAATTGAAGCCTTTGACGGCTGGAAGGAAAAAATCACAGCCTTTAGTTGCTGTTTAGGCACGAAAGAAGAGAATGTCATCAAAGAATTTTAATTGTTTTGGTGCATCATACGTGGAAGCTAACAAAGAATTTGTTTCTTTTCCTTTTCTTTATTTTATATGTCGGATAATTATTTTATTCAATTTATTATGGTAAACGATTCGATAGTGACAGTATCCGTTTTATTCACTATAACTGTTGGCTAAAGGCGTTGTGATTACTAAAAAAAATTATACTCATTTATCGGATGATGGATATACAAAATCTCATTAACCATTATCGAGTTCGATAATGATGAACACCTTCTTTCCTTCCTTGCTTGTGAGTTACAATCAAAATCCAAGAATCCTCCATCAAAAACCTAAATGGTATATATGGTCAAACAAATCTTTAATCCTAATAAAGCTATAAGATGGTTGCCACATGACCCTTTTCTAGGACCTGCACATCATCATGTTCACATGTCAACACTAGATTAAATCAATATATAAATTTTAAAATTAATTCAATGTATTATTTCAACTTTCCAAATATAAAATTGAACCTTACATTTTTTAAATTTTAAATTTCACATTTAATAAATTTTAAATTTGCCCCGGAGGTGGTTGAATTTCTACGCAGGGTTCAACGGGTCGTACATTGTAATTTGTCGTCGCCAAAGGCTCAAAACCTTATTTTCAGTAGGATTGGTTTCGCTAATCAAAAAGGGGTTGCGGCGCAGCTTGTTGCCCCGCTACCCCCCACTTCTTTGTAATTGCTTTTAGTTATCAATGAGATGTGTAAATAAATTAAAATTTCTAATTAAGTGTAATGAAACTTCAAATCTTTTAAAATTTCTAAACTTAAATTTTAAAATTTTCAAATTTAAATAATTATTATTTTAACTTTCCACGTATAAATTTTAATATATTACATTTAATATATATTAAATTTATTATTAATAGAATGTAATTGTGAGATCTTTAAAACTTCTAATTTTATATTTAACAAAATCCAGATTTCGAACATTTATTATAATTTTCCACATATAAAGTTAAATAGTACAATTAATAAATTCTAATTAAATACATTTATTAAATTTTAAATTTCTAATTAAATAGTTATTGTAAAGGTTAACAAATTCTTATTTTTTTCTTAACTATTGTAAGACAACTTATTACTATGCTGCAACAATTAAAATGACAATGGCGGCGGTCCTACTGTTTTACGGCCAGGAAATCAGGATCGTGACAATATGGGTCAGTAAAGGGTCGATATCTAACCTAAACTACAACATCGAAAATAAAACATCAGATTGGTCAAACATGATTGCTATGATTATTGAATATATTACATGATAAACAAAATTCATATTTATATGGCTATTAATTGAGCGAACCCAACCCAGGTTTAACAAAGCCAAAATTGATTAAAAAAATTATGTCATTCATATCATTCAAATCTCTCATCATTTTTATTCCATTTATCTCATTTTATGAACCTAAATTCAATCCGTATAGTTTACGGGTTACTAACCTAGTATACGAATATAAAAATATAACAAATTGAGCTAATAACAAATTATGGAATTATAACGATTTTTAAATTTTGCAAACTAAATTAATAGAGTATAATTTAAACCTCTAATCTTTTAATCTTTAGTATTTAACGATGTTTCACATGCTAAATACAAAAATGGATCTAGAATTCTCTGAAATGCAGATAAAGAAAAAAATAATATTTGGTGACTCGTCCCTTGGTTCTTCCAATTGTTACCCAACTTGCATAAAAAAGCAACGTACCAAACTCAAACCCTTAACTTCTACGTGTGGAACCTCCATTTATCTTGGGATTCATTCGTCAATTTCTCTTTTTTTATCAAGGAATGCCAAATTTAATCAAATATCAAATATATTAATAATATACGAATATAGATATATTCTTTTATTAAAATAAAATTTAATCCTTTAAAAGAGATATTTTAAAGTAAATACACTTATTATTGATGGAAGATAAAGTGACTTTAAAAAATCATTTATGAATTTTGTCATGTTCAAGAGAATATTGTAACATATAAAATCATGAGATCTTCATTCTGAAATTGGGTTTTTTTTTCGGTTACATTGTTCATATCTTAAAATAGAAAAACCTAAAAATCAAATAACTAATAAAATCAAATGAAAAAAAATAAAAAATCAAATGTTTGTTAATTAATCACTAAGAATACGATATTATTGTTTGATTTGGTTTATGATTTGTGTCATAGCTGACGTTGATCCTTGTGTAGTAGTAAAGCTTAAAAGGCCTAAATATATCTTAAAGTTCGGTGAAATTAGTTTATTACTTTTGTCAATGTTCAAATGTTATTAAACTTATCCCAAAAATAAAACCTAGTGGGCGAAAACTCTAAAAAAAAATTCAACGGCGGCAAAACTCCAAATTAACTAACACTATTAATGAGAGTAAATTATAAATTTTGTCATTTAGGTTTACACGTGTTGCAAGTTTTTTGTCCTTTACCTTTATTAATAATACTGGATGTCCTTTAAACTTTATAAAGTTTCACTTAGTTTCATTTGGTCAAATTTAGTTCTTTACGCCAAAGGACACTCGGTGTAAATTTGTATAATATAAATGACACTCGGTGCAATGTTTGTTAAGCGAAAGGACATTGAGTGAAACTTTGTGAAGTTTAATGGACATCCAGTGTTATTAGTAAATGTAAAGGGACAAAATTTGCAAAATGTGAAAACCTAAATAACAAATTTGTAATTTACTCTAAATCATATATACATTTCTTTTGCGTAAGATACGCGTGTTCCAGTTGGGTACCATTTTTGCTTAATTGGGTATTGCTTTATGTTGCCATAT
The DNA here is from genome assembly GCA_039602395.1 of Deinandra increscens subsp. villosa. Taxonomy (NCBI): domain Eukaryota; kingdom Viridiplantae; phylum Streptophyta; class Magnoliopsida; order Asterales; family Asteraceae; genus Deinandra; species Deinandra increscens. The sequence goes on along the minus strand of JBCNJP010000020.1, from coordinate 19,379,279 downwards.
TTTCTTTATATTTTACTATGCACATGTTGACGTGGGATAACGCGGAGTTGCATTGTTATGATGCTACATAAAGAAAACGGAAATAAAAAAAGCTATGTAACGATATACACACTTAAAGTGTTGAACATACAATGTAAAAGCTATGTTACACGACAGACATATTATACCTTCAATTCATGTGCTAAACACGTTGAGATTGAAAAAACCTCAAGTACTGAGCAAACATGGATTCACCTTTCTAGTGGTTGAAATTCTCATATCTCTGCTTCAAAACATCATTCTCGTTCTCCTTTACCTCATCAATTCTTTCATATTTCCTTCAAGGACTTCCATAAATCTTTAGCATTTTGCATTTCTTGAAGCCATGAAGTACTTGATTTGGCAATGAGGTTTGAAGAACCCAAAGTGCCTTAGAATCAACTTCAGCATGTTTGTGATCTTTATCATAGTATTTTGACAACTCTTCTGGAATGTGCATTGTGCAATTAGCAGATGCGCGCAATAACTGGTGCATACAGGCCTTCAGTGATAGACTTTCACAATTTGTATAGTCTTAATATTCGATGAACCCTTCCATCCTAAACTTTCAAGTGTCAAAATCATCTGGGGTGAACACGGGTGGTTTTAAGGTTGTGCCATTTTCAGAGTCATACTGTTTTATAGCAGACATCTTGAAAACAACAGTCATGAATTAGAGAAATTGAGAGTTTGAATCTAAGTAGTATCAGGTTTTAAAAGAAAAGAAATCTTCAAATCAAGGGTCAAAGCTATGAAACCACTTGTAGGATCGAGATTCCTCACTAAGGAATCTAAACGAGGTTACTAGATAATAATCAAGCAGACGGAAACAACTTGATTGTAACTCTCACACAAAATATAATATTGGTTAGAACAAAATTATCAACGTAGAACACCAAGAGTTAAGAAATGCAGTCTTATAATTGTACTGATAATTACTAAGTAACCAACAATTTACATGAATACACAAATAAAAATATATAAAGCCTAAGGAATCAATATGAGCCATTGATTTTTCTGAGATAATCTAGACCATCTGTTACATAAAACAAATTACAATAGTTACTAAACATGTTACAAATTGGTTGGAAAGTTTTCCGAACAGTTGACTGTAACATCTGTGTCCGACACATTTATAAAACCTGACCCAGATCTGAATTTGTCGCGCGAATCAAATTTCGGTTTAATAAGTACCAAAATATATTTTCTTAAGTTATACATTTAAATGATGTTTGAAATATTCCATAATCATTTTTTTAGCATAGAATAATAATCATATTAAAGCTCAGGGGGTATTTTTGCACAAAACAAACTATAGGGACCAAATGTGTAGATCTTGAAATTCTGGTCCACTGTGGTTGGCGGTATGCTAAGATCCTCCCCTGGGATTATGGCGGTACGCCATCTGCCCAGTGCAGCCGTAATTTCGCTAGTCATCGTTTTACGTGTCGATTTCGAGCTCTACATGTCAAATGTCGACCAATACTCATCACCTATCGTGTCTCCATCTTCGTGCGCACATTTCCCCTATAAATACTCGTCCAATCAATCGATTATGGCTGCCAATTTCATGAATCAAGTCTTAGAAAATCCTAAATCCATCTCCAATCTTCTTGCTCAAATTTGGATGATCCAGGAAGGCTTTGAAGCTCTTATATTGTAGTCACTCGTTATTTGGTATGCAGAACAAAACTCCTCTATCAATTTCTATTAGTATTGTTGTTAAGATTGAGTTCTAGAAATGTGCATAAGTTAGGATTTTTAAACTTATTTTGATGAATTTGGGTAATCGGGAAGAAATTGGGGTCTGAAAGTTTGAGGGATATTATATTATAAATTTATAATATATACTAAAAAACCCCTAAGTCAATTTTATGATCCTTAAAGTTTTGGTATTTATTTAAGAATCAGATCAAAATCAGGGTTTTCGTAAAGGTATTTTATCAAAATTGATCGAGCAATTGGTATTATATTAGAGCTTGATATTTTAAAGTGTATTATAGTATGATATTATAAACAAAAGCCCTAAGTTTATTTCATTTTATAAAAGGTTTTGATATTTATTTAATAATTACGTCAAATTAGGGTTTTGAAATATGATTATTTAATATTCAGCAAATAGGGAGATATTAGGACATAGCTTTTGGTATTAAAACATGTATATATACATATATATATATATATGTGTGTGTGTGTGTGTGTGTGTGTGTGTGTGTGTGAAGATGATCATTTGAGAACTAATTGGTTTTGAGAACTTTTGAGAACCATTATAAGCCATTAATTATATACATGGAACCCCCCCCCCCCCCCTCCCATGAATTATAGTGGTCTGTGCGGACTGGAAGGGTAAGCGCATATACACTAGGTTTTCTGGCTAGACAAAGTCTGTCCCATAAATCCCCACTAGGACTTGGCACGCTTGAGAATTTGCTTATAGGAAAACGCATTTTCATATTATCTCTAAGTCAAAAAATAATTGAAAAGGGTAAATTGTCTTTTCAAATAAAACCTAACTCTCCTTAAGTTCCTTGTGTCCTTAGAACTATAGTCATTATGACTCCCCGTATTCACTTAACCTATTCATTTCATTAGGATTATCTTCAGGTTTATTATCTCTCGCGGTTGGTTCTATCTCTCATTCCCGATCTACTCATCAGGTGAGCATTTATAAGCCCCCTCTTTAGATAATGTGGAATGTGTCTAAATGATCAACTCGTATTATCATTCGAATGGTGTTTCATTCGAGTGATGATTCGCATTGTGAGTATTCACGACCCCTCTCTTTTATTACTGTTGGTTATGACTCAATATTCAATTCGTGTTATCATTCAAATGGTGATTCATTCGAATGATGATCCAAGTTGTTAGAAATCATAGTCACTTTATCTTTAAACTTTTTGGGGTGTAAGATGTATCTCTATTCAAAATCATTTCTCTAAAACGTAAACGCGATTATATGTTGATTGGATAAATTCTATGTATGTTAAATTTGTGTGGATTATTATGGTTGGTTGTGCTCTTTCTCTATCTTGAAGTGTACCCATTAACATACCGAGTCAGTGTTATAGTAATAGATCTATTGGTTTGACAGCCCACCTGGCCTGCCTGGAGGCGTCAGGTGATTGGAAGCCTAGTTGTCTAGGGTTTGATGCGCTCACTTATTTACTCTAATTCATTACTTTTTTGACTATATATATGAATGTATCTCTTTTTACATATATCGCTTGTGTTAAAAATATATGTATTATTCAAGCTTGTGTTTACTCACCAACTACTTTTGTAGTTGACACTTTATCTTATACATGTTGCAGGAATCTATACTTGAGCAATGTTGTGATGACACTATGATTGTTGGACCTAGATTAAAGACTTAGAATCAATTTCAATGTGCATTCAGTTATGCGTAACTTTATTGTATGATATCTTGAATTATTAATGAAAAAGGACATGTTTAAGTATTGTAACTTTAATTAGTTGTCATGACCATCCGGATAATCATTGTGCCCTGACCTATTCTGTCGTTGGTTGGGGTGTGATAGTTGAGACTGGCGCACCAACTCTGCAACAGTACTTCTAGACACAAAAGCTATCTTGTCTACCATCCATAAAATTATTTAATAGAAACTGAGATAGCTCCCTATAAACTCAGTTTATATGTACGGAAGCTTGACTTCATCCGTAGAAACTACTTTGTAGTTTTAGCTCCGTAGTAACTAAGACTTTATCGGTAGAAACTCCAAGTCTTCATCAGTTAAGCTTCAATATCTGTATTAACTTCCATTAGGAATCTTCAAATGATCAAACACAAAACATTTCCAAGGGATCCATGGACCGCCTTCCACACAATTTGCAGTCTCCTTCGATCACACAAATCCTTGTTCTCTCTCAGGCCTCAGCTTCTCCACATAGATAAAAACATTCAGTTCTTCGACTTGATCAGAATAGATTTCTTCTTGATTCTACATATCAACTCTTTGATAGCCTTAATGTCTTCTTCTATTCAAGAAAACCCACACATTCCAACACAAAACCTCATTTTAAATTACAAAACCAATCAAACTAAGTTACCAACCGAGCTTAAATATCAAGACCTATTCTAACAAGTCTAAGGGGCTGGGAATGAAAAAAACGCGGACGGAGAAAAACAAATAACACCAATATTTTCGAACTATTTAGCTATCTTCGAATGATCAGTTCAAAACTTTGTCTCTTGAGTTGGATTTAGTCCTGTCACAATATTTTCATTCTAAATTTTGTAAATATATTAGTTTGATAGCTGGCATGAATATAAAATGTAGCTATCATTCTATCTCAACCTATCTTTATTCATATTAATGTTTGAATAGAGTGTGACACTTTTTTAACGGTAAATTTGGATCGATTACTGACAGACCATTGACACCACCAAATCATCTATATTTCTTATTAGGAGGAAACTTATTATATGTGAGAAACCACATGCTTCAACCTGGAACCCCTATTTTTTTACATGTAAAACTTGAACCCAAGACCCCTCATTTTTTTTATTTACATACCAACCACTTGGATATATTAAAGATCATTAGTGAATAGAGTGTGACTTAACTATACAAGGATTTTATATTTTGCGAAGATTATACATACTATATTGACGTGGGTGGCATTAGACATAATCTATTAGACTTGCATCTATCTGAGGATTTGATCAATGATAGAACGTTACGGGGGCGTAGGATCAAAGCTAGTTGTCCAATGTGCCTTTTTAGGACCAAGGTTTGTGCCTTTTTATTATTTTTTCATTCCCTTTATTAATATTACTACTATTATTATTTTTTCTATTTTTATTTACTTATTTCTCTTTTCTTTTTATTACCTCATTATTATTGCTATTATATTTTTATTTATTTATTTATTTATTATTATTATTATTTTTTATTTTACTCTATTTTATTTCACTTTATTTCTTTATTACTATTATTTCTATTTTTTTAATCTATTTATTTATCGTTAATTTTATTATTTATTTACTTATTTATTATATATATATATTTTTTATTTTTTTCTGGGTAGGGGGTCAGGGGCTATATTTGTCCGATGTGCTCACTATTTTTCTTGACTTCGGGTTTTTCTTTGTCGTTTCTTAATTTCTGTGCGTCCTCATGTGTTTTCGGAGCTGGGTCTTTCTGAAATCAGTCTCTCTATCCGTTGTGATGGAGGTATGACTGCCTACATTTCACCCTTCGCAGACCCTATTATTAGTCTTTGTGCTTTTAGTGAGATTTTACTGGTTATGATTGTTATTGTTGTTATACTTTAAAGAAAATGTTGGTTGTGGATGATTTTTTTTTTGAATGGCGGATTTGGATCACTGCAGAGATTGAAGGCCTCCCACCCGGTCATCTCCAACTTGAATCATGTGGTGACAGTAACTGGCACGTCCCTTATATGAGAAGTTCGTACATCAACCCTACACTCAATCAGGTCACAAATTACTGAAGAAACTGACCCCTGCCTGCCAGAAAACCCTTTAAAAAATTCAAATCTATGATCTTTTCAGTCACAAGCTCTAACTCTCACTTCATGTCTACTAAGCTAAAGCCCAAATACAAACAATTCGATGAAGTGATGGCCGGATATGCTCCACGAGCAATTCGAGGTTGAAGAATAAAAAGAAAGAACAAGTTGCGGATGAAGTGATGGCAGGATATGCTCGACGAGCAAATCGAGGTTGAAGAATAAAAAGAGAGAATTGATTGGCTATTCAAACCTCAAGCACGTTACTATTGCTAACTTCCAAAACCATACTTTTTATCATTGCTAACTTCCAAACCACACTTTTTATAATAAAGCCGCCTATTTATTTCAGACTCCATGTTTCTATCGGCCGACCATGACATCATATATATCTCATTCGATCACTTTAATTATAGTTTTCATCCTTCAAGTAGATTTATTCGAAACCGGGTATATATCTAGACTATTTTTAATTGAGATGTGATCTATTATTTGAGGGATAAAGCCAAATTTGGAGTTATGGGTATATTGATATCAAATAGAGAACTCTAGTATCAAGAAGGAGTGTCTTTAAGGGTGTGTATGATAGGTGATCATATAAGCCATATATTTTAGAAGGGATGTGAAATATTCTTTTTTTATATATCATAACTAGCTTTAATACCCGTGCATCGCACGGTTGGCGTTTAAAAAAAATCTAATAAAAACAGTAATAATGTACTCGAATATAAAGGTCATTGAATAATGTAAACTGAATCAAACACGTAACTTCTACGGTCAAAGAAACATACATAAATAAAAAAATCTCATTTTTTCTCATACAAAAAAATGTTCTCACATACATATAAGTATCATGTTCTCTCAAATTTATGTCAAAAAGAGTGTTATATAACCTTTTAATATAAATAACCAAAGTCTTATCTCAAGAAGGTGCAAAAAGAGTATTATATAACTTTTTAACATAAATAACCAAAGTCTTAACTCAAAAATTATTGTACATAGCTAAATAAACTTAATAATAAAATAGCATTATGTATGAAGGAAAAAACTACCAAAGGAAAGCTATATACACCATTGAATTCAAACTATCCTCATTTTCTCGGAGAAGGCTCGAATGACCATAATGTTTAGCGCCGCACAAGAATATCTGTTTCACATGCAATAGTAGCAAACTAAGAATCAATTTTCATTTATAAGAGCATAGGCTCTAACATCTAGAATCTAAATACAAAAAAAAAACGAAATAAGTCACATTAAAAGTAAAAAAACCACTTCAAATATATAGAGACTACAAAAAGAGTGTGCACTACATCTTTTTAACATAAAAAACCAAAGACTAACTAAAAAATTGTTGTATAGAGCATTAACCACTTCTTGATGTAGTAACCCGCTTCATATTCTTCTCTCATCAAGTTTAAACAAAAATGTAACTGAAACTTAAAAAACTATGCTAAATTATGTCTTCTAGGTCTAAAACTGTTGTCAACAGTCTATATTGTCACATTATGTACCTTTATCGGGATGGTGTTTCTCATGGTTGAGTATTCAAAGCAAAATTTGAAGTATTCAAAGGAAACGCAAAAAGAACACAATGATCAAATCAAAATGCATAAAGCTACCATTTCCTTCTTCCAGTTTCATTTTTTGCTTCCAACAAACCTGGCAACATTAAGAAGAAATATCCACCCGGGTAGAACTAAAGTAGCGATTGAAAGTTGCGATGTCACCAACAATGGCTATCCAAAAAACAAATCCAACAGTGTTATAAAAACTTAGATTTGATCGAAGCATCATATATTAAAACAAACTCCATGATCATCTAAGAAGTTAACACCTCAATTTATATAAACCAGGTTCAAAAAAAAGGAAACAACAAAGAAAGTAATTGAACATCACTTCTAATATCATAGATTTTGAAAAATGAACTACTCCCTCTATTGCTTAAGGGGTGTACATTCTAAATGTTAGTAGTCTAATTAATTACCTTTTGTAAATCTATATGAATTTGTATTTGCTTGATATTATTTTCATGTGAACCCGTGAATTAGAATATCATGAAATATAAATCTTAACAAACATACCTTGTTCCGGAAATAGACGGAAAAGATGTATTTCCTATTAAATGTATCGGGTTTATATTTACTTTTGTTCAAAACTCATTTGTATATCTTAACTGTGCATCATTTAAAAACCGGTTATATATTTTGGAAATTAATTTTCATGACTAAATAAAGTTTCGGATATTAAAAATAAGTAAAGAACATTGTCATCAACAAAAATTATATAAAAGTCAATGCGTTTTATTTGCTCAAAATATCAACATTCATCCCATGTATAACTATATTTTGGTGCAATACCTTATCGGTTCGTTAGGCCAAAACACACCCAAAGTACACCTTATTTTGGTGCAATACCCAAAACACATTCTAATGAGTAATTGGTAAAAAGAGGCAAGAACACACTTTCATGGGTATTGTACCAACAACACAACTTATGCATACTTAAGTTCGGTTTAAATATAAAGGCACCCGAAAGAAGATGAATCTAACCTTAGTTTAGTGCTGTCGACCCAACTTGATATTAGTATACTTCTAGATTATTTCTTGTCTTCTTTTAAAAGTCAAACACCCATCACATATAATTATGCATCATTCAACCCTGCTCTTGCATGATCATCCTGAAAATGGCGTTCAAGTATGTTAGTATGTGAGTCGTAAACTCTATCAAGAAAGGTCGGTATAGATGCATTGAGTGAGTAATGGCCTTGCCATTTGCCAAGGTTTACAACATCATTTTTATGAAACCATCCAACTCGTGATCATTAAAACATGACAAAGAACATCTAGAAATAAACCAATCAAAAGGACAACAATTTCTTACCTGATTGTAAACCCAATAAAACCTGAAGCTTTAAAATTACAAAATCACTTCCAATAGATTTTGAGAAGCAAAGAGGATGAAAACATTTTCATTTATTTCAGAATCAAGTTCCCAGGTTATATAGAACTGCATTGACAAATGGTTAAAATATAAAATGAGTAAAGAAGCACATATGTTCATTATTATATAACGTGACTCCATCTACATTTGTTTTGTGACTCTTATCTGTTCTTGTGACCAATCTGAATAATAATGAACCTAAATACACTATTACTTCTAATATAAGATCATTCGATTGTCCTACCTCTTCCATTTTAGACCTATGTTTAGTTGGTAGTGAAATTTAACCTTTGAGTTCGGCGATCATTTTTGTTATCCTCCTTTCGATTCACTATTACTTTTGTTGCTTGAATCAACCATATAGTACCCAAAAATATCCAATAGCATATTACAATTATACATCTCACAGAAAAACCACTTGCAAATTGGTATTACAAATTTACAATTATACATCTGTAAATGTAAATCTAAAATAACGCTAACTTTATTATCTTTTTCCCCAACAACCCAGTTATTCCGATTTTTTTCCCTTTCAAAATCAGTTGTATCAATCTTAAATGTTTCAGAAATTCCAACAACTGATTTCCCTTCAATTGATTCACCTTTGAATGTATCACGAATTGCAAGAACTGGTTTAGTAAAAGTCATTGTTACATTATCAAATCTTAAAGTGTTGACCCTACCATAAAACTCTTTATTGGGTTTTATTTCTCTTGAAAAACTCTCAGGTGTTTCATCGAACACTTTGTGAGCAACTAATTTTTTTTAGATTTTGAAGAACAACCTAATTCAATTTTATCCAAGACAACGTGTAACTGTTGTTGACTGTTGCATTTTAATTGGTTCCTAACATCTCCTAAATTCGAATTAATCCTTACCTAAGGACCGTTGTTTGAACTTGTTAATGGGAGACAAAATTGTTCTTCATCGCCATTTTTAACTGAGACGAAGATTCTTGGGACAACGGCTCTGAGATTGCATCATTTTTATCATAGATCTCTAATATTCGCTGATTAGTAATTGGAATCTGATGTTGAAAGTTAGATTTTTTGTTTGAATCGAAACGCACATAGAAACGACTATGAAAAACCCTATATTAATCGATCTTGATGAAGATGAGAAATGTGTGTATGAATATGATTTGGAAATACATACCTGATGATGAGAAACGCACACTTCATCGATTCAGGATTTGGATGAAGATATGATGATTGAGTACCAGGAGGAACAAAAAAGATGGAGAGAAATGTGTGTATGAATTAGGGTTTGTAAAGAGTCGATCGGGGCGAACGGGTTAGCAAGTGTTATAAGGATCCGATGGGGAGGATCCGCGCGTTTGAAAGTGCATAGCGTGAGTAATTTATTTTTTGCCCTTAATTGGTGAAAAGTGAGGCATTGCGGTGACTCAGGGGAGGGCTGTGGTAATGCCACCTCACCTGAAAATCTTTTCGTTTATTAGAATAGATGATAATTGTTGTGCTAAGCAAAATAAACATATACCATTTTACTAATAATAACTACATTTACTTTTAGGTTCTTCAAACTGATCATGAGGAGGATTCTGGTACCTCCACAATGGGTGTTACTATAAAAGATGATGTCACACAATGTCCCAAATCTGTTGAAAACAATTTGGTTGTTGAAAATACTGATAAGAAGTTGAAAGGTAAAGAAGTGGATTCTGGTGCCTCCACAGTGTGTGTTACTACAAATGATCATTTCATACAAAGTCCCAAAGCTGTTGAAAAAAGATTGGTTGTTGAAAATACTGATAAGGAGTTTGATGCTAGCACCGCGAAGACCAATGACCATGATGATGATGTTAAAGAAAGTCCACAGCCAGTTGAAAATGTGACCAATGACCATGACGATGCTGTTAACGAAAGTCCACAGCCAGTTGAAATTGTGCATGCCGAATCTGGTGGATCAGGTTCCAGGCCAAAGAGGATGAAGAAAACGCCCAAACGTTACATTCAGTAGTTGATGTTCTGCTTTTTCAAATCCTGCAACCAAAACTTTCGTCTTAACATGAGTGAGTTTTTAGCTATCGGTATGCTTAGTAGTCTTATGGAACTAAGAATAACATTGTCGTGTTGTTTTCGTATGCCTTTATGATATTGTCTGATCGTTTTCTTATGTCTTTTAAGTTTTTAATGACATGAACTGAATTTAAACTATGGTGTTTATAAGTTTTCATGACACTCAAATGAATTATATAGGAACCCACTATAGCAACATTCAATGACAACTGTAATATGAACAAAATATTCAGCATCATACATAATATTTCAAGTGATGTAGAAATTAAAAGGCAAATCAGGATAAGATTCGGTAAAGTGGAGTTGAAAATTCAATAATTGGTTTACAGTCTTACATTGATTTGAGGTGCAGGTTGAACATCGAGTGGCGATGGGGTTCTGTGTGTTTGAGAGAGAGGTGCGCACGAATGACAAATTTAGATAACCTTATTATTTAAATTTGAGTGAATTATTTTTTGCCTTAGGAAAAACAATTATATGCTAAATCAGCAACCCAAAAAGGAAATTAGACCCAAACGGAATATTTTGATTTTTAACATATATTTGTAACTATGTGAAAGTATTTGACACATAGTTTTATTTTTTTCTTAATGTTTATAAATTATGAAATTAACTTCAATAAATAGGATTTGTTTTGCCAAAAAATCGTATTGCGAAACCCGGTCACCGACCGGGTATGAAGCTAGTTCATTTATGTGCACATAACTGACACAAGATATATATATATATATATATACTAGTTTTTGATACCCGTGCGACGCACGAGCGGTTTTAAAAAACGAATATAAAATTTAACATGTTATAAAAATGTTATTCGATAATTAGAATTAAAGAAAAAAATTAACACTCGACAATATAAAAAGTTATAAATTTGAAAAAAAAGTATTCATATCCTCATTTATTATGAATCAATTTCAATTAATTTCAGTTTTTAAATTAGGATATGAGATATGCATTTAATGTCAATTACTTTGTTAAAAAATTAGTTAATGACTTTGTCAATTATTCAAACCAATTAAAAAAATATAAGGCAAACCATTTGAGCGGGAAAATGAAAAAAAAGATTGTTATGGTGATGCCATGTGGCATTCAATCTTTTCATATATATATTATATAGATATATATATATATATATATATATATATATATATATATATATATATGACTTAATTACTCTTATATAGATGCAGCCATTGGAATCACCAGAGAGATTTAAGGTGACAATTTATCCTAATGTGGATTATGCATTTGTGGTTGCGCTTATTGCCATTCTTGATGCTATTGAAAGTGTTGGTCCAATCAAAGTTGTTGCCGCTAAACGGATTGCCCAAGTTTCCTTTGACGTTGTTACTACAGTTGCACAGTGCAGACTCATGTAGGAAATAATCTTGATGGGTGTACAGGCCAAGTTGGGTTATTTGCATTCAGATCAAGTCGGGTCTTAGTTACAGTTTGTGTTTGCAGTTATAATTGATGTTTTTTTAAGTATTATTGGGTCAATAAAGATAAATAAAGGACAACGTGGGATGTATGCAGGAGAATTTGGAGGTAATGTGCAACAATTTACTCACGTATGCACTTTAGTTTAAGGTCTATTGGATAGTGAATGAAAGTAAGACTTGAAAATACATTTCACCTTTAAGGGTCTATTGGGTAATGAATGAGAGAAAGACTTGAAAATGCATTTCAAGTACAACACAAATTTCTTCTTTTACTCATTGCGTAAAGAGGTTTCTATTTTTGTTTTAGTTCCAACTGGGTATAAACCCGACCACATGTTGCTACAGCGATACCATACATGATATTGTAGTACTAAAATTAAATCTTCTTCTATACTTAATAGCATGGAATCGTATATTGTTATTTTGTCCTCCTGTTGTTGTCTATCGGCAATTTCCATTCTAAATTGACCTAATCCATGTTGGGGAATTTCAAAATTACAGAAATCAACATCCAGATAAAATCTGAAATCCTGATATTTCAGATAAAAACTATTTGGGTTATACACCAAGTATATCGATTGGAGAAAATGAATGAACCAGAGTAAATTAGATAACAATTATTACTAGTTTAATAATTATTGGTTATAAATGTTTAATTAATTATATCTTGTTGGTCCGATTTATAACCTAATACTCCAGTTGGCAAAAGGTTATAAATATAACCTTGAGAGAGGGGATGTATTAGGGTTACCAATTTGCAATCACCTAAAATTCTCGGTTCCTATGCTCTCTTTCTGCGTCACCACCGCAAGCCACCACCAACCATCATGACGTCGCCGCTAGTCGCTGCCTCCGGTCGAACTACTGCCTCAAACAGCGACCTTCTTCCGTCACCGTTGTGCGACCCGGCCTAGTCGCCTCCGCCTTTCGCAACTAACCCTCACTTGCCGGCCATCACTATCATACGTCGTCGTTGCTGTTGGAATTGTGTTGAGCACTCTCAAACTCCACTGACATCACACCATGCATGATGAGCTCATGAACTATATATGTTGTGTCTCACACCTAAGGGTCTAGAGTTACCATTATACACTTGGCTATATGCCTTAGCTAATGTGGCTTCACTATCATATCTGATAGAAATGGGAGATACCGAATTGGGCCACAATGAAAACTCATAAATCAGATTTCTCAGACACTCAGTTTCTTTACCAGCTGCTGCTAAAGTCATAGTCTCAGATTTCATAGTTGAGTTAGTTACGCAAGTCTGTTTCTTTGAAGCCCAAGAAATATAGCACCCCCTCCCCTTAAGAAGGAACACCTAATTAACCACTTGTAGAAGAATGATCTTCCATATTGGTTATCTAAATTGCATCCGCATAACCTTTAATAATTGAAGAAAATCTAGTATAAGTTAAACCATAATCCATGGTTTCTTTCAAGCACTTGAATACTTGATTCATAGCATGCCAATGATGTGAACTATGAATGCTAGTAAACCCATTAAGCTTTCAACAACATATGCTATATTGGGCCTAGTACTAAACATGGCATAAGACATCTAATTACTCTTTGAGTACTCAAGTTGAGATACTGCAACATCTTTGGTAAGTAACTAAAAGCTTAAGATTAGGATCAATAGGAGTACTAACTGGAGAATAATCCTTGAAATTAAACTTTTTTAAGATCTTCATCAAGGTAATCAATCCAAATTATATAAGGTGGATCAAACATGGAGAAAAAGGCTTGCCAGCAAAACATGTGCCTCATTCGGAGTTTGTTGACACCGAAATTCCAACGGATCTAAAAAACAATAGAATTGGTAAAAACTACCGAATAAATTTTTTGTAATACCCCTAAAATATTTTGATAATAAATAAATAATAATTTGATGTCTCTTAATTATTTTCCACTTTAACTCAGATTTTTAATTTCTAGTTTTATATATTTCTAATTATCTCAACCGTTAGCTAGAATTGTATATTTTCGCAGTTTAAATACTGAATCTTTACTTAGAGGGTGTTTGGAATTGCTTATTTAAGGTGAAAAGAGCTTTTGGAGAAAAATGTTTATTAGCTTATAACTTTTTGAAAATGAGTTTTTAAAAAGTGTTTTAATTAGTTTTCGTGGTGAAAAAGTCAATAAATTATTATTTAAATAAGGCTTTCAATTAGCTTTTATATGTAAAGTTACAATTAATAAGGGTATTATGGTAATCACCACCAAATTAAAAAGCGATAAAAAGTTTTGAAAAGCTAGAAAATCCTAGTTTATTAAAAACTGACTTATTAGCTTATAGAAAAGGAAAAAAGCAAAAGTGTTTATTGATTTGCTAAGCATTCAAAAGTGATCATCTCTCCCGACCAGGCCATTGTCTGGGGTTTGGCTAACCATGTCATCGGCTTATATGAGAGGAAATACATGCAGTATCCGCAATTGTTAGCCTAGCTAGCTAGCTAGTGCGCAATCGGCCGGCCTTGTTGCATTTCAACATGCTTCCTCCCCTCTATATGCTTCTAAGATGAATATGTATCAAGTTATAATGGTCATCGATCCCTAGATCTTCATTTATTGTTCGTAATCAAATGTCGATCATATCTTGTTGGGAATGTTCAGTTTGGCTGAAATTCTCTAAGTCAGAGTTCCGAAGGAAGTTACTCCGGAACTTCCTCTACACTAAGTAGTTCCTCCGGAACTTCTCCCTTGTTACTCCGGAAGTTTGACTTATCTATTCGGTTCAAGTTTCAAGGCGGTAAAGCTGTCAGAGAGCAGTTTACTTTCGACCATGCTTTACACTGTTCACCGATAGAGTTGCTCAACTGTTCACAGCGCCCATGCCTCTTGATACAACAACTTTTGGAGTAGATATGATTTGTTTATTTAACCTAGTAGCTAAATGGAAATAAAAGATTATCTTTTATTTTCTCCATGCACTATATATATTACTTGTATTTCTCTTGTTCATCTGCTGTAACTCTTTGTAAACATTGAGAAGTAATAATATTGTAGTGCTTGGAATTGATATCTTGTGTTCAACTACTTTACTTCTTGTTTATTAGTTACTATTATCGATCAAAGGCATTTCAACATAAACACAAACAAGTCTGATTCCGCCTTTCTTGTTTGATACCTTTAAGTAACTTGTTTGGTTAGCTGATTCTAACCACGATCCCACATATCTAGAATTACTTGATAACGTTTATAATCATTTTTGACTTGACAAAGAAGAGTCATTTAGTTTGATCTTGTTACTCTGTTACACATTTCAAAAAATTTCCCAAACCTCACTATACCAGCGGGTGTAAAATTACATGTTGTATTATCTAGCACCAACATATAAAGTAAATTCAATAAATTTCTTTGTCCCGGTCAAAATGAATTCTTTGGACAGCATAAAATTGCAACCAAGGACTCATTGGCTAGACATGGTATTACCATCACCTCTCCACTATGTTAATTTGGTTTGTGGCCTCTATGATGAATGGACCGAGCATCTCCTCACTAATTGCAACATTACGAGCTTATTTAATGTGGGCTCAACTCTACTTTTATTCTAAGCTTCCTCCTATTAGCAATTCATCCATTGATGATTTAATCACTTCTTCGAGTATTGCCTCACTTCCCGGTCTTCATAAAAGAAAAAACAAGTTGCTTCATGGTCTTCACCCCATCACATTTTGGCGATCGAAAAGCATTTCGTATTCAATAGCAAACCTATTTGTCCACCAAAATCGTGGACAAAGGCTTTGGTGTTTCTATGAATTTCTAATCGTGGGAAGATGTCTACTATAGATTGGCACTTAAGCTTCTTGCTTGACAATATTGATGTCTAATATAATGTCATTGCCATTCAAAAAAAGTATATAAAGACCAGTTAAATAATCATATTTAGTTCTTTTCTGTTGCTAAAAGTAAAAATATATCTACTCATACTTATTTGGAGGAAACTAGCAGGTTGGGCGGCTTACGGTTATAGGCGTAAAATGGTTCTGCTCAGTGAGGTTGGGAGAGATGGAGAGAGAAAGCACGGGTCTAAGGCTGAGATGTGGTTGATGTGGAAATAGATCAAAATGAGGCCAAACCTACTTTAGTCATTTCACTATGAGAATGGTGGAGGGGCGTCTAGGTTTTGCTTCAGCAAGGAAAGGAGCACACTGGCTCGGTTAAAAGACAAGTTTGACGCCATTGAGGCTTTAGCCTAATGGTAAAAGAAAAAGTCTGTTTGCTAGAGACCAGGATTCCAAACTTGGCATTGGTATAAAATTGGTATAAAATGGATGAAAATAAAAAAAAATAAAAAAAAAAGACAAGTTTGACTCGGCTAAATGAAATGTGTCTAATCAATGACATCCTTTGGGTTGACATCCAAAAGTCGTCTTTTTAGGATGTATACCCTTATTATAAAAAATGACAACATGCATGGTTATTGCAGAGTAACACGCATTATCAGATTTAATCTAGATATGGATTTGTTTGTCTTGCCATATCTAAACAATTTGCTGCTACATGTTGAAGTAATTTCTTCAGTATTTAAGAGTGGAAGAGTGTTCTTAGTTAGACCAAATAATCTGAGTGTGTTTTGATAATGGCACAACCGGAATGTTCTTCAACTGTAATATTTGGCTCACAGTTCACCGCACCACATGAATTTAATCTTATAGTCGACAGAAATTCTAGTGGAGATCTTGTGATCACAGACACTGAGAACAAAATCATGTTTACCATCACATCACTTGAAGAACGTTTTCATAAGTTGCGGTTGCTACAAGATGAATCTGGAAGACGTATTGCAACGCTTCGGGATAAGGTTATAATTTTGTTTTCTGCCTTGTAAATACTAGTTAGATATTCTTTGTTTTGTTTCGTATCTTTGTTGCTAATATCAGTATATTCCAATGAACATATTCTATTTCCAGAACATGACAACACATGCTCGATGGAAAGTATATAGGGGAAAAAGTGTTAAGGATTCAGCTTTGATATTTAGCACCGCAACAAATGACATGATCCAGAATCGCACCCATGTAAATGTGTTGTTGGCAAATAATAAGAGTGATGATTGTGATTTCAAGATCAAAGGAAACTGGTCTAACAAAGACTGCTATATTTATGATCATTCAACAAGAGCTATAGCCCATGTATGTTATTTCGTATAAATGTTGACTATATTCATGTATGTGCACAAATCTGACACAAGGTAATATGACCTTCTCTTATATAGATGCTGCCAATGGAATCAACAGAGAAATTTATGGTTAAAATTAATCCTAACGTGGATTATGCATTTGTGATTGCACTTATTGCCATTCTTGATGCTATTGAAAGCGTTGGTCCAATCGAAGTTGTTGTTGCTAAACATGTTGCCCAAATTGCCCTTGGCGTTGTTACTACAGTTGCGCAGTGCACACTCATGTAGGAAATAATCTTGATGGGTGTACGGGCTAAGTTGGGTTATTTGCTTTCAGGTCAAGTCGGGTCTTAGTTACAGTTTGTGTTTGCAGTTATAATTGATGTTTTTTTTAAGTATTATTGGGTCAATAAAGAAAAATAAAGGACAACGTGGGATGTATGTAGGAGAATATTAGATAGTTTGAGTCTTTACTGTATTTGTTGATTAGTTAGAGGGTCTACTATGTAAATATGTATTGGTCGTACGTTGTGTCGTTCATGTTAAATGATGTGATACTATCAAAAGGATTTATATACCCTCATCGAGCCTGTATTCAATAATGCAAGAACAATTCATAATTCTACAAGTTCATCATCTACATCTCGTTGTTCAACCAAAATCTAGAGCGACGATGACACACTGGAGTGTAACTAGAGCTAACAAACCCTAACCATATAACAACAATGAACCGACGACAACACTCCAACACACACCAAACCGCTATAAGAAATGCATGGTTGTAGAGAGGCCTAAAACAGAGTAGCAAAATCATCGATGGAGGGAACGAAGTTACCAGACATTTTCTTTGGGTGTACTTGGAGAGAGAAAGCAAGAGCGAGAAAGAGAAATACAATGAAGAAGATCGATGAACATAGAGAAAGAGAGAGATGTAGTGAGATAATACCAAGAAAGATATAGATAAGATGATATGTAAAAGGGACACTGATCATAAGGACACCAAGATATCTCATATAAATAATGTATCCTCTCTCACAAAAGCAAGTATGTTTCTTTTTATTAATATATATAAT
>JBCNJP010000020.1:19337515-19360646 GCA_039602395.1 Deinandra increscens subsp. villosa | reverse complement strand
AATCACTACAAAAAAAATGCCATTCAGTGGCACAAAAAAAATGCCACTAAAAGCCAAAAAAGTGCCACTAAAAGCCTTTTTTGGAATCTGCGGCACAAAAGAAAAGTGCCACTAGAAGTGGTGACACTAAAGCCTATTAGTGGCACTTTTCCAATGTGCCACACAAACTTTTAGGCTTTTAGTGGCACTTTTTTTTCTGCCACAAAAAAAAAAAGACTACTGTGGCAAATCTTTTGTGCCACTAAAAGGTTATTATAGTTATCTACCTATAGTATATTTAGTGGCATTTAATCTTATGCCACTAAAAGATTATCGTATCTCTCTTACACACATCTATATATATATCAATTCTAATGACACATTACAACAAAACCACGTTATTTACATTATAGAATATAAAATAAAATATCAATAAAACGATTAAATTGTAAATGTAGATTCAAATGTTACCAAATGTAATTTTAACATTCAAACATGTTTCAATTTTCAAAAGTTTATACAAATAGTCTAAACATTCAAACGTAGCTATCACTCCACATCAACCATAGAAACATAGCTTCGAAATCTCTTGTTATGTCCACCCTGTCATCATCAACCATATAATCAAGCATTAGTAAAAATTTGAAATCACCCCGTATTATATATGCATTTACAAATTAAATTTTAATTCGTGCGTACTAGTTTTCTTGTTTATCATCATATTCTTTATATATCATACCTCTTTAAACATGCCATTGTTACCCATGTCTTGCTTTTCATATGCCTACACTTAAATTGTTAAAAACTTATTTGAAAATACTTCAAAGAATTGCTATCTCCAAGTACATAAATAACAACATAATCACGTTGCTATTTGATGTTCACTTCAAAATGCAAACGGGTCAAATGGGTAAGGTACTAGAACCAAGCCATTGTGTTATTAAAAAAGTAGCTCAAAAGGCAACAAATATGTGCGAGAAACTAATAAACAGTTAGAACTTACATGAAATGGTTTGTTGGTGATTATGGATTACATAAAATGGGCTGATGGGTGGCAAGAAATCACAATTTCTAATTACTTTCATTATATACTAGTTCAAGTAGTTAAAATTCTTACCTTTTTAAAAGCAGCAAAGAATATCAATTGTCCAAACGACTTTCTTGCCCTGTGAAATGGAGATATTTGCAACAGCATAAGCATGTTTATACATTGAAACATAGTTAAAAAAAAAAGTAACATGTTAAAAGTAACTACCATTATCTTTATGACTTCTTGAAGATGGTGATATTCGATTAACTGGTAAAGAGTTGTTATGGGGCGAAGACCCAATACCAGGGACCTAAAACAAATAAATGAAACAAATGCTAGTACATAAACACATAAAGGTAAAAAAATCAAATAATGATTCATGCATGTACTTACCTGTACGTTCAAATTGGTAAGAACCGGTGACAAATTAGCATTGGGGATATGATCTTGGATGATCATAACCAAATGACTTACAACTCCCTTTAGCTGCTCAATATTTTCTGAAGCTGCCGAAGATGCACCACTAGTTTTAGTTTTTATGGCTGGCATTCTTCCAACTAATCGAATGTATCCACTTTTCTCTGGACCCTTTACTTTTGAGTAAGCATCCTTTGTAAAGTCATCTTGATTGCCAGATGTGTTTGTAGAGGCATTTGCAACTTTTTCCAATGAGGCCTAAAAAGGTAACCATAGAAAGATTAAACATGTCAATAATATACAGGAACATTAAGATACATGGGAACATTAATATATATTACCACAACATGAGAAGCTTCATCATCAACGATAGTTCCATCTTTACGGGTTCGAGTTGTTACATACATTTCTCCCCGTGTTGGATATACACCATTATTATTCGCCGCCTATAATTTATGTTTGATTGTTTGTTAGTAAAGAAAATAAATAAAAAATACAATAATAAATGTCAAAAATAACTAGAATAATACCATTTCATGGGCACGTCTTGCAAACGACTTTGTCCCACTAACATGAGGCTCTTTCATCTTTGAGCGGCTCAATCTTTTAACATCACACGTAGTCTACGGTAAACAGTATAATAATACATGTTATATATACGTTGTATAAGAGATCAAATTAACACATCACTATTACCTGAAATTTTGGAGTAAACCAACGAGTAACAAGTTCTTTAAATTGAGTTTTATCCACTCTCTTGTCCTTGTTAATTTCGTTTGCCACGATTTCATCAATAGTGAGGCTTGGATCATATGCACGTTCCTTTAAATAACCTTTCCATGCTCTCCATTTTCTTCCCATGCTATGGAAGATCCATTTTTTAATCTCATTTGTTTCATTTGGATGAATAACAAATTTACACTGCAACAAAAAAAATTATATATATAAGCATTCAGATCTAACAAAATCATTAGACTCTGTGTTGTTGGGTTGTTAACCTTTAGAAAACAAATTGATTTTAATAAATTTCAAAGATATGCATATTAGGTTTTGACTTTTTGAGTCAATATGTTGACTTCGATTGGCCAAACAATCACTCGATGGGGGCTACATGTAAATGTTGATATTTTGGTCAATGGGTTGACTTTACTGGTTAACTATTAATGATATATGGTTGAGTATATATACCTTAACGAGTGAATACATATCCTCTTTGTTTTGTGTGGGAACCTTTCTCCAGTCTGGATATTCTATGGAAACATTCTCACCCATCCTCACAAGCGTCCCAAGGAATTGAACTAGTTCATTACCTTCATCCCCAACAGGCTTTCCAAACTTGTTGAATGTAACAACTATTCTTTGTGTACTATCCATGTTCCAAGTTTCGGCCTTTTTTGTACAGCCTCTGACCTTTTTAGGAGCGCCTAATAAGTTCAAAAAAGCAAAACAAGTACAAAAACAGTTTGTCAATATTTTATATGTATTAACCACTACATTACAAATTGTCTTCAATTTTACCTTGTACTTCACTTGTTTGATGACTTTGAAATTCAAGAGCCTCGTGGTGGTCTTCAACATTGTCTTCAGCATGGTCGCACTCAGTAGATACAGAAGTGATATGTAGCCTCTTGCGCCTACCTTTTGGATCAGAACTTGTTGTCATTTGCATCTCATGTTGATTATTTCTATGTAGTGTATCGTTCATGTCTTCAAACTCATCACCTTGAAAATCATCATCTACTTAAAGCATAAAAAGCTCAAATATTACAGACCAGAAAAGACCTAAATAGCAGTAGGGGCAGTGGCTGCCCTACTGATGGTGGTAGCGAACAATCAACATAGAAACATTAGCGGTAGCAAAACACAATTCAAGAAGAAATGAGATTATAAACATACATAGCAGTAGGCGAGCAGAAGTAATATTGGTGGGGTCAGAAAACAACAAATTAGGAACATTTCTCACAACCCTATACTATATATATAATTATATATTATGCCATCAGAATTAAATTAATGGCAGAACATGCTCTTTGTCTCTCTTGTACATCATCGAACTGTTTCAAAATTTTCATAAATTAGTATTGTGATTTTAATACATATATATAATTTTACTCAAATAGTGAAGAATATGATCGTGGGTCCTCTAACGAGCATTAGATTTGAATCAGATATGTCGTCTTCATACATTAAGGCTAGCTATTACCCGAAACCAAATAGTATGAATATTGACTTTACGAATAGTATTATATAACCTATCTTGTTGTGGTCACTAAGAAAACAGTTGAGGTTTTTGAAGACAATTCACTTGCATATTTCTCTTTTCTAAACATGTTCAATAATCATCATTTAAAACCTTACCTTGCCTAAGAGCAGCAAGTCTATTAGCATTGGTAGGAGGCTCTTTAGAGCTAGAAACATCAATAGCAGTAGCTTTCAAATCAGTAGCCTTTGAGCTGTCACCATTTGGCTTAGAAGCAACCTTACTACCTGATGTACAAACAGATCAGAAGCAAAACCCGATTCAAAGTTATAATTTATGAAAGAAAAAAATGGACAATCCTGCTTGCTGATGAACTATATAAGACAACAATAGCCAAAGTGCATATCAACAATTAAATTTAATTAATACATTAGACAACAATTAAATTTATGAAAGAAAAAAATGGACAATCCTGCCCTCTTATGTTTGTCATTTTATTAATTCTAGTTTTTAGTTGTGCCATGTTATGTTTGTCATTTTATTTAATTTTAGTTTTTTAGAATATGATTATTAGGATACTTGATTTCATTTTTGTGCATATCTGTTTATGACACAGTTATATGGAGTTGTTAAATTGACACATCAAATGATATCATGAAATTTAATAATTTTTTATTTGAATTCACGTTTTAAGATATGATTATATTAGGATACTGAGTTTCATTTATGTGGATAGTTGCTTCTGTTGACACAATTGTATGGAGTCTTCAAATTCACATATGAAATGGTACTTTTAAAAATCAACACATATTGTTTGGATGTGGTTTTTGAAACTGATAATGCTTAATTAGTAGATCAAAGCTATGTACATTCAAATGCCTTTGGATTGACATGCATGTCTTTAAGGGATTCTATGAGTATATAATTATTGTTATTGCTCTGTAAATCATAAGTTACATATAGTTGTAACATTAGCCCATTCAACAAAATTATTTCATATATTACTTTCTCTTCATCAAGCTACTACTATGGCTTAGGAAATAGCAGAACATTACGTGTATTTCAAATCAACCCGTGTTACTAAGTTAAATGCAAGACATTATATAAGGTGTCAAGTTGAGTGCTTGAACCACAATTGTGATCAAGCGTAGAGAATTTTTTTAAAGATCAAGCAGATTCTTCATATTTGAATACCAAGCAATGAGAAAAAGAAGAAGAGATTGAGGGTATAAGCAAAGAAAAAAAGAAATCAAGTAGTGGTTTTAAGAGGAGGAAAATAACATGATAAAAGAAAAAAAAATATGGCTATCAAGAAAGAATTCACTGTGCTAGAGGCCGGAAGACATTGTGAGGATCATAATAGGCAAAAATTGAGTGTGTCATTTCATCAAACACTTGCAGGGCAACACAATTATACTCCAATAACAACATTGAAACACAAACCACATAAGCTTATTCATCAAAAAGTACAAGAGCAGAATTCAATTAGATGACAAAAAGGGTCATGAACAAGTGACATAAATGCAGAAATTACCTTCAGAATGAGATGAAGCGATAAACAAATTCACGATCTGAGCAGTTGATGAAAGATAACAACCAGTGAACTCCTTTAAAATTAGCGGCCACTACAAAAAAACGAAGAAGATGGAAACAGTAAAACCCGTTCATAATAATCATGTGTTATAAACCCTAACCAACAACAAAATCACGGTTTAGGTTTATTGCTTACCTGTAATTGAACTAAAAATCGAACTGAAGAGTCTCTTTCCTTGTGATTTACAACCCTAAAACCTGTTGATTGGAACGAACTGAGAGATGAGTGAAAGGAATTGAGAGATGAATTGACTGAGGAATCAACTGTACCTCTGAAAATCGCCGAGAGGGAATTCTTGATCGTGAAATCGTGAGAGGGAAATCACTGATATGGAAGCCGTATATGGAAATAAATTGTTGCGTATGGAAAGGCATTGTCGCCGATCCATTTACTTTTGGCGGACTCCCCAATTTTTTTCCCTCCTATCACTTTTGTGAATGACAAATGACAATTTAAGTCCCTCTAATTTACCTAATGTAATTTTTCAATAAAAAATCTAATGCATTTTTAATGCATTTTTAATGAAGCTCGATCCCAGCTAGGGGCGCTGCCCCTTGGACCCCGCCAGGGGCTGCCGCCCCTTGGACCCCGCTTCTCTCGGGGGCACGCCCCCGAACCCCAGTTTGTCCCGACGATATTCAAACAAGATGCAATCTGTTTTTTAATGTCATTCGTAACCTTAGTTACACTAAAATAGAATTGGATTATTTTTATTTTTCTTCCAAGTTATTTTTTAAGGAAATACATTTAGCGGCACACTATAAAAGCCACAAAAGTTAAGTTAGCTAGCGTGGCACAATTAAAGTGCCACTAAAACCTATATTAGTGGCATAAAACCTAAATGCCACTAAAACTATAATAAAACCCTATATTAGTGGCACAAATCGTAAATGCCGCTAAGAATTTGTGCCACTAAATGGCATTTTTTTTGTAGTGAATCGTCACTCGAATTTGATCCAGGGAGTAATTAAGTTCCATTTACCTTGCAATTTCTCTCATAACTGATTATTGATGTCTTTGTTTGCAACATTGTGGGGGAATTGGGGGTAAATCACATTAAAACTGGATAAAAGGTGTCTTCATTCAAGCGTTTTTCAAAATATAAACTGTATGATTGGAATGTCTGACTTAATGATACTATCGGATGAAGGATAAATTGCATGCATCATATCGGTAACCCTTTCGGTTGATTTTCAAAATTGTGACAAGTATCGATCGAATAAATTTTGTTTTGTTTTTAGTTTTCTTATTGAAAATCCAAAAATAAAGTATTTGTGGTTTTTGGGGGAAGAATAAATAATCAGAAACAGGTAAAATGAAAATGAGAAATTGATCCGACCAAGTGAGAAATGATTGTACATCAACATGCGTTATCTGCCATGGATAGAGTAGAAATAAAAGCTGTACTGTGCTTGTATGATCTTTGGGTGTGCATGACTAATATGATATCTATAAGTAGGATATAAACATAAAGCTTGCATGATATACTCTAGTTTTCATTTCTTGATAAGTGTTGCAATGATTCTGATATTAAGAGATGTTCTGATGTCACACCCCCAAATAACCACTAACGGAGTTTATACCGTTAAGGGGTGCGGCTAGACCAGGATCCACAACCATTAGTTACAAATACTAAATGAATCAAAGTTAGTTCAAAAATCAGTTATAAAGTAAAGTCTCAAATACAAACGCAACGGAATAAGTATTGTCTTTAGCACTAACCGCGTGCTTTACATAAACATTGTATTAAATTCCCAATTTGTCCAATTAAACATAAAAGTCTTCACGTGCCATGCCAACCTGCTCCGGAATACTCCTCAGCGATCTGCAAAAGTTTAAACCACGCAAGTGTCAACCTAACGGTTGGTGAGTTCACAGTGGGCTTGTCATGCATTGGCCCGGTCTCATAATCATAATTCGTATCAAGGTATACTTACATAGTATTTGTTTGTGAAAAGCAATGCTAATGTTACGTCTTAGTTTATAAAGGAATTGTCCGTGACCTACGTCATCGGGTATGAACTAGTTTTGTAAAGTTAAAGTGCTCAACCGATATCGCGGGTAGCTAATCCGTTGTTCCATGCACTAAGGAAGTTTGCACCAAAGCTGACTATAATTTATTGTAGTGGCCGTGCCATCTAGTACTGCGGACCTACGTCATCGCGGTTTTGCCTCCCCCGTGTCCTCTCGGGATCACGGTCAAATAGGCTGATATTGTACCTCCGTGCACTCCCCGTGCCACGGGGCGGAGTTTGTCAAACTCCAGTAGATCTACCCAACATCCCCTCGCTTCACAATTAATGGTACAATTAGTTGAGGACTTTTAAGTTTTCAAGGCATCCTTAGAAATCATGTGATATCATGTGGTTTAGACTTTAACCTACACTAGCCATATTAAAAAGGTTTACCGGATTCTCATGAATCTCAAAAGTATTTTCAGTTTCGTTTTAGAAATTGTTGTTTTGATAATTCGCAAGTGCTCCCCATAAAGCACTTCAAGTTCATCAAGTGGGTGCCGAGCACTCCAAGTTTTCAAGTTTATCAGGGAGGTGCCTAGCACTCTCGAGTTGTCAGCATTGTTTTACTTTTAGGTATTCGGTGTGACCCAATCGGGTTCACGGTAATCGGGTTAGTGACACTCACCTTTGGTTGCACTGCTACACTTGCTATAATCCAAGTATTGCTTATCGAAGACCTATGAACACGTTTAGGTCTTAAGTATTAGTTTTGTGTCTAATCTTTACTTAACGTCACTATGGCCCATAACATAGCACGTTGGAACTATGACTCGACATACAGACACACGACACCAATGGTTGATCATAAACAAGGGTTCATATATATCAGAAATCAAAGCATGTATCATCATGGCATAATCATGTAAGTCATGGCATAACATTCAAGCAAATTGTATAAGTTTAGATTCTGGTCTCAGTTTCGCTAGCAGTTTCGCTAGTCAGTTTCGCTGTGTGCAAGGGCAGCACTTTCGCTAGGCAATACCCGATGACACAGTTTCGCTAGGCTAGTTTCGCCCGAAACTATTGGCACAGTTTCGCTAGCCTAGTTTCGCTCGAAACTGGTTTGAACTTTCGTTCAGGGAATTTCGCTCGGTAGATTCGCTCGAACGGGTCTGGTTGGTTTACCCGGCGACACTGCAGTTTCGCTGCATAGTGTCGCTGGTTGAAGATATACATAGTTTCGCTGGACAATTTCGCCCAGAGAACACCACAGTTTCGCTGGTCGCGAAAAACATACGGATCAGCCTAAAAATCAACCTAACAGCTTCCATTTTACATGCAATTCATTGTTTAGCATACATAGGCATTTACCAACATAAATCAGTAAGCTTTAACACCTTAAACATGCATTTTTATCATCAAATCACCCAAAATACATATAAAACCCTAAAATGACTAAAATAGCATAAATCTTTATCATGGATGGATTTCACACGTAAAGTTATCAACTTTATGGTAGATCTAGCAATCCTAAGCAACATATCAGAAGATCTAACAATAACACAGAGATCTAGGCATGCTTTATGAAGAAACACATAGAAAAGCATAGAAAATGGTGGTTTTGGGACTCACGGTTGATCTAGGATCGATGGATGATCTTCACAACTCAGAATGATAGCTGATTCTTGGTGGTTCTTGGTTGGAATCAGCTGGTCCAGGAGTTTCAGGAGAGTTGTGTGTTTTTGTGTGAAATGAGGCAAAATGGTGAACTAGGGTTTATTAAGATTATTTATATCAGAGGCTAGTTTCGCTGGCAGTTTCGCTGGCCAAGCGAAACTGGCCCTGAGCTCGTGCAGGTCAGTCAGTTTAGCTAACTACCGGGCGACACTATAGTTTCGCCCGTTAGTTTCGCTGGCTGCACAACTTAGGCAATTTTCACAAAATCAAGGATTTACAATTCGTCATGCCTTTCATAATATTAAATCATGCATTTGAATCATATTGCACATAATGACAACAATAGTGAACACATAGCACATATGGGCGGGTTCGGTGATCAACCAAAGGTCGTGGACGTATTCGGCCTAGTTATGCATTAGTTACTTAAGTTAACACTTATAACGTAACTAACGGGGTTTGTCTAACGGAAGTTAACCTTGGAATTCTCGGATGTCACATCATCCCCTTGTAATTGGAATTTTCGTCCCGAAAATTATTCTTGCGTCGTAGCGTTCGCAGCATCGGCTGTCGTTGCTGGGGAAAGAAAGCAAAAGTTTTAGGGTCGTCACATCCTCCTCCTGTTACAGGAATTTTGGTCCCCAAAATTAAATTATACCTTGAGTTTCCGTGGACGTCTTGCTCGAACAAGTGAGGATACTTTTTCTTCATTTGATCCTCTCGTTCCCAAGTATATTCAGGTCCACGCTTTGAGTTCCATCGCACCTTGACGATCGGAATCTTGCTACGTTTGAGGGCTTTCTCCTCGCGTCCCATGATTTCTACCGGTTGCTCGATAAATCTCAAATGTTCATCAATTTCCAATTCCTCCAAAGGAATTATTTCGATGTCTTCAGCCAGACATTTCTTTAGGTTCGAAACGTGAAACGCGTTGTGAACTCTATCGAGTTCAGTAGGGAGTTGTAATCGGTAGGCCACCGGGCCTACTTCCCCGATGATTTCAAAAGGACCGATGTAGCGAGGATTCAACTTTCCACGCTTTCCGAAGCGTATCACTCCTTTCCAGGGAGATACCTTTAATAACACTTTGTCGCCTACGTCGAACTTTAAAGGTTTACGGCGTTTGTCGGCATAGCTCTTTTGTCTGTCACGTGCTGCGGCTATCCGCTTTCTGATTTGAATGATCCGTTCGGTTGTATCATGAATGATTTCCGGTCCAGTGAGTCCTTTCTCACCCGTTTCAGCCCAACACACGGGCGATCTGCATTTCCTGCCGTAAAGAGCTTCAAAGGGTGCAGCACCGATACTTGAATGATAACTGTTATTGTAGGAGAACTCCACCAACGGAAGGTGAGCCTCCCAGTCCTTACCAAAGTCGAGAACGCAAGCTCGGAGCATGTCTTCTAGAGTCTGAATAGTTCTTTCCGTCTGACCATCGGTCTGCGGGTGATAGGCTGTACTCATATCCAGTCTGGTTCCCAGTGCTTCTTGCATTGATTGCCACAATCGGGAAGTAAATCGAGGATCTCTGTCAGAGATAATAGTCTTAGGCACTCCATGACGTGCCACAATCCGGTCAATGTACAGCTTAGTTAACTTGTCCATATTGTAACTTTCTCTCATCGGGATAAAGTGTGCAGATTTGGTTAACCGATCAATGATAACCCAAATCGCATCTGGTCGATTCGATCGATGAGGTAATCCTGTTACAAAATCCAGGGAAATATCCTCCCATTTCCATTCTGGGATCTTTGGTTGTTGCAACAATCCAGAGGGCTTTTGGTACTCAATCTTGACTCTTGAGCATGTTAAACACTTAGCCACATATCGCGCGATGTCGGCTTTCATATTCGGCCACCAATACAAACCCTTTAAATCTTGGTACATTTTATCCGATCCAGGGTGCACCAAATACCTTGACTTGTGAGCCTCGTCCATCACGAGTTCACGAAGATTTCCAAGTAGAGGAACCCAAATTCTGTCATTGTAGTACCTGAGTCCGTCGGACTTAACTTCAGAATTACCATCTACCCCTCGCAGTGCTTCAGCTGCGAAGTTTTCTTCCTTCAGAGCTTCTTGTTGGGTATTGCGGATCCGATCCGGCAATCCCGTATGGATGGTAAGCTGCAGCGCTCGTACCCGTCGAGGCTTTTCATACTCTTTCCGACTTAAAGCATCAGCCACAACATTGGCTTTTCCTGGATGATACTTAATCGCTAAGTCATAATCATTCAATAGCTCGACCCACCGTCGTTGTCGCATGTTGAGATCCTTCTGATTAAAGATGTGCTGTAAGCTTTTGTGGTCGGTAAATATTGTGCACTTTGTTCCGTAGAGGTAATGTCTCCAAATCTTGAGTGCATGAATAACGGCTCCCAATTCCAGATCATGCGTTGTATAATTCTTTTCAGTGTCCTTCAATTGCCTGGACCCATAGGCAATCACTTTGTCTCGTTGCATCAACACGCAACCGAGTCCTTGGATGGATGCATCACAATAAACTACAAAGTCGTCAATCCCATCGGGTAACGCGAGAATTGGAGCTGAACATAACATATCCTTAAGTGTTTGAAATGCGCGTTCTTCTTTTTCACCCCATCTATATTGCACTCCTTTGTGCGTTAAAGCTGTTAAGGGTTGGGCCAATTGCGAGAAACCCTTAATGAACCTTCGGTAATAGCCGGCAAGTCCCAAAAATTGTCGGATTTCGGTCGGCGTTCTTGGAGTAGGCCAATTCTTGATAGCTTCCACTTTAGCTGGGTCGACGTGAATTCCATTCTGATCAACAATGTGTCCAAGAAACTGGACTTCCCGAATCCAAAAATCGCATTTAGAAAACTTAGCATAAAGCTGTTCCTTGCGGAGCAATTCCAAGATAAGTCGCAAGTGATTCTCGTGTTCTTCCTTTGTCTTGGAGTAGATCAAAATGTCATCAATGAAAACTATTACAAACTTATCGAGGTACGGCTTACACACTCGATTCATCAGATCCATAAATACAGCAGGTGCATTAGTTAGCCCAAACGGCATAACCAAAAACTCGTAATGACCATATCGAGTCCTAAAAGCAGTCTTGGGTACATCCTCGTCACGAACACGAAGTTGGTGATATCCAGACCGTAGATCAATCTTTGAGAAGTAGCTCGAACCTTGTAGCTGATCGAAGAGATCGTCGATTCGAGGAAGTGGATACCAATTCTTGATTGTAACCTTGTTGAGCTCTCGGTAGTCAATACACATTCGGAACGTTCCATCCTTCTTCTTAACAAACAATACCGGAGCTCCCCACGGAGACGAACTGGGACGGATAAATCCTTTGTCGAGTAGCTCTTGAAGTTGTGAGGAGAGTTCGTTGAGTTCACTTACTGCCAAACGGTAAGGTGCGCGTGCTATCGGAGACGCTCCAGGAATTAAGTCGATTCCAAACTCTACTTGTCGAAATGGAGGCAAACCAGGCAGATCTTCAGGAAATACATCTTGGAAGTCGCGGACTATCGGGTAGTCGTCGATTCTGCGCTCGGGAAGTGTCGAATCGGTGACGTTTGCAAGAATAGCGAAGTGACCTTTACGAAGGCACTTTTGAGCTTTGAGAAACGAAATAATACCAGTTACTGTTCCACCTTTTTCACCTTGAACTGTTAGCACTTCACCGTCCTTGAGTGGAATACGAACCACCTTTTCTTTACATAAGATTTCAGCTCGATTCTCAGATAACCAATCCATTCCTACTATTACATCAAAACTACCAATCGGGAAAGGCATAAGGTCGATTCCTAATGTATGGCCAGCTAGTTCTAACTTACAGTCCTTAACTATCTGAGTCGTATCATGAAGTTTACCATTTGCTAGCTCTACCACATACTTAGCGTTTAGGGCAATCGGTTTAGCATTAATCAACTTAGCAAATTTAGTGAAAATAAAACTTTTCTCAGCACCAGAATCAAACAATACAGTAGCAAAGAAACCATTAAGGATGAATTTACCGTTAATCACGTTGGCATCATTGCGAGCTTCACCCTGACCCATGACGAAAGCTCGACCTCTACCATTTCCACCATTTCCGTTACCATTCCCATTACCATTACCTCCACCGTTACCATTCCCACCGTTATTTCCTTGATTTCCATTACCCTGTCTTCTCAGCTGCGGGCAGTCTCTTTTAATGTGACCTTGAGCACCACACTCAAAGCAGCCACGGGCTCCCCTATTGTTGTTGTTCTGGTTCTGACCGTTGTTGTTCCCATTGCCCCGATTGTTCCCATAGTTGTTGTTTCCATGATTGTTGTTGTTCCTCCTGGGGCGGTTTTGTTGCTCGGGTAGAGTTGCCCAACAGTCTTTTGCTTCGTGGCTTCCCTTACCACACCTTTCGCAGCTCAAGTTCTTTCTACAATTACCAGCATGAT
Source organism: Deinandra increscens subsp. villosa (assembly GCA_039602395.1). NCBI lineage: Eukaryota > Viridiplantae > Streptophyta > Magnoliopsida > Asterales > Asteraceae > Deinandra > Deinandra increscens. Next base: position 19,347,388 of record JBCNJP010000020.1, on the reverse strand, counting down.
GCTTTCCGCACTTGTTGCACAGAGGCAGGTTACCCCTGTAGTTGCTTTGACCATTGCCACCCTGGCGGTAGTTACCACTGTTGTTTCCAGACCTCTTGCTTTGGCTTTGGGAGTTGAAAGACCTCCCAGTGCTGTTTCCAACACTCTGATTGTTCATTGAGTTCTCAGGAGCTTCATCATCAGCTTTTCTTTTGCCACTTAAGGCAGTCTTCTCAGTGGCTTTCGCAGGAAGTGTACCCTTCTCAACCTCCTGATCAGTAAGTTTGTGAGCCAAACGGATGGCTTGCTGCACGGTTGCGGGGTTGCTGGCGGTCACCAAACTCTTGATTTGAGGCGCGAGGCCTTCCAGATAACGCTCAATGCGTTTGAACTCAGCATCAACCATTGTGGGGCACAAGACCGCGTACTCATGGTAACGCGCAGTATATTGCTCAACTTCAGACCCAACCATCTTCAGATTCAAAAATTCACCCTCTAGCTTCTTCACTTGGTCACGGGGACAATACTCATCCATAATCAGTTCCTTAAATGCTTCCCATTGCATGTTGTTAGCCGCGTCGATCCCAATCATCTGAATCTCAGCGTTCCACCAGGAGAGAGCAGCTCATTCAAAGGTACCGGTAGCAAACTTCACATTGCTTTCAGCCGGGCAATTACACATGGAGAAAACCTTCTCGGACTTCTCGATCCACCTGAGGAGTCCTACCGCTCCTTCTTCGCCCGAAAATGTTAGTGGCTTGCAGTCCATGAAGGACTTAAACGTGCAGTGGTGGTTTCCTGATGCAATAATAGTTCGGGTTCAAATTTAAACAGGTCAAATATAATTCGCTTTGTGCCTTAACCGGCATAATAGTTACCCTGAGCGGCATATGCAGCTTGGACGGCTGCCACCGCGGCTTGCACATGTTCGTTGATCATGGCTTGCAATTGCGCGGGCGTCATGTTGATGTTGTTCCTTCCGTGTCCTCTTCCAGACATCTTGCTGAACAGTTAAAATAGCCAGTGTTCAGTCACAGTTATATTCTATACATATCCCATAATATGTATATTAGCCAGTTCCCGTTATCCCTCTATTAGTCCAGAAAAATTTTGTGCGTAATCGATGGCGTCGTCGAGGAACGTCGTAAGTCGTAAGTGGCTATCGTCGAGAGTCGGCCTTCCCATAAAAGTCACCGTCGGTGTAGTCATCGTAGTAGAAATCAGGACGTAGCGTGTAGCATCGTTTCGTTGTCGCTTTCCTCCGGCATAGTGCGCGCATTAGCGTTCGCGTTTCGTATTCGTGTGTGAAAATTTTCCCTAAGGTTTTCCGTTAGACTTCCTAGACACGGTCTATATATATATTTATATATATATATATGTATACATACGTACTAAGCTTTTACTTACACAGCAGAGCGAGTATCCCAGGTTGGCACGTAAAAATTTTGGTTTTGGGAATTTGTTTATTCGTTTGTAACTAAGGTTTCAAGTTGCAGTTTCCAAATCGTTTTCAAAATTGATTCCAGTTCTCTGCAACCTATGGCTCTGATACCAATCTGTCACACCCCCAAATAACCACTAACGGAGTTTATACCGTTAAGGGGTGCGGCTAGACCAGGATCCACAACCATTAGTTACAAATACTAAATGAATCAAAGTTAGTTCAAAAATCAGTTATAAAGTAAAGTCTCAAATACAAACGCAGCGGAACAAGTATTGTCTTTAGCACTAACCGCGTGCTTTACATAAACATTGTATTAAATTCCCAATTTGTCCAATTAAACATAATAGTCTTCACGTGCCATGCCAACCTGCTCCGGAATACTCCTCAGCGATCTGCAAAAGTTTAAACCACGCAAGTGTCAACCTAACGGTTTGTGAGTTCACAATGGGCTTGTCATGCATTGGCCCGGTCTCATAATCATAATTTGTATCAAGGTATACTTACATAGTATTTGTTTGTGAAAAGCAATGCTAATGTTACGTCTTAGTTTATAAAGGAATTGTCCGTGACCTACGTCATCGGGTATGAACTAGTTTTGTAAAGTTAAAGTGCTCAACCGATATCGCGGGTAGCTAATCCGTTGTTCCATGCACTAAGGAAGTTTGCACCAAAGCTGACTATAATTTATTGTAGTGGCCGTGCCATCTAGTACTGCGGACCTACGTCATCGCGGTTTTGCCTCCCCCGTGTCCTCTCGGGATCACGGTCAAATAGGCTGATATTGTACCTCCGTGCACTCCCCGTGCCACGGGGCGGAGTTTGTCAAACTCCAGTAGATCTACCCAACATCCCCTCGCTTCACAATTAATGGTACAATTAGTTGAGGACTTTTAAGTTTTCAAGGCATCCTTAGAAATCATGTGATATCATGTGGTTTAGACTTTAACCTACACTAGCCATATTAAAAAGGTTTACCGGATTCTCATGAATCTCAAAAGTATTTTCAGTTTCGTTTTAGAAATTGTTGTTTTGATAATTCGCAAGTGCTCCCCATAAAGCACTTCAAGTTCATCAAGTGGGTGCCGAGCACTCCAAGTTTTCAAGTTTATCAGGGAGGTGCCTAGCACTCTCGAGTTGTCAGCATTGTTTTACTTTTAGGTATTCGGTGTGACCCAATCGGGTTCACGGTAATCGGGTTAGTGACACTCACCTTTGGTTGCACTGCTACACTTGCTATAATCCAAGTATTGCTTATCGAAGACCTATGAACACGTTTAGGTCTTAAGTATTAGTTTTGTGTCTAATCTTTACTTAACGTCACTATGGCCCATAACATAGCACGTTGGAACTATGACTCGACATACAGACACACGACACCAATGGTTGATCATAAACAAGGGTTCATATATATCAGAAATCAAAGCATGTATCATCATGGCATAATCATGTAAGTCATGGCATAACATTCAAGCAAATTGTATAAGTTTAGATTCTGGTCTCAGTTTCGCTAGCAGTTTCGCTAGTCAGTTTCGCTGTGTGCACGGGCAGCACTTTTGCTAGGCAATACCCGATGACACAGTTTCGCTAGGCTAGTTTCGCCCGAAACTATTGGCACAGTTTCGCTAGCCTAGTTTCGCCCGAAACTGGTTTGAACTTTCGTTCAGGGAATTTCGCTCGGTAGATTCGCTCGAACGGGTCTGGTTGGTTTACCCGGCGACACTGCAGTTTCGCTGCATAGTGTCGCTGGTTGAAGATATACATAGTTTCGCTGGACAATTTCGCCCAGAGAACACCACAGTTTCGCTGGTCGCAAAAAACATACGGATCAGCCTAAAAATCAACCTAACAGCTTCCATTTTACATGCAATTCATTGTTTAGCATACATAGGCATTTACCAACATAAATCAGTAAGCTTTAACACCTTAAACATGCATTTTATCATAAAATCACCCAAAATACATATAAAACCCTAAAATGACTAAAATAGCATAAATCTTTATCATGGATGGATTTCACACGTAAAGTTATCAACTTTATGGTAGATCTAGCAATCCTAAGCAACATATCAGAAGATCTAACAATAACACAGAGATCTAGGCATGCTTTATGAAGAAACACATAGAAAAGCATAGAAAATGGTGGTTTTGGGACTCACGGTTGATCTAGGATCGATGGATGATCTTCACAACTCAGAATGATAGCTGATTCTTGGTGGTTCTTGGTTGGAATCAGCTGGTCCAGGAGTTTCAGGAGAGTTATGTGTTTTTGTGTGAAATGAGGCAAAATGGTGAACTAGGGGTTATTAAGATTATTTATATCAGAGGCTAGTTTCGCTGGCAGTTTCGCTGGCCAAGCGAAACTGGCCCTGAGCTCGTGCAGGTCAGTCAGTTTAGCTAACTACCGGGCGACACTATAGTTTCGCCCGTTAGTTTCGCTGGCTGCACAACTTAGGCAATTTTCACAAAATCAAGGATTTACAATTCGTCATGCCTTTCATAATATTAAATCATGCATTTGAATCATATTGCACATAATGACAACAATAGTGAACACATAGCACATATGGGCGGGTTCGGTGATCAACCAAAGGTCGTGGACGTATTCGGCCTAGTTATGCATTAGTTACTTAAGTTAACACTTATAACGTAACTAACGGGGTTTGTCTAACGGAAGTTAACCTTGGAATTCTCGGATGTCACATCTGATGTACGCATGCTTTGCAATAAGGCTTTATGCCATTTTTACACTCAACTCAGTGGGTCTTCTTTGCGTGCTTATGAGGCCGACCTGATCACCTGCTGATTGAGTTTCTGCTTTATTTTCTTGGTGTTTAGTATATATCATCGGACTTTCTCTGCGTGCCGATAAGGCCGACCTGATTGTTGTTGATATATACGTCTTCTGCTTTATTTTTATTATTTATTTTCCTATGTGCATCGGGCTCTCTCTGCGTGCTTTGCGTCCGACCTGACTGCTGTTCACTTAGGGCACTGCTTTATTTTTGCATGAAACATCATGAACGCATGTCTCAATTTGAAAAGAAACAAAAAGAAAAATCAAGATAAATGTGATGATTTGTTAACTTCTTTGATAGAGTGAGGCTGGGTGATCAGTGCATGATTAATACACCTTAAGCATATCCAAAAATGTTAAATACTATTAGTGCATGCTTAATATCAATGTGATGCATTCGAGATCTGCTTGACTTGCATGCTGATTAAGTTTGAAATTGAAATGTGTATGATGCGTATTGGTTGATATGATCTCACGTCTGGATCTTTCTCAAAATTAAATAGAGTTTGTTTGTATAGTCGTTTTACATCTCTTATTAGAAAACTCAAAAAGATTTTCTTTCTGCGTTATTTTTGATAAGATCGATACATTGTGAAGAGTATGATGCTTGTGTGAGTTTGTCGGCATTTCCAGAATTTCAAAATCTTAAATGAGTCAAAATTGAATTTTTAGGGTTTCAGCGAAACTGTTGTTTCGCCTGATTAGTTTCGCCGTACACGCACTCAGCGAACTTATACTTTCGATGTCGGCGAAATTAATCTGTTTGATCAAAAATTTCGAGCGAATATGCTCTTTCGCTAAGGCGAAACTACTGTTTCGCCCTAGCGAAACTACGGGCGAAATTGTTCAGGTATTTATACTTTTGATCGAGTCTCTCGGTCATTATTCGAAACCCTAAACGAGAAAACCTGCAAATTCCGACTCACTCGCGAAACTCCTTTTTCGCCCAAACTGTTTCATCGTTTTCATCCATTTAACCGATAATCGGTTTAAGGTAAAGTGGTTTTATGGTCATATCATCACTTAATCGCATCTGTTACAACATTTTTTAAGGGTTTTAAGTTCAATCGGGGCGAAAGGAGTTCTCGGCACCTTAAACTGATGTTAAAACCGTTTTGGACCAACATTGTGTTTGTTTGGATGATATATTTACTTAATCGTTGGTTTAAAATGCAAAAGAATGGCTTAAAATCGATTTCCGGATTTTTGAATTTGAAAAGTCGCGTTCAGCGAAACTGCATGTTCATTCAGCGAAACTGAACGAAAGTTCAAAATCACGAGCGAAACTGTTCAGCGATAATGCCCTAATTTCGTTGACAGTGTCGCCGTGATTCCCAGCGAAACTGCTGTTTCGCCTTCGGCGAAACTACAGTCTCGCAACAAAACTGTTGTTTCTCGGCGAAACTGACCTCGTCAGTGTCGCTGCGACCAATCTCGCGAATCTATTGGTTTCGCCGTGTTGCGATACTATGGTTTCTAAGCGAAACTACTGTTTCGCAGCGAAACTATCTTTTTAAATTCAATTTAATTTTAAATTCTTTTTAACTCACAAAATCTCGGTTTCATACGCAGATAATGTCAAATTTAAAGCACGAGCCTCGAAGCAACGTTACAGCATTTTTAGATGATGGCACCGAGAAGGCAATTGGATTTAGAGATTGTATAGCATGGCTAAAGAAATCGTGCATCTTTCACGCTATATCACACATGCCGATCATGGACGAAAGGCATATCAGAGAATTCTGGCTGACTGCTGAGTACGACGTTAAAGGCCAAACCAGAATGTATTCGGGCCAAAGTTATGCAGAAGGATATTGTGATCACCATGAAAACAATTGCTGAAGCTCTCAAACTTGAAGACGACGTTGGTGAAGTAACAAAGCTGAAGGAATCTGGATGTTTTGAGAGGATTTGAGAGAGATATGGGATACGAAGGAGGTGAATTATGGAAGAACAAGAAAGAGATTAAGAAGTCCTTGATGTCAAAGGAATGGAGATACATCGCACATGTTTTCATCTCATGCTTAGACGACAGAAAAGGTGGTTCTGATGGTTTGAACTTGATCTGGGCCGAGGCCATGCTGTTGGTTTGTAAAGGAAAGAAAGCCAACATACCTCAGAGAATCTTTGACGCAATGGTTTCCAACATTCAAGCGCTGAAGAAGTCAAGATGGCTCCTGTATCCAAGATTTTTGCAAATGATAATCGATCACCTTGAGCCGGAACTGCCAAAGATGGGTGTAGCTCTTGTTGTAACTCCTATGCACCCAAGAATTTTATCTGATTGTGCTGCTAAAAGACCCGATTTCTCCGGGTACACCACTTACCTGATGAAGCATATGTACTCTGCAAAGAGGTACGAATATATTCAGAAGCTGATTGAATCTGAAAACAAGAGAAGAAATGACGGGAAAGAAAGTGAGAATGTTAAGGGAAAAAGGAAACAGTATGTAAGAAGCTCTGGTAAAGAACCAGCAGATGAGATTGAAGATGAGATTGAAGAGATGGCACAGCTAGAAAGAAGATCAAAGCAAAAACGTAGTGCCACTACTGAAGAAGAAGTCAGGGGAAGTAAGAAAAGAAAAGTTGATCCTCGATCTGAGTTGGATCAGGATGTCATTAGAAATGTAAACACTTCTTTGGCCAATGAACTTGCAATGATCAAAACCAAGCTGGTCAACTCTGAGCTTAGAGAAAAAGAAAAGGATAAGCAAATACAGAATCTTAATGAGATTGTTGTGAAACAATCTTCTCTTTTAAAATCTCTGCTGGTAAATATGAACGAGATAAAGAAGCACCTGGGTTTGCCTGATCAGATGAGTGATGCTGAGATTGATTCCATGACTGACATTTCAAAATTTACAACTGGAGTAGCAGGTGGCAGTGGTTCTGGTGGAAATGAAGCTGGTGGAAGTGGTGCTGGAGGAAATGAAGCTGGTGGAAATGAAGCAGGAGGAAGTGGTGCTGGAAATGATGAAGCTTTCGATGCCATCAATGTAGGTGATTTAAACCTTTATGACTCTGGACCCGACAAACAGCCAGAGATTGTCGAGGCACAATTCCACCACCTTATTGATGAAGATGATGAAGATGATGAGATTGAAGATCTTTCTGAGCCTGATAACTATTCTTTGAAAGAAAATCCTCTAACTTATCAAGCAAGGATAAGTTCTATCAGCCAAGAAGTGATCGATTTAAGAAGAGATGAATGGTTCACAAAGCCCGCTATTGAAGAACAGACTCCTTTATTCCAAAACATCTCACAACCGAAGAGGAAAGAGTCTGATCGTCACATCATCAGCTGGAAATTCAATGCTGACATACATGCCTTCATGATTAAAAGAAGAGGGGGCAGTATCTCATATGTGCATAAACGCGATAGCTTCAAAACCTTGCCCAGATGGGATCTGAGGAGGCTGGCAGATCTTCCCTTGATTGACGAAGACAAAAGTGCAAGGGCCAGCAATTTGAAGATGATGCTGCAGCAGGCTGTGAAAGACGACTTTAAGTCCTTCGGGTATATGAGAGGAGAAAGGAGGAAGTCAAAGACTGAAATTGATCAGAGGACTGGAAAGCCCAAAATTTCCCTAAGGTACAAACCAGCAAAAACAATGAACAGGGTCAGAATTCCAGATCAACAACTATCAAGGCTGCAGTCATTCAAGAAATGGTTTTATGATAATCAAACTGGTGAAGCTGTTATCAGAATAGGAGAAGATGCTGAAATAAGATTGTTTGATCCAATGGAAGTCTTCTCATTTAGCAACGATGATCTGAAAACCTTGTGCGAGAATCAAATTAGATGTGGGGCAGGAGACGACACTGCTGAAGAAGCAAACCTGTTTATGAGGGTTGCTAACAAGGCCCGGGGGATCGTTAAAGAAATAAAGGATTTAGCACAGAAGGTAAGGGCTGATGAAGAAAGACATGGAAGAAGACAGAGATCTGGCAAACCTGATGAACAAAACCTGGGGCGGTCTTGGAGAATCATCTGAGCAGGTTGTGAAGCCGGCTGATGTCCCCGTTGCTAATGAGCCAACTGTTTTGGGGGAATCAGAGACTACAGATTTGAACAAAGAGCCAAGCCCGAATGAAGCCGGAGCAGAAGAATGAAGATCAAGAGGCTGAATCCCTCCCTAGGGGGAATATTGAAGATCAATGTAGGGAGGAATTCATAGTTTTGTTTAGTCGGCTTGTTTAGTTTAGTTTCAATTGTAATATTGTCTTTTGATTAGCTAGCGAAACTACCGAGCGAAACTGTTGTTTCGCTCGGTATCTAGATTAGGGTTGTCTCAGTGACAGTTTCGCTTGGCCAGCGAAACTACCAGCGAAACTGTCTACTGATCTGTATAAATAGTAGCCTTTGTGCTCTCATTTGTAACTTTTGCAACATTCTCAACCCTAATACAAGATATCTGGATTTTGGTAAGTTTGGTGACGGCTAGGAGCATCTTATTCAATCTTTGTAGCTTTTGTTCATCTCTTATCATCCTTTGGTTGATGTTGTGATTGTTCAATACTAAAAACCCATTTTAGCTATTGGAAATCATCATCTATTGATATTTGATTGGTTTTCTTCTCAAAACACCATCATTAGCACTGATTAAGATCAGTGAGGACCAACATGTGTTTTCAAGTTTTGGTTCAAAAAGTGGGGTTTTTTGAAAATTTGTTACATTTTTGCTTCCGTTTGTTCATCGTTACTGAGTTGTTAGTGAAAAATCAATTCCCAAATTATTTCTTTCAAATATATCTGATATACTGCTGCAAATCACATTCAAATTCATTGAAAATCGTGAAATTTGTGTCGAAAATGGTCCAGTTCTTTTGAGTTCGGGTGACAAACAATCTGTGAAAAATAACCGTCAACCGAAGTGTGAGTTCAGGTGAGTTCGTTCCAGTTCATTCATATGAAGTCTCTGTTCGGAACTTAGTTTGTTCCAGCTCGTGTGAGTTTGGTTGGTTTGAGTTCAGTTTAGTCAATCAAAGTCCCAGTTCGGATAGTTCCGGATCAGTCTAGTTCGCTTCTCAGTTCGGATAACCAAATTAACAGTTCGGATCATTTTTCATTTCGGTTCCAGTTCGCTTAACTTGTTTCAGTTTGGATACAGTTCGGATAAGTTCGGGTAATCAGATTTCAAGACAATTTGAAATGGTTGATTATCAAGCACTTGCTGCTATGCAATCATCGGTGCAATCCACGATGCAAACCATGATAAACTTTGATAATGAAATCGGAACAAGTCAGAAAGTTCCCACCTGCTAAATAAGTGGGTCGACCTGTTAACCCGTTCAAGAGTTTTTATAATGTAAGTATTTATATTAAAGATAAAAAAGTTAATATTTAAACTTATATATATTTATTTTTAACTTTTACCTTTATATATAAACTTTTAAAAGTCGTTTAGAGAAAGAAATAAAAAGATCACACATTATAAAAAAATGTTTCACTTGAGTATTTTGATTAATTGTTTATATCGTTACCAAGTCATTATGTATTACTCATATTTAAAAATAAAAATAAAACGGGTTGACCTGAAATACGACCCGAACACGACACAAATTTTAGTGGGTCGACACGACACAAATAGTTATATGGGTTGGGTTAGGGTTGAAGAAATTGACACGCCAATCCGCCAACCCGACACGATTGACA
>JBCNJP010000020.1:19292243-19337015 GCA_039602395.1 Deinandra increscens subsp. villosa | reverse complement strand
CCTCCTTCTTAGGGAGTAGCTTTATTGTTGTTTTGTATCCATCGATTTAACACGGTTAGATCGATCCTAGTCTTGATCTGACGACTGAGATAGGAAGAACGTGTGTGCCCGCTCAGTCTGACTTTAGCAGCGGCCTTAATATAGTAAGTACAATTTTTTAACTACTTGTATGAACAAAAAAACATAATTTACTCTAAACTACACCAATGATCTTTTCTCTTTTACATGTTATGTTGGTCTAAATGTATGCTATCTTTTTTTTTCGGTTACTGCGATTTATTCTAGTTTATTCTAGAAGGAACGTTTTAGAGTTTTTGGATCTGCAATTTTCTCCAACTTTGGTCCCGTTCTTCATTTGAATGAGCTTTTTTTTTCAATTTCTAAATTTTAATGAAAATTGTTAAATGAATAATACATAAATTTTTTTTGTCTTTTTCTGAAGTATTAAGTAATTAACCACTATATATAATTAGCCTCTAAAATGAGTTTTTTTTTTTCATTTTCCAAATTTTTAATGAAAATTTGAATGAATAATTCAGCATTTATTTTGTCTTTTTTTAATTGTCAAGTAATTAAATTTTATATATAATAATTGTCCATCTAGATCCTTCGCCAAGGGGTATTAGGGTCATTTTGTGTTCAAAATAGGGTGTCAGTTAACACATGGGTTACTTTGATCCATATAGATTCTGTTCTTTTCCGCTTTGTATCGCAACCTCTCTCTTTTTAAATCGAAACTCACATGTGTAACATAATCTTTAGGTCTCAAATAGTTGTAAAAGTCGTTAGGCGCCCAAGTTGGTTGACTGGGGAGTCGAGAGGACTCGCCCTAGTCGAGTCCTCCCTCGACTAGGCGAGTCCTCTCGACTCACCAGTCAACCGACTTGAGAGCGCCTAGCAACTTTTGCAACCATTTGGGACGTAAAAGTTATGTTACACGGGTGAGTTTCGATTTAAAAAGAGAGAGGTTGCGATACAAAGGGGAGAAGAACAAAATCTATATGGACCAAAGTAACCCTCGTGTTAACTGACACCCTATTTTGAACACAAAATGACCGTAATACCCCTCGTTAGAGGATCTAGATGGACAATTATTATATAATTTAATTACGTGATAATAAAAATAAAAAGACAACAAAAATGTTGAAATATTCATTCAAATTTTCATTAAAATTTTGGAAACTGAAAACGAAAAAAAAACTCATTTTAGAAGCTAATTATATATAATGGTTAATTACTTAATACTTTAGAAAAAGACAAAAAAAACTTTAAAAGCTTCCTTCTAGAATAAAAAGCAGTAACTGAAAAAAAAAATAGCATACATTCGGACCAACAGAACACGTAAAAGAGAAAAGATAATCGGTGTAGTTTAGGGTAAATTGTATTTTTTTTGTTCATACAAGTAGTTAAAAAATTGTACTTACTATATTAAGGCTGTGTTTGGCGCACTAGTTGATAAGTTAGCTGCTAGCTAATAAACTATAAACTTGCTGATAAAAATAATGTTTGGTAAAAACTAGCTGATAAACTAGCTGAAAAATATAAAATAACATAAAAGTACATGTCATAAATGTAAATAAATGTATCTATTTATAAGTTAGGGAAAGGTAAAACTGAAAATATTATAAAAACTAGTTGAAAAGCTAGTTGAAACGATACTCCAACTAGCTTTTCAAAAGCTAACTTATAAGCTAGTTTTTTTGACGTTACCAAACGGAGCTTTTAAAAAAAACTAGCTTTTAAAAAAAGAGTCATGTTTGGTATGTCAAAAAGCTAGCTTATAAACTAGCTGATAAGCTAGCTTATAAGCTAGCTTTTGGCGCGCCAAACACAGCCTAAGGCCACTGCTAAAGTCAGACTGAGTGGACACACATGTTATTCCTATCTCAGTCGCCAGATCAAGGTTAGAATCGAACAGACCGTGTTAAATCGACGGATACAAAACTGCAATGAAGGTACGCCCTAAGAAGGGGGTTAGGTTAGGTTGGAATGGATCTGACCGTGTTAGATTTGATCTTTTTGTCGTTCCTACTGAATTCTTGATTTCAGCCGTCGGGTTCTAGGAATCTGGTGACGAACTAACACTATTTGCTTGACTCGTCTTCATCATCTTCGACGGAATATACTTGTGAAGCACTCGAAAAGTAACATAAAAACCTTAAATCTAATCTGATGAACATCGAACAAAACCCTCCTAGATCTACTAATTTGACGAGAAAGAGACGAAACCCTAGATCTAACTTCATGAGAGAGAGAAGAAACCCTAGATCTAATTTCATGAGAGAGAGGGAGAGAGAAAGAAAGAGAGAAAGAGGCGTGTGTGTGTGGAAGTGAGGTTAGGTTAGGTTAGGTTAGGTTTGTGTTTGGTTTTGTGTTGTGTGTGTATCATATTTATTTAAAAAAGATGTGTGGGTTTTTTGTAGTAAAAAAGAAAAATCAAATTGTAAGTTTGAGCCCATTTACGCTTAACATGAGCCATAAACTGGTCATGTGAGCCACTAATAGAAATAGTTATATGCCTGCCTTAATACATGGGTGTAATACAAAATGACTAAGCTTTAACATTTGTAAGAGTAAAATGCATATCATTATTATGTGATTTAAAGATATGTCTATAAAAGTGTCGGAGTTTGGTTGTTGCGCCACCGATATCATGTGGGAGGCTTTGGAAGAATCCTCGGGTTCCGATTCCTTCATAGTAGATCATTTTTTCTTCTTCTGCTTTGAGGTTTGCTACGACTTTAGTTCTTTTAAGCAATAATCTTTGTTCCATGTTTAATTTTCTCTTGATTTATGTTTGTCGATTTTCTCATATTTTGTATTTTAAAGTTCTGACCACATCGTTGATTGCATCGTTACAAGAATATGATGAGGTTACGTATTCTAAAAAATTTGTTGAATTCGTCAAGTAGTTTTTGTTGTCATTATTAGCATTTAAGTTTGGGTCGAAGTTATTTCTTCTAATGCAAAGCTAATCAACATAAATTGCTCAGTAGTTTGTCATTATGTTAATCTTGGGAACTTCATCCATGCAAAGTTACTGACCGATCTTTTATTGAATCATTTTAATTTGCCCCAATTCATTAATTTTGCATTTTTATCCAAAGAATGAATTATAACAAATGTTTACGCTGCAGCGTGCTGATTTTAAGAAAAAAAAATGGAGTGTGTTTGGGTATGGATCACCAAGTTGGTGTCTACCTAATTTTCGTTGCCTGGATAAACATGGATACATATCATAATTATGGATACATATGATAGTCTCCTTGTAATCCGACAATGAAATTTCCATAATCTCTCTAGGTATGTCATTGCATTTAACTTATAGGGATTTAAATGTTTTTAACAGGTGTGCATATAGTCACATAATTGGAATACGCTCCGGTAAGCAAATCGGAAACCGATAAGTGGTCCGTGCATATCTAAAATTGCGTATGATGAGGGCATGTTTATTTGGAACGCCAATTCGGTACGTGGTACGGTGTACCATATAGTCCGGTACGTCATATCATATAAAAAGAGTTTTTAAATAGATTCTTTCATAAAAGTTCATTATAAATAACCTATGTGTAAATCCTGTAGTTATATAAACAAAATCCAAATGCACTACATGTAAAAGTCTAGGGTTAATCTTACTAAAACCTATAACTTTGAGGATGCAACATGTACATTAGTTAAACAATAGGCAAAAAAAATAATGAAAAAAAAAGAGTAATATCATTACTCCTATGGGTTCTTTGTTGGGTGTATTTCATGTCTTCTTGTTAATTTTGTTTTGGTTTGTATTTCGTTATTTTTTTGTTTCGGATTGGACTCATTGTAATCCCAACCGCTTGCTACTTTTGCAGTGTTATTTGTTGATTGTTCAAAAAATATATATATATATATATACATAATGCAACCTATTATACAATCTCTAAAACATAAATTACAAATTCTATAACATATGTTACAAGTTAGTAAACTTTTAAGGGTACAAACCATATTTACCATAGTGCAACTCCATATATCATAAACCATTACTCAATGGGTTACAATTCATTAAACGCTTCATGAGAGAGAGAGAGAGGTGTGTGTGTGGAAATGAGGTCAGGTTAGGTAGGTTTGTGTTGGTCTTGTGTTGTGTGTGTATCCTATTTATTTAAAAAAGATGTGTGGGCTTTTGATAGTAAAACAGAAAATTCAAATTGTAAGTTTGAGCCCATATATGCTCAACATGAGCCATAAATTGGTCATATGAGCCCACAAATAGAAATCGTTATATGTCTGCCTTAATACTTGGGTAAACTACGGAACGGCTATATTTTAACATTTGTAAGAGTAAAATACATGTCATTATTATGTAATTTAAAGATATGTATATAAAACTGCTGGAGTTTGTTTGCTTCGCCACCGATATCATGTGGGAGGCTTTGGAAGAATCCTCGGGTTTCTTATTCCTCCATAGTAGATCATTTTTTCTTTCTACTGCTTTGAGGTTTGCTACAACTTTAGATCTTTCAGGCAATAATCTTTGTTCCATGTTTAATTTTCTACATGTGAAATAGAACGATATAAGGCTAGGCTTGTTGCTAAGGGATATAGTCAAAATGAAGGAGTTGACTTTGATAAAACATTTTCTCCTATCACAAAAATGGTTACTATCAGAGGTATCATAAGTATTGTGGTTCAGATAGACTAGCCCCTTCTTCCAAATTGATATCAATAACGCGTTCTTATATGGTGAACTAAATGAAGATGTCTATATGTGTCCTCCACGCTCTCTCATGAGAACCAGAACTTGAGTCTGGCGTCTTAGACCACTCGGTCGTCCTAACTTGATGTTGATTATTCGATGGTAAAAGGCTTAAAATAGATAACTAGTTTCTTTAATTTCAAACTAAAGTCAGAAATTGAAAATAGAGTTTGAGTGTTTAACTAAACACCTGTTTCTTCACCAAATTGGTCAAATATGTATCTCCCTAATTGACAATTAAAATCCCCAAAACAACCGATCGTTGCAGATGATTGAGTACCTTGAATCTAAGAGCCAGAGATTGAGACGAGATGTTTAGATGCTGCATTTGAAATTGACGCAACCGAAGCATGAATTTGAGCGTAGAATGGAAGATTTGGAGTTGCAATCAATTACATCAAAGAGTTCATTAGTTGAGGCCATACGATCAAAAGCGTAAAACGAGGCCATACGATCGAAATTGTTCCTGATACTAACGATATCGAGAACAAATGCTACACCGGTCGTGCCCAGCCTGCCAGACTGTAACCTTTGTGTCTGAAACGATCATCCGTGTTGGAATTTTTATAAAAGAAAATGTTCAAAGATTCCTGAGGTACAATTTGAGGCGGTACGCCTAGGATTAGGAAATCCTAGGCGGTACGCGACCCGTTTGGTAAACGGGTCGGGTTGCGGCACCCATCGGATCTTGGTATGCACGAATCTCAAAATCTGGGCGGTACGCCCCAGAATATGTACTTTGGGCGGTACGCCTCAAAATGGCAGATCGATAAAAACAAGGTTTTGGGTCTTTATAGCCAAGTAAACATGTGAACTGCTTCACTTCCGGCCAGAGCTTCCTCCCCATTGTCTCAGACCTCTGTCACCATCATTTTCAAGCCATTGGAGCCTTGTGGAAGGTTGGAACTTCATAGTGATATTGAATCACTTGGAGAAGGCTAAGGAGTGTGGGAAACCAGAAGCAAGGACAATCAAGCCTCAATTTTGTTAGAAGGTTGGATTGGAGCTCTAAGGAAGCAAGGAGTTCAGGAAGTTTGGTTGTACAAGAAATCCTTCACTAGGTACAACCCTTTTATGCATGCATGATGATTTTTCCATGAATAGAAACTTTATAAGTTAAAATAGCATGAGACCAGATTTGATCAGTAAATCTAATAAGAAAATGGGCCATAGGAACACAAGGGTTCTGTTCCTAATGAACTCTGTACGAAACGGGGCTCGAAACAATGAAAATTACCATAATTGGAAAGCTCGAGAATTGGGGTTATGCTTTGGTTAAGGTATTAGGCCACAAATGAACCCTTAATTAACCCCTTGGAATAATATGAAACTGATCTAGTAAAAATTCTAGACATAAAACATCAAATTATGAAAATGGCACTAAAAGACAAAATAGTCGGGCCCTGTTCACAGATGGGGGCGTACCGCCCATAATCTCTGCATGCAGAGCGGTACGCCCAGAAAAGTAAAACAGAAACCAGAATACCAAATTCCAGCGTACCGCCCAGAAATATATGGGTTAGCGCGGTATGCCCGAATTTGAAATCTGGAAATCAGCCGACCGTTTGAAGCGTACCGCCCAGAAATGTAAACTGTCAGGCGGTACGCATATGAAGGAAAATGACAGAATGTTTGGTCAATTTTCGGATGAACCAAAACTTATCGAGACTGATCCAGTAACTGTATTTCATGATAATTTCAACCTGAGAATGCTACGGGACATGTTAGCCTCGTATATGATGAATATGTACATGATAACGATGATAGGTTGCTAGAAACCAAAGAGAGGATATTTTAATTGAATCTCGGATATTCTGTCCAGCCACCGTTTCTGACTTCTTTGCGTGAGTCCTCTGACTTCTCTCATTGAATTAATTGTTTAAGATCACTATCTTGTTTGATGTATTTGTTATATCTGTTATGAACTTATCCTGTCAAACACTCTTAGTTCGGAGATGTCCTGCGTGGGTTATCATATACTTTCTGGTCATTAAGGTTGAGCCACTAGGCATATAAGGGATTATAGCGGCCATTATAGTTGAATTATCCATATTCATCCGGATCCTCTAGTATTAGGTAACTAGGGGGAATATGTCCTTATATGTTGAAACTAAATTTCTACTCGCAGAGGGTGTACGGCTAAGTGCGACGTGCCCGTAGAGTACATGAAGTCTGACCTTTGGTGTGACTTGATAATTTCATAACCAGCATGTGTTTGAAAACTGTTAACATAATGATAGTAGTTAAGACTCACCAACAACGTCGTTGTTGATTTTGTTATGATTGACTTATGTTGCAGGTAAGCAAGTGTAGGAATGAACCTAATACGAACTTGGAATGCTACTTGGTTGTTGTTACTATGAACTTGGACTTTGTATGATGAATGAATTATGAATGTAAATGAAGACATGATAATGACTATGTTTCCTTTGGTATCCTGTATCTTTGTTATTCAGTTCCAGGCCATATCCGGTGGCTATCGATTCTGTTAGATCGAATAAGAGGTGCAATGCATCCTCGCTCATGAGTCGGTCTAAGAGTTTCATATGTGTGGACTGGATGTCCGTTGTATGTGTATGTGTGTGATGTTAGAAGCGTTGGTATCTCGGGTAATGATACGGACAGCCGGTCCCACGCCCCCCCCCCCCGCACCTGGCAGGGTGCGGAGGAGGGGGTGTGACACAGACAGCTATAAATTCAAAGCTCTAACTCTTTAAGATGGTACAATTTTTCACACACGACACTCTACATTTCCATTTCAATCAGTAGTTGTAGTTTGGTTCTAGTGTTCTCTTGTTTTCATATTGCAAGAATAATTCAACAAGTTTCAATCATTGTAACTCTCTTTAATGATAATATCAAGATTGGATTTTAATGTTTACTAAAATTACCATGCTTGGCTAGGTTCTTAATCCACTTAATGTGATGGTATTTCTATATTGAAAGTGAGTTTAAACAAGTCACTATTTTGTGTTGCTTAATTCAAACATATTCATGTTCGTATATCTATGTAGAGAAACATGTTAGTAGACTATAATTCGCTACTAGAAGTGTTATTTGTATGAAGTTCTTGTCTTACATGGAGAGGTAAGCCTAATTAAAGCACGATTGCTTGATTTCTCTCATTGCCACTACTTTTGGAAAAATACCATCAAAACATGGGGTCAATTTGTGATTAGTGGGTTATATGTCATATTTAAAATCACTTGATATTTTAACCATTGCTTTTGGAGGCGGGTGGGTGTGTGACCATTATAGCAATTTCTTGAAGGGGTTCTAGATGATTGTGACGTCCATAACCGAGGTCCATCAAATTTTTGCACTAATATTTACATGTCACTTGATCTAAGGTTGCCCGTAGTGGGCGTAAAAATAGGCATTTGGTGCTCCCATAGCACCCAAACACCACCCCCGGGGGGGGGGGGTACTATGGGGCAAAAACTTGCATCCCGCGTTATTAGATCCCCCACCACCCCACCCCACCCCCTTGTGATTGGTCCAAATCTGAAAGGTTCAGTTCTCATTGGTCCAACCTTTTATAGTTTAATAACTTTTTCAAATATGGGTTCTATTCACTACACATCTTAAGGCTATAAAGCACATTGTTGACTATACCGTCACATGTCACGATTTACCCAACATAGAGACTTTACCACTACACATAGCATAAGGAAATTGGTAACCATAATAGGAGTGGTTTCCTTGGTTTTCATGACCTTTTTAGAAACCATAACTAAAAGTCATTTGAATCATAAAAGAGGAGTCAAACCCAAGTTTTTCTATTATTGATTATTGTTAACTTTTATAAATTTTAGCTTTATAGTTGTTCATGTCTTCAACCCAATTAATAAAACTAATTATTGATTACTATATCATTAGATCAGTACTAAGTATCTTACCACCACTCTACTACGTATTTGACAAATACACTATACACTTGTATGTACTTGTATTAGTTAGAAAAATTGGTTATCTTTTTATAAATTTAAACATTTTAAGGCTGTGTTTGGCGCCTCATAAGCTAGCTTATCAGCTAGCTTTTTGACGTACCAAACGGAGCTTTTTTTAAAAAGCTAGTTTTTTAAAAAGTCTCGTTTGGTAACGTCAAAAAGCTAGCTTATAAGCTAGCTTTTAAAAAGCTAGTTGGAGTAGCGTTTTAATTAGCTTTTATAATATTTTCAGATTTTACCATTCCCTAACTTATTAATAAATACCTTTATTTACATTTATGACATGTCTTTTTACGTCATTTTTTATTTTTCAGCTAGTTTATCAGCTAGTGTTTACCAAACGTTATTTTTTATCAGCTAGCAGCTAGCTTATCAGCTAGCTTAACAGCTAACAGGTAGCTTATCAGCTAGCAGCTAACTTTTCAGCTAGCGCGGCAAACATAGCCTAAGGCTGTGTTTGGTAAAAACTAGCCGATAAAAAATAATGTTTGGTAAAAACCAGCTGATAAGCTAGCTGAAAAATGTAAAATGACATAAAAGTACATGTATATAAATAAATTGAAAATTAAAAAATAATGTTTGGTAAAAACTAGCTGATAAGCTAGCTGAAAAATGTAAAATGACATAAAAGTACATGTATATAAATAAATTGAAAATTAAAAACAAAATATTAGGGAAGGGTAAAACTGGAAATATTATAAAAGCTATATGAAAAGCTACTCCAACTAGCTTTTCAAAAGCTAGCTTATAAGCTAGCTTATAAACTAGCTTATGGCGCGCCAAACACGACCTAAGTGTAAAAAATCGCGCCAATTTTATATACACACATACACGTACCAATATACCATCCTCTTAAACTTCTCCAATACAACACACTAAATGTATCCTACATGTATTACTTTTTATTATTTTTTTCATCTATTTATCTTTAACATATTGTTGGAAATTGGATAAATAATTAATGGTCTATTCCAACTGAAATTTAGTATGTACATATGCAGTTTGTTATTTCACTTTCATCGCACTTAAACAATGTTTAAATATTCTCCAAAAGTGATTTTAAAGAACCTAATACGGTTTCTCTTATTTTACACACATTTAGCCGGTTAGCCTAGCCTTTACACAAAATTTGTTAGTACCAATTTGCAACGTTTGAATAAGCAACTTTGATTGCGTTTTAAAACCTCGAGTAATTTAAATCATAAGTGAAAAAAAACTTTGTTACCCTCAACCGGACCCGGTCAGAAAACCGTAGGTTAACGTACTTAAAAAATATATATAATTATTTTAAAAGCAGACTATTTTACCGGTTTTTACCTATTAACCGCTTTGATTTCTAAGCCAGTCGGTTTTATTGATTTTGATTTTACGTTTCCACACACCAGTTTTAACCCGAACCACGACTTTTTTAAGGCTCATAACTGATTGTTATAAAAAACCGACTAACCGGTGGGTATATATATCTAGAGGTGCACATAAAAACTGGTTAATCGAACCAGCCGGGTTTTTAACTCGAAATCAAACCGGTTAATAATCGGTAATATCGGAACCAGTTTGTAACCAGTATAAACCGACTGTTACGGGAATTTAAAATTTTCCGGTTCTAAACCACTTAACTGGTTATTAACAATGTAAAAATGTTTATAACCGACCGCTATAAAACATGTTTCCTCCCTCGTCCAACCGGTTATTAACCAAACCCTTTTTTAGTTTTATTTAAACCGGTAAACCGTAAGGTGCACCTCTATTTATGATCTATAATTCTATATCTCTAATAAATATTTCTATTCAGAAAGAAAGATGAGTTATTTAACTTAATCATCGAATAATGAACATCAAGTCAGGATGGCCGAGTGTCTAAGGCGCCAGACTCAAGTTCTGGTTCTCGTGAGCGAGCGTCGGTTCAAAATCCCACTTCTGACAATAATTTAATTTTTTTCCGGATAATTGGAACTTCGAAGTGATTCATCTTAGTATTGAGTTTTTAACTTCTTATCATTTTTCTATGCAAAGGGTCAGGCTTCAAAACTTATTAGTTTATATTTATATTGTTTAAAATATGTTTTATATCATACTTAAATTATATTATTTGGGTGTTTGATGTTAAACTTAAAAGTTATAAAAGAAATAAACACTATTTAAGTGTAATTGTTTAATATACATGTGTATGTTGTGAATAGATTTATTATCCACGTGTTGTTGGGGGATAATGCAGGTAAACAAAATTGTTGTTTTGTTAGAGCGCAACGTAAAAAAATGGGAATACAAAATGATTGCATAACGACGTCAAAACTAGAGTTAATTACACAGTTAGTACCTGTGATTTAACCATATTAATAACCTGGGGTACTAACTTCTGGATGTAACAACATAAGGTAACAACTTTTAATTTTGTTCCAAAAAGGGTAATAAGCTAACACCCTGTTAACTTTTAACGCCACCCCCCCCCCCCCCCGTGAGAAAAACGTGAGGCCACTTTTGATAATTAAACATTACCCCACATTTTTGAAACCCATCGATCCAGATCCAAACCTTAACTCTCCGGCGTTCTCTTCTCCTATCATCTCAGAACGGCCAGAAACCCTAGTTTGGAGATGATCGAAGAAGAGAACACCCGAAGAATTAATGTTTGGATTTGGATCGATGGGTTTTAATATGTAGGATAATGTTAAATTGTCAAAATTGCTTTCACGTTTTTGTCAGGGGGGGGGGGGGGGCTTGCCGTTAATAGTTAACGGGGTGTTATCTTAATACCCATTTATAAAACAAAATTAAAAGTTGCTACCTCATGTTGTTACATCCAGAAGTTAGTACCATAGGTTGTTACTAGGGGTAAACCATATGTACTAATTGTGTAATTAACTCCCAAAACTATAAGCCAAAGATTCAAAATACTGAGTCTTGGACCTAAATATTATGTTAGAGGGACACACGGTTGTCCTAATTACCTCGCCAACTCAAGTGCTAAATATGTTGCGTTTGGATTAAAAAAATAATAATTATTATTAAAAAGATGGATACACAAGCAGTTTTTTTAAAGATGAATCTTCAGCATATATACATCATCTGGTCTCCCTCTCATCTCCTTCTCCCACAACAACCGTTATCGTTGTCGATGACCATCTCCAAAGTGTTCAACCTTAACAAAATGGTGTATTCCGTCACGCTTTGTAGCGGCGATACAGTTTCGAACTGTATTTATTCGCCTATACTAAATTAGACATCTTTGATGGAAGTAACAAAATGTTCTGTTGTTAAATAGATTTCGGTAGGCTTTTCTTAATAAATATGTTTTATCGTAACAGGTCTATGTGCTCGATCTCCAGTCTCCAGTACTTTGAGCCGCTACCCAACTTTGAACCTTTCTTTACCCTTTTTTAACGGTACGGTACCAAGATTTCAGTACGATACCGCTTTAATACCCGTTTATCAAATCCTAAAATATAATAATAGTTTCAACTTTCAAATCTTTTTACCTTTTTTTATCTCTATTATTTATTAGGTATAATCCTTTTAATTACACATGTGAGAGTCCCGGTTTGAACTTTCAACCCCTACACTTTGATTTTATAATTGAATAGTTTTTTTTACACTTTATACCAAAATGAGTATCAGCTTAGAGAGAATATGTTTGTGTTCTCTAACCTCAAGACTCAAGTTCAGATCACATTTCCACTTCTATATGTTTATTTTCCAACTATTTTGTTCTTCAATATTTTTCTTCTCTTTTAAACTTTATTTCTTTTTTGTACTTTTTAGTTTTGGCTTGTTATTAGGGATGAACAGGGGACCGTAATGGTACCGCTCCTGATATATATGGGTACCGGTCCTGGTAACTAACATTTCGGTACGGTGCAGGTACCGGGTATCAAAATTTTGGTACGGTACCGGTTTGGCAACCGCTTGACAAATCCTAAAATATAATAATAATATCAACTTTCAAACTTGTAAGATTTGATTTTTATATCATATTATTTTTCAGTTTATTTTTATAATTCAAAGTTCTAACTTGGAGTCATGAATAATTCTTGGAGGGCGCCTATTTGGTGGTCTATCCGTGGTGACATTAAGAAGCAATTAAGAGCATTCACGGTAAGTTACTTAAAAAATATGTGAGTGTAAATCTGTATAATTTAAGGTTTGGTTGTGAGTGGTTGTGAGTAGAGAAAAGAGAAAAACTTTACAAAATCTATATATTTGAGAAAAAGTTTTATGATTTGCTAAAATTTGAGGATTGAAAGAGAGAAAATGTAATAATAAAGGTATAAAAAGTATTATTTAATTATGGTTGTGAATGAAAGAGAGAAAAAAAATAATAAAGATATAAATTATGTGGATAAGGATAGGGAAACCTGCTGTAAATGCTCTAAGAAGCAAACCTACTAAAATTATACCAAGTTCATCCAAATTTGTTCATACAAACTTACAAAACTGAATATTGAAACCATGGAACATACAAAAAAATCATCATGGAACATCAAATTGGTGGGAAACGATTGGAACTTCATAGCACCGTTCAAAAAGAAACTGAAACCAGCAAACTCATTTACATATAATATTGAATATATATAATTACATAATTGTGTTTTAAAAAACTAAAAAAATACAATCGGGTACCGTACTCATTCAGGTATTTATTTTTTATTTTTACCGGTATCGGTCCCGATTAATACCGCTCCCGAAATTGACAAAACCAAGTACCAGTGTCCTTTATGTTCGGTTAGTACCGTTTCAATATGATACCGTTATCGGTACTGGTAACCCGTACCAAACGCCCATCCCTACTTGCTATTGTTCTTCATGTAGTTGAGTTAAATTCATTTCATTAAAATTCAAATAGACCTCTGTCATGTAAGACATGTTTTAATCATATTTTCTTTTATAATGTTTTATACATTTCTATCTTAATTTTATAGTTACTATCTACTTTTAGATTTAGAATTGATTTTGAACCAAGAGCTATCATATTTCATTAACTTGTTATTTTATGTACGTGATGTATCGATGCTGTAACGCGTGAAAAGTATAAAACATTAGTTACTTTTTAATGATAAGGGTGGGACTCATAGCCTTGAGTTTATTATTATTATTTTTTGTTTAATGATATGGTAATTTGGTAATTTAGAACAACTTAATAAGTGGTATTAGTTAAGTGGACATAAATAGTAAAACAAATGAAACCAACGAGAAGATTTAAAATAAAGAATGAACAAAAAGAAGGCACGAACGTTAATGATAACTTACTCATATCATACTGTTGTTATTGTTATTTTTATATTACAAGGCTTACGACCCGCGCTTCATAGCGGGTTTGTTTGGATCATTATTTGTTTGGTTACCAAACACTTTTGAATTGATAGTTACTTATAAGAAAAGATAGCATTTCTTATGATAAAACATAATAACGGGTTCTTTTACATTCAAAATGTCCTTAGATCTTTGTTCACATGAGATCAGCTACACCGAAAATGTCAAGACATACAGTCTTCACATACCACAAAAAGTTACCATTCCTATAAGACTATCTATAGACTTGACGAAGAGAACTTCATAATATTTGACGTTAATAATTTTTAAGAAAATAATTTGATTGATATGAACGATATACACACTCTCGTCATAATTTTAACAAGCTTAAAGACGTTTTTAGGTTGAACACGTGTAGTTTTAGACTTGAAATATAATGAAATGAATTAATAATAATAGTGATGGCCGTTCGAACCCACGACCACCGGGTTGCGATTATCATAATTGTATATTATAATAATTGTATGGATGCCTCCCATTTGACAAATTAATAAATTAATAGATTTTATCATCGTGCGCTTTCGTGAGAATAGTGCGGTCCTAAAAAATAGTCGCATTGCTATAACGATCCAAACGCTTAAAGTATGTATTATACGACCTAAAAATTATATTCCACGACTGTACTTATAATAACATAAACTACATTACTAAATCCGTTAAGATTAAAAATATAAAAACAAAAAATATTTTATATCATACGACTATACATATTACGGTAGTAACTTATGTTTATTTTATATTTATTATATTTATTTTTTACTTTAAAAGATAATAAGAAACTGGGAAATGCTTAATAGTTAATAGTTTACATTAACTAGTTGACAACAACTATGGGTGTTCAACGGTTCGGTTTACGGCTTATTCGGTTTATTCGATTTGGTTTATTTGGGTTGTAATTAATTTTTATCACATCCATATCCAAACCAAACCGTATTGGAAAACTTACAAACCAAATCAAATTAACCATATTCAATACGGTTTGGTTCCGGTTCAAAACCGAATAAACCGTATTCAAACCGTATAAACCGTATTCAAATGAATAACATATTTTGCATATTTTTGAACATACAACCAAAACAAATATGACATGAAGTGAACAAAAATAAATATGAAGTTTCTTTTTGCATAAATACGACATACAACCAAAATACCGATAGTTTAAACAAACAAACTTCAAAGTTTTCATGCAAATTAGAACTTCCAAAACATGAAGTGAACAAAAACAAATATGAAGTTTATTTGCCAATTGCCATGCCACATTGTCGTGTAACTCTTCAATCAACCTCGACCGTTATTCTTCTCATGTCTACAAGAAACAAAAATAAGTAAATAAAATATAATAAAAAATATGTTGGCTAAAAATATAAATAAAAATAAGTAAATTACCTTCTTCCAATTTATCAAGATTTTTAACGTTTTCTTCGACATTGCAATCAACACTATTCGAACGAATCAAATCATGACAACAAATTAAAGCTTCAGCAGTTTTAAGGGTTAAAGAACTCCTAAATGAGTCAAGCACTCTACCTCCTGTGCTAAGTTTAGGGGTTATAAAAAAAGATTATATATTATATACTAGGTTAGTAACCCGTGTACTACACAGTCAGAATATATATTCATAATATTAGATAAATACAAAAGAAACAAATGATGATTAAAAAATTTGAAAATTATTATTCATATAGTTTCTTATAATATATTAAGTAATAATTTAATACATTTAAGTAATTTATTATGTTTCACAAGTTATTGATTACTTTTTATAAAAAAAAAATACTAAAATTATTGAGTAAATTAATCTAATTTACATTAAATTTATCAAAATTTTAATATAAAAATTTAGTTTTGATAAAATTGGTAATTAATCTTAATTGATTATTTACTAAATTGGTAATTGATTTTGAGCTTGACATGTGACGCTGGTGATGTGGACCCTTTATAAATGAGACATATGACACAAATTTTATTGCTTTATTAGGATTAAGATATAAAATATTATATATTATATGTATATATATAAATCTTATTCGGTTTAAATGGATAACCAAATAACCCAAGTAAACCAAATAAAAATAAAATCAAAAAACCATAACCAAACCGTAAACCGAATTCACAATTCGGATACGGTTTGAAATAAAACCGTAAACCAAATTCACAATTCGGATCGGTTTATTTGGATACAGATACGGTTCGGTTTATTGGTTTTTTCGGATTTCGGTTATTTCTGCACACCCCTAACAACAACCATGTACAAAAGTCACGATACGCATATACAGCATACTTAATTAATCTAAATTCAGCAAAAATAATCATAATAATAATAATATGCATTTTACCCTTACAAATAATGTTAAAGTTCGTTTCTGTATTGGACCCAACTATTAAGACAGACAAATAAAGATTTATATCAATGGGCTCATATGAGCGGCATTCTGGGTTTTTTATCCACGTAGGATATTTCACCTTGGATGAAATTTCACTATTTTGAATACACTTCGAGTTGTATTTTCATATGTTCTTTGTTTAGAGTCGCCATTACAGTTTATTATCTCTTGAAATGATAATTCAACCAAGTCCCTCTCTTTGGTAGTTTATGTATTCTTTCGCTGGATCCCAAAATAGCAATAGCCCAACATGTATCTTCATTTATTGAGCGGCGTGTTAAACAATTCAAAAGTAGATCCCAAATTAAGCTTTATTATTATAATGTATTTTATAATCTGGTGGTTTAGTTAGCAAAACCCAATAAATATCAACTTAGTAACGATCTAAAAACCTTTTTTGACTCGAGTCACTGCTCCTTCACTATGCCAATCTACGACTTCTTTTATTTTGTTGTATGCAATGGTTGGCAAATTAGCATATTCTCCTCCATAAAGTAGACAGTTTCCTAACCGGTGATATGATTTGATTCTAGCTAAAAGAGAAAGAATTCATAAATTTGTATAAAATTTTATGCAAAGTTATTATGAATATTCACAAATTTAAAAGAAATAGATACATAGACATCACTAGTAGTTTTTGAAATTTCTTCCAAATCATGATATAAAAGTGTGTGAGTAACATATAATATATATTGAGTAACATATAATATATATTTTTAGTCGTTTAAAAAGATAAAAATTAATTATAACATAAATAAATATTTATGTTTAGAAATCAAGTCCCGATACTTCATGGAAGATGGTATGCTAGTTTTTCGACCATTGCATGCATCAAAATAAAAGAAGCCATAGATTGGCGCACTAAAGGCGTAGTAACTTGGGTCAAAAGTGATTTTTTAGAACTATATCAAGTTGGTCTTTATTGTATTTTGTTAACTGGACCACCAGATTATAAGATATGTGTATATTAATAAAATTTAATTTGTGATCTATTTTTGAGTTGTCTAACACACCGCTCAAGAAATGAAGATACATGTTGGGATATGTCGCCTTGGGATATGTCGAATGAATTACATAAACTACCAACGGGGGACTTGGTTGAACTATCACTTCAAAATAGACTGTAATGACATCTATTAACAAAGATCATATGGAAATACAGCTCAAAGCATCTTCGAATATATAATTCAAAATAATGGAATATCCCTACGTGGGGGCGTATGGAAATTGCAACTTCGAGAAAGTTTGTGTTACAAAAAAATATTATTAAAGAAATAGTGATTAATCTTATTAACAGAATTGCTTTGTTTTTGTTATGCAGACACAGAAAAAGGTAGCGAGTTTCGACGATTTTTATCAAGTGCGACCTGATGAGATTTTCCTTCAGCTAACGGTTATCTATCAGCCGATAACGGCTTTCATTTTATGGGAAGCACGTTAAAATACTACATCCAAATTTTCTTACTTTTTGTGGAATTATGTGAAATTTACTTAGACAATGTAGAGTACGAACCAAGGGGAAGCGACCATGCAGTAGTGATTGTAGGTTAGTACCACGGATATGGGCGACGATTACTTGATTGTTAAAAGTTCATAGGGAGATGATTGGAGTGAGGACAGATGTCGCAAGATTTCAAGAAACGTTGAATGTGCGGGTGGATGTTTAGGAACAACTCTTAACTCTTTCGATCCAATTAAGAAAGAGGTTTATTTGTCGATAATTCAGGATCTAGCAACTACATTTAAGACTTTTTTTTTTGAAAATGCAATTTATTAAAATCTCGGTTTGAACAACTATAATTAACGTCATAATTTGTAGAAAAAAAATATATTAAAATATAATTGTTTATCTATTATATCTATTTATAGATAATAGTGTGCATCGAAGTACTACAGAAAAAGTCCATAGAATCAATAGTTAGGGTGGGGGGTATGCATGTTTAAAAAAAGATTGAATCATACTTTTCAACCAATGTGAGGAGAGAGAAGAAGTTTGTAGAGAAATTTGTAGAAATGGAGGGTATGGTTGTAGAGTGGTTTGTAGGTAAAATTTGATTGTTTTATGAAGTGGGGACCACACCATCACAAACATACTCTTCGATAAGCATCGGCATATTTTTTCCGAAAACCCTTGGAGTTCGCCGATGCCGCAAAGATGCCGAAGAGGGGGGAGTGGTTTACCGAAAGATTGCCGAGAATTTAAAGGATGCCGATGGGTATACCGAAGGTATACCCCCCACCCTTAATGACATATGTTGTAACCCGATCTACTCAACACGAATAATATATGTACCCTTAACCAGATTGCATATTAGGTTCAGAAATTGAGTCGAAAAAGAAAGATAGATTGATTCAAAGGTGCTCGGGACATGATCAGCCTTACTAGGGAGTTAAACGAGATCTATATTGGGGGAAGAAAGCTCACTGTTAACTTGTCTAGGGTTCCTCGAAGTAAAACTCGTATGCTGGTGGAGAAGGAGGTGAATTTTCTCAGGAGGAAGACAGCGGAACAGGGTCATGCACCGTCTCTTTTTTAATGCGACTTTCCTAACGTTGGATAAAGAGGCGGTGACAGAGTAAAGTCTACGAATTATCCACCAGGATGTCTATATCGCTTAGAACGGATTTCATGCTTCCCGATGGAACTTAAGATAAGACCTAGTAGGCTTGTGGGTGGTGATAAATTTGAAATTGGAGATGGGCTTTTGGGCCTTGGTCCTTTGGAGCAAGATCGACAAAGTTCTCACTGAATTTGTTAATTTGAAGGTCTCAAAGTCGATCTTAGATGAATAATCGGTTGGTCGTCCAGGAGGTCTATTGTGTTTTGGAGTTGGTCGTCCAGGAGGTCTATTGTGTTTTGGATTAACAGAGAGGTGTTTGGTGTTTGTGTAGGAGATGTGTAATTTTCTCTTTAATGTTGGTGGTTCTTTTTCTTGTTGTTTTGCTCCCTCTAGCGTATTGCTAGCTTAAGCATAAAATTTGCCATTAAAAAAAAGCCAAAATATCAACAGCATATGTAATTCAATACAAATGTCAGAATCAACATATCTAATTCAGTGCCTATTTATATGGGGCTCCATTTGTTTATGGTTTGTGTCATCCTTAAAAACTAGTTAAAAGTACTAGGGGTCTGCATGGACCGGTTTGGATCGGATTTTGGCTAAAATCGAATCCAAAACCGAACTTCAGATTTTACGATTTCCAAATCCATTCGGATTCGGTTTTTTTCGGTTTCATGGATTTTGGTTTTTGAATTTTTTACGGTTTGGATTCGGTTTTTTCGGATTCAAATCCATATAAATTTTTGGGCTGGAAAAAAAACTAATAATATTAAATTGGGTCTACTTATTTTTCATTTATAGATTAATTAACTATTGATATCATTCAACATAAAACTTTAAAATCCATAACATTGCAAAATGATCCAATCTCAAACAAATACATTCAAACAAATTCTTAATGATCTAGTCACAAAGACTCAAGGATCGATAAGGTTGCATTAACGATCCAAATTCAAACAAACCTTTAATGATCTAATCTCAAGCACTCAAACGACATTCAAACAAAAATTAAATTTGCATAATAAACTAATCTTAAAGACTCAAAGATCTAATGATTATAAATAAAACTTTAAAATTAAAATTTGAAACCCTTCAATAATTAAATGGATCGGTTCGGTTTTTTCGAATTTGCTTTTTAGCTAAAACTGAAACCGATCCGAAATTTCAGATTTTAGAAAAGTTCAATCCAAAACCATCAGTTTTTATTTGGATTCGGTTTTTTCGGTTTGGTTTTTTCGGTTATTTTGGTTTCGAGTCGGTTTTTTCGGATTCTTACACACCCCTAAAAAGTACCATCTTATTCAATAGCCATATCTCATATAAATGTATTGGTAGCCATATCTCATATAAATGTATTGGTAGCCATAGTATATATAGGTTACTTCAAAAGTGTCTCCTTTTTAAATACAGTTCATAGAAATGATTTCTTACATATCTCATATAAATGTATTGGTAGCCATAGTATATATAGGTTACTTCAAAAGTGTCTCCTTTTTAAATACACTTCATAGAAATGATTTCTTAGAAACCTAAGGTGTTTCAATTTAGTATGTCATATGAAATAACTTATTGTCTTATATGTGGAATTGTAGTTGTCTTATTTATGGATACATTTTGCTATAACAAGAAATTCCTAGCCCTGTTGAAGCAAAGTCATATAAGTCTCCAACAACAGGGTAAGGCTAGCAGGACAGTTCATTGCTAAGTAATGTGCTCACAAATTGGATTTGATTTAATATCTCCAAGCGACTTCCCTGTTAGTCGATCACGATCCCACCCACCCGCCTGAGTTTTAAAATGAACTACTATGGATGAAATTGATTAAAAAAGCGATCGAATGCAAAATACGAATAGGCATTACTTTCACGATAAGGAAACCTACTTACCTTTGGAAACGGATATTCCCCACCACCCAAACTTAAAATATAGTGGAACACTGAGGCTCTTGTTGTACGCTATGACATCCGTCAAAATAGGTACATACAACCATAAAGCGTAAAACAGATAGCCTATAAGTAAACCATGGCAAGTCAAAATCAGTAAAAAAATCATTATCATTTTGCAGTCGGATGCGATTTCTCGGATAATGGCTACAGGACTCTTTTATTAGGGAAGGATAAAGCCGGCCAAAGCATGGCAGATGTCGTACACTTAAGTGGAAAAGGAAAGCGAGACCTTACCTCTTTTTCCAAGCCTGTTCAGACATATAGTTCCCCCGGAAGATCAAGTTGATGAGTCGTGTGATGGGAAACCTTCCCACACTGTTCGGGAGAGCAATGTTAGAATGAGAGGTTCACCACCACATCATTGCATGCAAAGGGAGCTCGCTCGATTCGCAGATTGGTCCGACTCGTAATTCACTTCTGACCACGTGTTCGATAGCCCGACCGTAGTGATGTTAATTGTGGTTACATCCATAAGTAGCTTGGTCCATCTTTATTCCATTTCATATATGTCTGAGGATCCGCATAGCCCTCGATTTATGTGTTATTTATCCATTCCTACTTTTTGATACTAATGTTGGTGACTGTAGATAACTCTCTTCAACTATTCCTAGGATGATAGGGAGTTGGTCTTGCTTCATATTTGTTAATTCATTTCTGGTTTACCCGACTCAAGCAGATAAAGCAGCTATAAAAGCTATGCTTGTCAATTGAGTAGGTAATTTTGGATTAGCTCCTGGGATTTTGGGTTCTTTACTCTCTTTTAAATAGTAGACTTTTCCATCATTTTTGCTTGTGTTAGTGCCCGTAGAAATTCTTGGATTTCTCGCAATATGAGATTGAATGCCATAACTCTTATTTGTGTTATACTGTTTTATAAAAATGATTTCTTATATACATAAAGTATATCAATTTAGTATGTCATATGAAATAAATTATTTTCTTATATCTGGAATTGTAGTTGTCTTGTCTATGGATACATTTTGCTATGTCAGGGATTCCTGAACGAATATCTGATTTTATTCTTATATACCTGAACAAATATCTCATTTTTTACTTAAACAAGTAAAACGACTTGCGCGTTGCTGCGGGGTCGGTTGCTTTAGTGAATCTCACATTGTAGGTTGATTGCGTGTTTACATACATGTTCATTGGTACTTAAAGACAACAATCCGCCACAACGCACAAGTCTGTTGTCTTTAGGGGGAGGGGGGTTGTTGTTGAATATTATCCAAGTTGATGACATTAAGAATTTGCATCTCATCCAATTGAGTTCAATACCATTCGGTAGTCGATATTTAGCACGTCCATTTCATTAGTGAACCAGAACCCGACACGTTTTAAATGGATCATGTGCATAACCCTACATGGGTATTTACCCAAAAAAAAGCAGCAGAATCAAAAAAGTTATCCGAGTCACCTAACCTGACACGTTTTAAATGGTATAACATTTATCCCTTTTATTGATTGAACCCGTTTACTCCCATAACCAAAGCAGTCCTTTCTTCCATCACATGATATATGGCCCAATAAAGCCCGACTGTTGCAAACTACTCCAGTTGCATATTCTTTTTCAAGGCGTTTCAATTCCTTCATGTACATTTATCCAATTCCTTTCTACCAATCTCCAATTCCTTTCTCTACCCCTCTCCAATTCCTTTTTGTGCCCTCGTCCATTTTCTAGCAGCATGTAGTATAATCAAAGCCATGTAATAATGCAATGGTAAAAATAGTTGCATTTTAACTAATAACAAACAAAGAATAAATCAATATTGCATTCTAATAAATAGCTAGGAAAAAGTGCAAATCATCATCAACCCGTATGTATCACATGTATAAGTAATACTAATTAACAGCACAAAAATACACTTTGATAAAGTGATGCATCTAAATCTAAAATGATATTTCAATTTGTCTACATGATAATACAACAGTAGACTTGTTTTAAAAAGTATGACCACTAATTAAGAGAGCCGTTAAGTAAACGTAATTAACATACAACCGTTTATATCGAAACAAAGATAAAAAAAGATACATGCATGTCAGAAGACTTCTGAATAAACCTGCAATCAAAGCAAAAATAAAGAGTAAAAAAATTAGCAGTAAAATCCATAAGATCCATAAGAAAATATAGTAAGAAGATAGTAATGAAAAGACAATCGAAAGAGCAAGTACAATCAATAGTAAAAAGGCAACTCCAAATCATAAGTTGAAAACATTTCATAAACAAATACTTTTTTTATGGTTTATTTTGCTTATCAATCTATATTCTATAGCCTAGATTGTTGGCATGTTTCTTTGTTTTTTTTTTTTTTGATTTAGTGACGCATTTATTAGACTTTATAAAAATCACAATCCCTAATTAAGTTTTTCATTAAATGTTTTTTTTATGATGGGTATGATGTGATCACTATTTTTTATAGGTATTTCTTTATTCTTTTTCATACTTTGCTTTTGACATTTAACTACTGGTGCCTTACTTTCCCTTCTCTCATAATCAGATGACTGATCTTCTATGCCAATGACATGACAAAACATTTCATAAAAAAACTATATGAAGGTTAATACTAGTAAAAACATAAAAAGTGTTTGTCATAATCACATAACAGATCAAATACACCATAAAATACAAACTTCAGACCCAAAAACATATGAAATACACCATCTAATTATGCTATAGACAAACAATATCACCACTACTTTCATGCAGACTACATAGAAATAATAACAGGTGTTATATAGGATTGTTGAAATACCTATCAAGCTGTAAGAAGACACAGAGACCTAAGAACCTGCAATGAAGCCTTATTATAAAGCAACCGTAGGAAAACAGTTCGCAATTTAAATAAAATAAATACTTTTTATTTTATGGTACGATTACAACAAACGAAATAAATCTAATCTATTACAATACAATGAAAGAAATTCTACTCCTATCAACAATTACAAGAAAATAATATAATGTTATAGGGAAATAAACTACAGTACAAGAAACGACTAAAGGATTACAAAGAAATGAAATGAAATAAAAGTTACAATACAAATGAAATAAAGATGGAGCTTGATAAAACTTTAATTCAAATAACAAGGGTTTGAATGACAAAAAGTTTTAGGAAAAAGTTTTGATAAAATCTTTTAGTTTGAGAAAAAGAGTAAGATTCTAAAGAATCTTGGCGAAGGCTTCGGGTCAAAACCCGAGTCCCTTAAAACAAATTCCGGGTCTACCGAAGAACCGTTTTGTTTCCCAGGGTACTTTCGCCTAAACCGTATTGTACGGCCGGGATAACTCTAAGCTCAAAGTTTACCTTCGAGTTCTTGAAGTCTTGACGAACAAGATGAAGATTGAGAGAGTAAGAGAAGAGGACGAAGAGAGAATAAGAATTCTGTGAATTCTGGTGTATCTAGCCTCAACTAATGAGGCTGTATTTATAGTGGTGAGAATTCTTGTTGAGCACTCAAAAGTTAATTCGTAGTCAAACTTTGCATTAAACGTCTTTAATCCAAATTGATTTCTAATTAACGCGGAATTATCTTAATTAGCTCAAAAACGCGTTTCCAGCTGTCATTTCGGAAGACTCCACGTAACAATTGTTTTTCGGAAGAACTGATCTTTCGGTCCGTTCCAACTTCAACCGGAAATTCTTCCGGTTCAACTGTTCAGTTTGAACTCGGTTCCGCCCGGACCACCCAGGTCCGCTTGAACTGGTTCCGCTCGAACCTGATTTTTTCCGGTTCAACTCACAGTCCGCTTGAATATATTTGTCTGGTCTTCAACCGGACCAACTTCCGGTTGAACTTAAAAACAATAAGCCGGCGGCTCGCGACGATGCGAGCGAAGTGCAAAGTGCGCCATCAAAGCGCCACATTGC
The DNA here is from genome assembly GCA_039602395.1 of Deinandra increscens subsp. villosa. Lineage (NCBI taxonomy): Eukaryota > Viridiplantae > Streptophyta > Magnoliopsida > Asterales > Asteraceae > Deinandra > Deinandra increscens. The sequence continues at coordinate 19,312,266 of JBCNJP010000020.1, read as the reverse complement.
GCCTCATACGCCCACGCCACGCCACGCGAGTGCGAGTTAGGGGTACCCTCAGGGTCCAAGAGATATGTCCTACTAAAGGAAACAATAGTTGGTAAGGTTCTCACCTTATAAACCACTTTTGGTTTCATTCCCCAACCAATGTGGGATGAGTTAACATGTTATACTTAGCATTTTTCTCTCTAATTTTCGCAGCTTCACAAGTTGCGAGACCTCAACTTTGAGCGTCAATATCTCATTCATACGAGCTCGGATTTGGACGTGGTTTGATGCGTTGTAAAGCCCTCACAACGTACTACACAAACCCATAAAGTACAGAGGCAACAACATATGTTATCTGTATTTTATTTTAGTCCAAAGTTGGTGAAAAACTCATTTTCACACTTAGTGAAAAAACCTATTTTCCACTAGTTTTTCTCCAAAAATTCCAACAGCAACTATTTTAGAATGAACTCTGAATTTTACATTTATTTAACTTTGTAAACTTTGATAACCAACAAAAAGTTGCTGAAAAAAATTAAAAAAAAAATAAAACTAATACAAAATCAACAGACAATTAAACCCAAAAAAGGAACAATATGTGACATTTTCTTAAACTTAGTGAAGACAACATCAAGGCACTAACCTTAATAACAATACCTTTTTTTTTAACAGCAATAATATAAAAACCAGCCAAAGCGAGGAGCTAAGGCAAAAGAGAGTACAACGACAAAACTGATTACATCATATAGAGGCCAAAACTACAGAAACTCTCCCACTCAATATCCGGAATTTTTGCTTTATGTTTCAACCACATAAAGGCATCCATTTTTACATCCTCAAGTATTCTTCCCGGGTGAGTATTTCGACCCTCAAACTCCTTTGCATTTCTGGCCTTCCATACGTTCCAAAGTACAGCTGTGGTAATAAGGGAAAGGGTATTTCTCTCTTTCGTGGAGTTCCCGGTTGTGTTAGCCCAAGAGAAAAGCCGTTCTATTGATTCAGAGACATCAAACTCCTTACGACACCAACCGGAGACAAGCCGCCACGTTTTGTGGGCCATCTCGCAATGCAGCAGCAGGTGATGTATCGATTCTTCATACAGCGAGCACCAGGAACAAAGTGGGTTTGAAACATTTAAACCTCTTTTTAGCAATTCTTGTTTGGCCGGTATCCTTTGTAAGGCAGCTTTCCATGTGAAGATGTTGGCCTTGTTTGGGATCCAGTTAAACCATCTATGCTTGTATCCATAGACCGCAGAGCCCCCCTCAATGGCTTTGCGAACCGAGGAGGTAGTGAATATCATATCCTTGTTTCCAAGCCACAACCACTTGTCCGGACCTGTCAAATACTCATATCTTGCAATTCTATGTGACAGCTGATCTGCGAGAGAAACCTCCGCAATGGAGAGGTTCCTCTTGGTCCATTGCCAGTTCGGAACTCGGACACCATTTCGAACCTGTGTGCGCTGCTCAACAGAGACGGATTTGTGCCTTTCAATTCTATAGAGGGCAGGGTACTGATCTTTTAAGGTGCCACCTAAGAGCCAGGGATCTTGCCAAAAACTTACAGTATTACCAACGCCAACCACCCCCTTTGTCAGAGCTACAAAATTCAGACCGTCATCAGATAGATTAAGAATCGTCGATGCAATGGGTTTCCAGTATCCCAAGATTGATTTACGGATAGGCAGAAAATCATGCTTTCTTGAGGATTGGTGGATAGCCTTGATTACTTTACACCAAAGGGCGGATCCATCCGCTTTGAATTTCCAGCCCCACCTGGACAAGAGAGCGAGATTCGCAGCCTTGAAGCTGCCAATACCCAGGCCCCCACAGTCTTTGGGAGCTATAATCCTTTCCCAAGCGATCCAAGCTATTTTTTTGATGTCGCCGGAGCAACCCCAAAAGAATTCACGTCTAATGGCCTCAAGACTCTTGATGACGGCTGCGGGAGCTTTAAATAGCGATAGGTAGTATAACGGAACACTACCAAGCACTGATTTGATTAAAGTTGCCTTCCCACCTTGCGATCTGGGAAGCAAACATATATAAAAAGGAAAACGCAAAAAAAAATATAAAAAGGAAAACGCAAAAAAAAAAATTTGGTCTGATCTGGGATAATATCCCAGTGAAGTTTTAAGAATTTGGAGTTGAAACCGTCCGGCCCCGGGGCTTTGTTAATGTCGCTCTCCCATACGGCATCTTTTATCTCTTCAAGTGTGAATGGGCGGATCAGATTTTCTGCTTCGATTTGGGACAGTCGTTTGAAATCATTGGAGATGAATGATGGCCTGCAGGGCAGTGGTTCTTTAAAATTTTCTTCAAAAAATCGGTGTACCGACTCTTTAATCTTCCCAGGATCCGTAACCCATACTCCATCACAACTCAATCCATTTATTTGGTTCTTAGCAGCCCTGCTGTTGATATAACCATGAAAGAATTTCGTGTTTTCGTCTCCCTCAATCATCCATTTGATTTTGGATTTTTGCAACAGATCTTTAGCTCTTATTTCCTGTATCTCTTTAAGCTTCTTTTTGGCAGTCAATCTATCCGCTTTGTCTTCTTCTGTGAGCCCAATAACTTCTGCCTTCAAATCAAACCCATCTATGGTGTCCTTTTGGGTCTTTTCGTCATTCAGCAACCGCATTTTATTTTCGATGTTCCAAAGTTTCAGAGCAGCCTTCCCTTCCTTGAGTTTAATTGCAAGTAGTCTATCTGGCTTGGTACGAGAGTCTCCCACACTTTTGAGCAGAGCACTTTTAGCCACATCATTGTAACCTGCGAGACTTGTCCAAGAGTTGAAAAACCTAAACGGAATGGGGCCAAAATCATATTTGTTAGTACTGAGCAGGAGGGGGCAGTGGTCGGAATGCTCTCTCGGTAGTGCAGTGAGAGATACATCCGGCCAATGCGCCATGAACTCCAGGGAGACCAACATTCGGTCAATTTTGCTAAATTTATCCCCCTGCATAATAGTGAATTTCCGCCCACCCATCTTGTATTCTTTAAGACCATGACTTCGAATAAAACTATTAAAATGTGAAGCATCAGTACTAGAGAATTCAGAATTAAACCTCTTAGTTGCATTCCTAACCTCATTGAAGTCTCCAAGCAGCAGAGCAGGGATGCCAGGATAACGGGTAAGCATGCTTCCCAGATCAGACCAAAATTATTGAACTTCAATAAAGAGGTATTGTCCTTAAATCCAATCAGCACACAAAAATATATAAAAAGGAAACGCAAAAAAATTGTTTTCAATTCTCCATTGATAATCGAACTGAAGAGAATAAAATTATGTTACAAAATGTGGAGAATTACATAAAGCGATTCATTTGCTAGAACAAAATTAGAGAGGAAATATGCATATAACATCAAATATGTGATACTTTGGATTAGCTACATGAGAGTTATTTGAGAGTGAAAGTAAGAGAGATATAAGCAAAAAACGCGAACAAAGATACAATCGGAATTGACGCCGTAAAACACAACTCATCTGCCAACACTTGCAACCCAGCTTCCATCGACCCTTAACGCCGCCGGAGCTCGCAAAGACAACGCCGCCGCCGCTAGGCGCTACGACTGGCCGGAATAGCGGTTGTCGCCGCCCTGTCTTGGTCTTTCGCAGCCAGAAAACGCCTCGATGGTCATGGATTCTCATCATAAAAAGAAAAGGGAGGAAGAGGGCTAACCGGAGAAACCCCGCCACCGCCCCTTTTAGGGCACGCCGACAAGTGGAGATCTGGACGGGGAGCGGTTGAGGGAGGAGCGGAGGAGGTAGGAGAGGAGCCACCGGAAAGACATGGCGGAAGAAGTAGATGAGGGAGGTGTGTGAGAGAACATATGCGAATCTTACACGTATATACGTGTGAAAAAATTGTCCTATATAACACCACGTGGAACAACAACAAAAAAAAAGTTGACAGAAAGATTAGAACCCACGCCACCTCACTAAGAAAACTGAACACTAATCAACTAAGCTTCAAAGCAAATTGAAATTTTTATGAAACACAAGATATATATACATTAAATCAAACGTGAAAAGGAAAAAAAAAATATAAAAAACGTGACTGCCACGTGGCTTACATACAAAATGTCACGTTTTTGAAGGGATAGTGTCAAATGTGAGTACAGCTAAAATAGGTGATTCGTTATATTAGGTAATAACTGAACATTATACTTTTTTTTTTTACTTATATAGCTGAACAAATATTTTATATTTTATGAACAAAGTGGTTGATTTTGTATCAATAGTAATGAATGGTATATAATATCCTTTGGTTTAATTTGTTTGTTATGAGAGACTCAAACATAATTAAAGTTTTAGGGAGCAAAAAAAATTCATATTGACCATTACACAACAAAAAACCAACATAAAAAGTTTTAACAAAAAATATATAATGTTGTGGGTTCCCACTAAAAGATTGTGGGTTTAAATCATATAAAACGAATGTGTGATGTGATGATTTTACTCGTTTAGAAAAATATATAACGAACTAACAAAAATGAAAAGAATATAATGATGATTTTAATAGTGGGATTGGGTTATGTGATCTCTTTAATTTGCAGCTCTTTTAATACATACTATTTAAACCAGTAGTAATTTTTTAAGTTTGTGATTTGTTTTCGCACGATTAGTATTCTGTTTTTTCTCTTCTTTATACATCGCGTTCATATGGAAATTAATAATCGTCGTCGAAAGAGAAAGCAATTTCTTTGGCTGGGTCTTCGTTTTTTTTAATTGTCCAAACAACTGCTTACAAACAAGTTCGTTAAATGTTATAGGATTTTAAATATTTGTTTTATATAATAAACTGAGAGGAGTATTATGGTGTAAATCTTGATTAATTTTTATGGCACAATTGTTTTGAAGAAGCAAGCTATACAAGTATTATTGTATGAATCTTAACTAAATATTATATTGTAAGTTTGATAGTTTTTTTCATTTTACGTAATGGTGACAATCAACCCAAGCGTATTTGTTTTCTATTTCATTAGGTATTTGTTTCATCAAAGGCCCATTGTATCCATTTCATTTTGCATAAAAAAAAAGTCAGTAAGACAAAAGAGAAGAGCATTGTATCGTCAATTACTTTACCCATTCTATTTTACAAAAACACATAATTGTTTTGTGTGTTTAAACGTATTGTCAATTACTCATTTGATAACACGAGTGGTTGCCCAGCCCGCATGTTACACATGGGCAACCTATTTATAATTAGGAGTGAGCAAAAATCAGGTTTGGACCGGTGAAACTCGATAGATCCGTCCGAACAGGCCTGTGAAACCTACGTTATTATATATCGGGCTGGTTCTCGGTTTTGAATTTAACCATTTGACTGTTCCGGGTCGGCCCGGTCCAAAACCCGTTAGAAACCGCGAAATCGATTGTAAGGAAGATTACATATATTACATAACACACAAGTCGGACAAATCCGATTTAGCAAGACGGTTCCATGGGTTTCAGGGTTTTACTGGTCGACATGAAATGCTACTCCAACACACATATCACACCCACCTACTTTTTTCTGAAACAGGTTTCACGAGTAATACCCGAGATCAGATCGAACATGTTTAAAACATACTTAGTGAGCTACGAAGGGATATTAACATATGAGTCAAAGCAAACATGTTTAGCTAGTCGGTTTTACAAGCTTCACGAGTCAACCCGTAAAATACACACTCATTTGTCTCTAGCAATATAAAATTAAAGGGAAAATTGCATATATCCCTCTACATTGGAAAAAAAATTTGCATATTTCCCCAAAATACAAGTTTTCAATGCATAATATACAATGGTCTTTAAGAATGAGTTAAAGATATATCCAATTTCTCAAGTTTAAAAGGGATAATATATGCAAATGACCCTAAATTAAAACACTCTCTCTAAAGTAGTCTTCATCGTTCATCGTGAGAAGTACTTGGCACCACCACCTCTTGAATTCTTATACATTTATCTTTTTATCCTTCATAGGTTTATGTTGCAACCACCAAAATCAATACAATTCTTCCAAAATCACGTCGATTCTTCAATGTTGGCATTCTTATTGCTTTTGAGTATACTCTAACAATCAATCCCCATTTTCATTGTTAATTATTTCATAAACGAATAAATCATATAAAAGTGGCGAATGCCATGGTCTGTTGTGAGGATTCCAAGTAATATTAAAGAACCCTATTCACACGAAGTATTTGATATTAGGGTGGGCGGTGTACCCTTTCAGGTATCCTCATTGGGAAGTAGTGATTTTCAGCTAGAAATCGGGTACCATACCCCCTTGATGCGGCTAGTCCATTTCGGGTAGTATGGAGGCGAAATCGGTAACTTGTAGTCGCCGATGGAACCTGACTCTCCCCCCTTCAAATTTTCGACCGTTGAACGGTCTAATGACCGTTATCTTTTTTATTTATTTATTCAATTAATTACCAATATATAAATCCCCACATTTACACAATTTTATACTCACTTTCAACAATTCTCTATACCTTTCTATATCTCAAAATTATTTTTATATCTCAAACATGAATCGTTCCAAGCTTATAATCTCACCCGAGTTTATAACGGTGTCTAGTAGTTCGAGTGGTTGAAATGAGGAGGCGTTGAAATTTTTGAAGAATTGTTATAACGACATTCAACAAGAAGAACTTCGAGATACGACTCATTCGGGAAGGAGGAGTATTTATCGGGATCGTGTGGCACCTCACGATACGGCTCATTCGGGAAGGAGGAGTATTTACAACGAAGGTATTTTTAAAGACATATTTCGAATGTCCAAAAGTTTGTTTTTAAAATTGTCTCCGACATTTAAGAAAATTTCCCATGGTTTTCATTACGCCATGACGTGAGGAAGCGACTAAGTTTCTCACATTTGCAAAAATGTACGGCAACTATTCCTCAACTAACTATTCCTCAACTGGCATACGGTAACGTTTGACGAATATGATGAATCTTTACGCAAGTCTGAAAGACGATCACGTGAATGCTTATGCTATAATTAAGCTTTATACAAATGATTTTTTGCGTTCTCCTACTAGCCATGATTGCTCTTTTGTATGAGACACATTTAGAAAGGCATGGCCTTCATAGCATGATTTGTAGCATCGACTGTACCCACTAGGAGTAGAGAAACTGTCCAACAAAGTACAAAGGACAATATCGCTGGGGTGATCATGCAAAATCAACGATAATACTCGAGACAGTTGCGTCACAAGACATGTGGTTTTGGCATGGATTCTTTGGTGTTACCGGTTCGAACAACGGCATAAATGCTCTTAACCAGTCACCCTTGTTTACGAACGAGCTGCGCGACATTGCTTCAAGATGTCCTTTTATTGTTAGTGGTCGACAATACAAGCGTTGCTATTACCTTTGCTGATGGTATATACCCCAATTGGTCTACTTTTGTGAATACGTTTCGACATCCATATGAACTCAAGGAGAAGAAAATAAAGAAGATACAAGAGGGTGCAAGAAAAGACATCGAAATAACATTTCGTATGTTAAAATCTAAGTGGGCGATAGTTGATTGGTAAGGACGTCCAGTAGATAAAGATCTAATGGAGAATATCATGTGCGTTGTAATGATACCTCACAACATGATACTCAAAGACGATGAATTTGTAATAATAATATGATGTTTTTAATTTGAAAACACCATATTGTTATTGATTTGAAAATTAATATGGTGTTTGGTTTTTTTTAAACTTGTTTTATTTCTTTTAGGAATTTGTAATTTTGTTTAATTTAATGAATGTTTCATTTTAGGTTAAAAGTTTATGTTTAATTAAATATTATTATTTATAAAAATGAATTGATAAAAAACAATTTAAATATATTTTGTTTTCAACTACCCTAAACTACTACTCTAATGATCATACCCTCTTAAAACTATCCTAAATGTTAAACTTTTTTTTTCTCTCGTGTGACATGCTCCCACTGGCTTAAAAATAAACTACCTTAAACGACCATAATGATCATACCGCCCACCCTTATATTACCTAGGGGTTAGGTCTACTAAGATTGTGTTTGCGCACTAGCTGATAAACTATAAGCTAGCTGATAAAAAATAACGTTTGATAAAAACTAGCTGATAAGCTAGCTAAAAAATGTAAAATGACATAAAAGTCCAGACTATCAGTTTGGCCAGCAGCAGTCCCAACTTTCATTTTCGCTATCAGGAGCTAGTCGAGCAACATTATACATTTACACATGATTTAGATTTGTTTTTTTTATTTGTGTTTGCTTTTATGTTTTCTTGTTTTGTTCAGATTCATTATTATGAGTCAAAAATCAAATGTAAATGTATAAGGATTATGCTACTTGGATTGCTCTTAATAACGAAAATGAAAGTTAAGACGGTTGCTTACCAAACTGATAGTTAGGATTATTATCGACCAATATGTCATAGTTTGGATCAGTGTTTTAAAAACCGGTTCGAGCCGGCTGGTTGAACCGGTTCGATTGTATTTTTTGGGGGTCTCCGGTATTTCCACGGTTTTTTACGAGATTCGAACCGGCCTGCTTTTCCCGGTTAAACTGGTCCAGTTCAACCTGTTTTCTTACTTTTTATTTTTTCAAATAATTTTTATTACATGTGTATACTTCTATTGTTATTTTTTATTATTTGTGAACTTTCAAACTTATATATTGTTGTGGAAAAAGACGAAAATAGCCGTCTTGACCACAGTTGGACGAGAATAGCCATACCCACGGTCGCCTAGCACCCCCCGTATACGGTCGTCCGACCGTGCAACCGAGCGAATCAGAAGATGACACCTCATCAATCCACGGTCGGATATTCATGTGTCCAAGGTCGTCCGACCGTACGATAGCCCTCAACGACCGTGCATCAATTCTTTCTGCAACGGTCGGGCCGACCGTCTGACAGCCATGTCGGAGTCGCCACGACCGTGGATTTTTTTTAATTATAAATTCGTTTAATTATACGGTCGTGTAGGCGAAGGTCGTCAGCGACCGTGTCTAAAGTCGTCCGACCGTGGGCTTATATTTATTTATTTTTTTAAATAAAAAATCAAATATTTTTTATATTTATTTATTTACTTTTTACTTTTTTTACTCACTTTAATTAACTCTGTAAATAGGAGGTAGTTCACGCTATCACTTCATGCATACACAACTATCAAATCCAAATAAAATAATGTAGAGAGTTGTGAGTTGTGTGAGTTTGAGTGATGTGGTAAATGTTTAAAAATAAATAGTTTTAATTGTTTTAAAAATAAAAATAATTTTAATTGCTTACACGGTCGGGCGACCGTGGGTTTCTCGAGCACGACCGTGCAAATACACTGTCGTGGCGACCGTGACCGTTGTGTCAGACGGTCGTCCCGACTGGTTGCAGAGAGAATGACAAACGGTCGTCGATACTAGACGCACGGTCGTGCCGCCCGTGAACATTCAGTAACGTGGCACGCGATAATTTAGTGGGATCAGACGGTCGTACGACCGTGGTTGTGCGGCTAGGACGACCGTGGATGGTGGCTATTTTCGTCCAACCGTGGTCAAGACGGCTATTTTCGTCTTTTTCCCATACCTATTTGGTATTATTTTTGAGTGAATTAAAATTGTATTTTAACTATTTTTGTAGAGTGTACAAGTTTATTAGCATTTTTATAAAAATATATATTAAAATCCCCTAACCGGTTGAACCGACCAGTCTAACCGAACCGACTGGTCAAACCGGCCCCGAAAACTTTTTCGATTCAACTTCAAAACCGATTTTTAAATGTTGATTTGAAATTTAAAATCCAATTTTCCATAAAATAATACATAGATGAAATAACTCAATAAAACATATGAGATGAAACTAACAATTAAAAACTTTTAACTAAAAATCATATGAAAAAAAAAAACTAATTTACTCTAGCTCTATGAATGAAATATCACATCCCACTCCTATATTTCTTTATTTATATCTTTTTAGTCCTTGAGATTTTGATCTCAGCCGTTGAAATTCACAGATCTGTTCGATCGACCGACGGTGGTTCAAACCATAGCTGACGCAATAAGTAACTTTCATTTCTTTGCATCTTCAAAATCACACAGGGGTGCTGCTACCCGATCTCAAATCCCTAAATTCCGACGGAGATTCTTACTCGAATCTTAGGGTTTCAGACGCTAATTATCGATTCAAGCCTTAATTTCATTCCTCCTCTACCATGGTGAGCTTTCAATTTCCACTTAGATATTTGTTTTCGGTCTCGTATCTTAGATCCGGTTTTGAATCCTCGATCAATTGAGATTTGATCATTGTTGAATCACATTCCTAATCTAGAATTTCGATTTGAGTGTTTACTAACTGAAGTTTTGAATTTTTGCTGTTGGTTATTCGCTTTGGGGCAGCCTCTCAGGCTCGATATCAAGGTACTGTTGGTTTATCTCAATTTTGTTTTCGTTTTGTTGAGAGAGATTAACTTGATAATGATGTGAAGTTTTTGATCTCATTTTTTGCAGAGGAAGCTTGCTCAAAGATCAGAAAGAGTAAAATCAGTTGACTTGCATCCTACTGAACCATGGTAATGATACCTATATTTTTTAGTAGTATGTATGTTGTCAAGTCAGTGAATGGTGTCTTTTTTTATGAAATTCGTTGGCATTGCTGTAACTCACATAACATTGAGCCTCAATGGTGAGGTTGGGAGGAAGAAAATTGGAGATCAAGTTGTTATATATATCTAGTTATTGATGGATATGGGTACTTCTGTTTTTCCACAGGATCCTGACAAGTTTGTATTCAGGGACAGTGAACATATGGGATTACCAGGCTCAGGTATGAAACTATTTAAAGTTTTTTAAAGTGATAGTCAATTAGTCACCTGTAGTTTGTATTAACTATCAAGGGAAAGACCGAAAGACTCATGATATGATGTTATAATGTAGCTACCTTTAAAGTAAACACAACTTCATGTACTTCCTATGCTATTTTTTTTTGGTTGGAGTAGAGTTTCAGTTGGATACAATTGATGAACACGAATTGTATGTTCAGATTATTTTTCTTTTTGTAAATTGAATTCTTTCCTCACCCATATAAATGGATCTAAATTTATAGACTTGTATAGAATGTGAAGGTTTAGATCTGTAGTGTAGCCTAATGCCTATCTAACTAGACTTATTGGGAAAGACCGTAAAAAATGTTGGTTGAATAATGACTAAGGCACATAAGAAAAAGCAACACATTTCGACTTTTCACAGTGTTCCTTTATATATATTCTTTGAGTGAACGAAAATAAAAAAATACGGTAAAGTGAAATTTACACCAGGAATTTTATAAGAGGATGGGTGAATGCTTATGTACAAAGATAAACAATGCGGAACAGTTTAATACCTATCTATACTGAGTAGCATACTATAATCATTAGCTCCCCAAACTAATTTAGACATTTGAAGCGGCAGGGTTTTTTTTTTTGTTGCTAAAATTAGAATAAGGAAACTTTTAGACCTGTAAAATATATGCTGTGTCTGCATCAGTTGACAATATCTTATCATTATTTCCTTATGGTATTTCAATGGGACTGTCGGATGCGGACCTAATATTGGTCTTTTATATTGTAGACTGTGGCAAAATCCTTTGAAGTTACCGAGCTACCAGGTTTGTGATTGATATTTCTGTTCTCTAATATGTATTCTCATGTATGATTGGACCTTGATGGGAACTTGGATCTGATATTGATGATCACGTGATTGATATGCAGTCAGATCAGCAAAGTTTATAGCACGCAAACAGTGGATTGTTGCTGGTGCAGATGACATGTTTATCCGCGTTTACAATTACAATACAATGGATAAAGTCAAAGTATTTGAGGCACATACAGATTATATTCGGTGTGTAGCTGTCCACCCTACCCTCCCATATGTGTTGTCATCATCTGATGATATGCTTATAAAGCTTTGGGATTGGGAGAAAAGCTGGTTTTGTACTCAAATTTTTGAGGGCCATTCCCATTATGTGATGCAAGTGACAATCAATCCTAAAGATACCAATACTTTTGCAAGCGCATCACTTGATCGTACTATAAAGGTAATTTTAAGAATGATTATTGTATATAGTTTCTATCAGATAACATGTTGCAATGTATGTTTATGACCTTTCATCTTTTGTATTCTAGATTTGGAATCTTGGGTCACCTGATCCTAACTTCACACTTGATGCTCATCTCAAAGGAGTGAATTGTGTGGATTATTTCACTGGTGGTGATAAACCTTATCTAATTACCGGATCAGATGATCACACTGCTAAGGTGTGTGTCTATAATCATTATGATCTCTTAATATTGTGTCCAGTTGACAACTGAATCTGTATGTATTTGAAACAGGTATGGGATTATCAAACCAAAGTTTGTGTCCAGACTTTAGAAGGCCACACACACAATGTTTGTGCTGTATGCTTTCATCCCGAGCTCCCAATTATTATTACGGGTTCCGAGGATGGTACTGTACGTATATGGCATTCAACCACCTATAGGTACATTCTTAATTGTGATGTACTGATGTTTAAATGTTTGTTATTGATAATTATTACAAAAATAAAGCGTACCTCAGGTTGCATATAGGCCCACTACTAGTTAACAAGAATTATATTATGCATTTGCCGTTTGACATATGCACTTACATGTGTGGTTCTACTGTTCTAGTCACCTAGTTTCTACATCTACAATCTTATGACCGGAAAACAATGCTGATTATTATTATGCAGCCATTGAGGGATTCTGGTCATCATGGCTATTCAGTTAGAAAAGTTAAGTTTTTGACTTATTGTCATGAACACATGATGTTGTTTCCCCGAAGTACCCTTGTCACCTTGGCAATTGAAGACACCAAGTGGCAATTTTCATGGCCTATTGAACTAGATATGGAAGAACACAAGTATGTTGCTTGTGTTATGTATCAAATCTCCATTCGAATCAATGCTTGATGGTTACAAGAGACATGGTTGCCCCTGTTTATACTACTCATTTATACAAATACAGGGCTAGGATTAAACCAAATGGATGGCTATGGTCAAAATACGTAGCAAGTCTTAGGATGTTTACATGTTGTAATATCTATAGAAAATGTTTACGAAGGGATATAGAACTCAAGGGAGGGAGTGGATGATGCCAAGCTGGCTTCAACACGCCACCTTACTTGGCATCTTCTCACTCTCTTGTGATCCTATGCATGCTGATAAGGGGTTAGTTCTAGCTGTACCATTACTAGAAAATGTAGATTATATAACTGACCGTATAAGTTTCAGTTACAATAAAATCGTGGACTTATTTCCATCACAACTAAGCTCAATTTGCTGGCTGTTAAATCATTGCTCATTGTTTCTCATTTTCTGGCGCAGACTAGAGAACACTTTGAATTACGGGCTTGAAAGGGTCTGGGCTGTTGGATACATGAAAGGCTCACGCAGGCAAGTTGTTTTTTCTTACGTACTTTTAATGCTTTAGAACTTGCATTATTTCATTTAAAGTGTTAGGTTTATCATCATTCTCTTGCTCAACTGTTTCCTGGTTCCTGTATTCATGGCTGGCATCTTTAGTTGGTGGATTTCCTGCTGTATTCTTTGCTTATCATGAAGTTTATGACCAACTCATAGTCAATAGCTTGTTCTATTGTACAGGGTCGTCATTGGATACGATGAAGGGACTATAATGGTGAAAATTGGTCGCGAGGAGCCAGTTGTTAGTATGGATAATAGTGGAAAAGTTATATGGTCTAAGCATAATGAAATTCAGACTGTTAACATCAAGAGTGTGGGAGCTGATTATGAGGTTTGGCTTTGGTTGTTCTACAAAAAGTTAAAAGAAAATGGTTCTTTCTTGGTTCTTCTCTATGAAGTTGAATTTATGGTCCCCTTTGCTTCTCAGGTTTCTGATGGAGAGAGGTTACCTTTAGCAGTCAAAGAGTTGGGAACATGTGATATGTACCCACAAGTAAGTTATTCTTCTTTTGTCATATAGCTTCCTCTAAAGTTTTATACTTCAAACAAAAGAAAGAGATGCATTTGATGCATGGTAAGTACAGGTAGAAATTTCAACCTATTTCTATATCAGTAGGTTGATTTGGGTTGGTTTTTATATATATCAAATGCGTCAATCTTAAAGCTTAGCTAAAAGGGGAAGGAGTCAGATGGGTTGAACAAATTCCAGAAGTCTATTTTACATGCATAAAACAGCCTAAATTGTTTTTTTTAAAGATTAAGACAATAATCATAGTAATCTTTCATGTAATCATAATTAATGCATTAATTATTTATAGAGAAAAAGTTGGACAAAAAAGTGTTTGTGGGTCAACCGGAACCAACTCTTAGCACTCAATGACCAGTTTCAGGTTTCCACCTGAACCCGTTTGTTGTTCACTTACCCAACCCACTTGGCCCACCCACCATGCCAGATATCTGAAGGGCTATTATTCTAGTAAACAGAACTTACCAATTTGGAATGATGCATAAAATTTAATACATGATAATGTTTTGCTGTCAAATGTTGCTTATGCATTTTGTTGCCCTTGCCCTTCTATTCAGAGTTTAAAGCACAACCCGAATGGGAGGTTTGTTGTAGTCTGCGGTGATGGTGAATACATCATATATACAGCTTTAGCATGGAGAAATAGATCCTTTGGCTCTGCATTGGAGTTCGTTTGGTCTACTGATGGTGAATATGCTGTTAGGGAGAGCACATCTAAAGTCAAGATTTTTAATAAATCTTTTCAGGTTGCGGCACTCCCTATGCCTAACAATTCTATCATTGACCTATATAACCTTGGTGTTGAAAATGTAATAAGCATGCTGTGACACTATATACCCTTTTTTTGTCTTAATCAGGAAAAGAAGAGTATCCGGCCCACATTTTCAGCAGAGCGTATATATGGAGGATCTTTATTAGCAATGTGCTCAAATGATTTTATATGCTTTTATGATTGGGCTGAGTGCAGATTGATTCAACGGATTGATGTTAATGTCAAAGTAATGAATTCTGAACCTTATCTTTTTTGGCTTAAATGTCACCTGTGTCACCGTTTTTCTTGCCTTTTAGCTTGTTTTCATTTTTCTTTCTTCATTTCTAGAACCTATACTGGGCAGATAGTGGTGACTTAGTGGCCATTTCCAGCGATTCGTCATTCTACGTGTTAAAGTACAACGTAAGATCCTTATCTAAATATGCTTACCTTGATATAACAACACCTCCAACTTCTATTATTTGTGTTTGTGCAAAAATGTGACTAATATAATAGATTTGGTCATGTTGCAGCGTGATGCAGTGTCAGCACATCTGGATAGTGGTAGACCTGTAGATGAGCAAGGCATTGAAGATTCCTTTGAAATTCTGTATGAAGTAGATGAAAGAGTAAGAACTGGATTATGGGTTGGGGACTGTTTTATATACACAAATTCTTCATGGAGACTCAACTACTGTGTTGGTGGTGAGGTATGAAATCAGAGAACTTATACTTGCATGGTTTGACTGACATTATAGATCAGTAATTGATGTTACATCCTTTTCAGGTAACTACCATGTTTCATTTGGATCGACCTATGTATCTTCTAGGATATCTAGCTAATCAGAGCAAAGTTTTTCTCATTGACAAAGAATTCAAGTGAGTGGGTCTTAGATTGTTAATAGAAATCGTTGTTAACTCACTGCTAATAAATTTTTTGGATGTTTCCAGTGTCATTGGATACACTTTGCTTCTCACCTTAATTGAGTATAAGACGCTTGTGATGCGTGGAGACATAGAGCGCGCTAATGGAGTTTTACCTTCAATTCCAAAGGAACATCTTAATAGGTAGAGTTCAAGTTTTTCTGTCCATGTTCAATCTATATAATTATCTGGCCTTAATCCTGATTCAGTTTATGTGTCATCTCATCACCTCAAACACCATGTTCTGTGATAACCCTCCTTCCATCCTCTCTTTTATATTCATGCATTTCATTGTTGAAGAAGCAAACTCTGGGATATGGATGCATATTTGATATTGTATTTGCAAAAAGGGTTTTATTTAGATATAATGGTGTTTTGACAGTGTTGCTCATTTTCTGGAATCACGTGGCATGGTTGAAGAGGCCATGGAAGTTGCTACAGATCCTGACTATAGATTTGATTTGGCCATTCAGCTTGGTAAACTGGAGATTGCAAAGGTAATACAATGGGTAGTTTGTGGTGCAGGACACTTTTGTTCTGATTCTTTTTTCGCTATAGTTAATTTGATTATAAGATTATAATATCTATTTGTGGTGCAGGGCACTTTTTGTCTAATTTTATTTTTTCGCTATAGTTAATTTGATTTTAAAATTATATTATCTGAACGTTAATATAATTTGCATACAGGATATTGCCTTAGTTGCAGAGAGCGAGTCAAAATGGAAGCAATTGGGTGAATTGGCGATGTCTGCTGGCATGGTATGGTATATCCTGACTTGGTTAATTATTAATTCTTCGCATCACAAAAGGACTCATACTTGTATGTTGGACTTATATTTAACATTATGCTCATTGCAGTTGGATATGGCAGAAGATTGTTTGAAGCATGCAAATGATTTGAGTGGTTTGTTGCTCCTTTATTCTTCTTTAGGAGATGCTGAAGAAATAGCAAAACTTGCATCACTTGCAAAAGAAAATGGAAAGAACAATGTGGCGTTTGCTTGTTTGTTTATGTTGGGTAAATTGGAAGACTGTCTGCAGCTGTTGATTGACAGGTGAATCACTAATATATATTATAAACAAACAAACATACATACCCAATAAAATCCCACTCGAACAATAGGGTTTGGGGAGGGTGAGATGAGGGCAAACCTCACCTCTATCGCGTGGGAGAGATTGGACAGTTTCGTCCTGCAAGCCCCTTCCCACCACACACACCGGGGGTGGGGTGAGGGGGGATGTTCCCGCTCCACGCACCACTCACAAGAGCCGCTTAGTTCCCTTCTTCCCTCACGTATTCGCATCTCCCTCAGTGAAACCACACCGCCCCTCCTTCCCTCTGCCTGCCACCTCACCCCCACCTCACTCTCCCAAGCCCAAAGCCGCAACAGCACCTCCCTCCTTAAAGATTCATATATTATATAAATCAAAAGTAATTCTGAAACCCATATGAAGTCAACTCTAATTATGTAATTTCTGAAATTAACTGTCGTTGCAGCAATCGGATACCTGAAGCTGCTCTAATGGCACGGTCTTATCTTCCAAGCAAGGTTTCTGAAATTGTTGCTCTTTGGAGAAAAGACCTTAACAAGGTTAGTTATGAAATTCCTAAAATTTTAATTAGAGGAGGAAAAATATGGTGGGTCAGGTAAAAGGTCAAATTGGGCCCTTTTTGGAACTGCTCAAATTAGGTTGGGTTTTGAATATAGTTAAAATTTCAAATATAATTAAGAAAACTATATTATCACAATGATAATCTAGTTATTGAAATAAACGGTTTAACTACAGGTTAACCAGAAAGCTGCAGAATCTTTAGCAGATCCTGAAGAGTACCCAAATATGTTTGAGGACTGGCAAATTGCACTTGAGGTTGCAGCAAAGACTGCAGAGACAAGGTTTCATTTGTTGTCCTTTTTTAATATGATATTCATGAATCTGATGCATATTGACGGAATAACATTACTCCTACTTTTCTGCAGTGGTAGTTATCCTCCAGCAGTAGAGTATGCGAACCATGTTGATAGATCACATATCACCCTTGTGGAGAAATTCAGAAACATGCAATTGGATTTGGAGGTTGAGGAACCGCTGGAAAATGGAGAGTTGGATCATGAAGTACATTTATTTATATGTTCAATACATTTCATATTTAACTTTTTTAAGCTGTAAATTCCCTGCCGTTTCTGTTTATACATTCTTCTCACCATCTTTCTGGCACAGGATATGGAACAGAACGGAGAGGAGGAATCTGTCGACGATCAACAAGTGATCGGAAAGGGAAGTCAAGAAGAGGTTGTTGCAATGGATAATGATTCTACAGATGGTGCTGTACTTGTTAATGGCAATGAGGCTGATGAAGAGTGAGGTATGAGCAATTATATACATGTAAACTTGACTTTTTCATTTACTGCTTTATAAACTCTCTCAGGTGTTCAATGCACCATGAGTTTTTTGCGGGTTGACATGGACATGGCCCATTTAACCCAAAATTTATATTGTTTTTATTTATTAATACTTTAAAATTTCAAATTTACAACCCTTAAAATACAACTGTATATAAAATGATTATGTTTAAAGTATAAAACTTGATGTTTATTTCTGTTATTTTTCAACTTTTGGTATAAATTACCTAGTCAGTTTAAGTTGTTTCATAATTATTAATTTTCTTTTTTTAAATAAACGGGCTAAACAGTCAATCCATGAACCTGCAAGGTAAACCTGAACCCGACCGTTTAGCTAGACGTGTTTGTGGTTCGACCAGAAACCCCTAACCTATTTAGACTAAACCTAAACCCACGAATTCCGTATCTCTGAGATCATTATGGTCGACTTGGGTTGGCTGGGGTTGGCTGGGTATTTATTTCTTATGCGCCAAAGGAGTCAAAAGTTGCCTGGATTGGATTCAAATGCTTACAACCTCCAAAATCACTTTCCTCAAAATAACTAGATTATTATCTTAACAATATAGTTCTTTTAATCATATTAAATAATGGAGATGATGGAGGAAAACTCTCTAAATGATCAAGTTACCGGCAATGTTAGAACAATAGAACACGCCCTTTTCAGTTACTATTATGTTTAAGCCTTTTAATTGAAAACCCCATTTACAGGTAGCGCCCAGAAAGGGGGCGAATACAGGATGATCGACTGTCTGTTATGAACATGGTGTAATTTTGTAGCGCGCACCGAATTTTGCGATTGAGAACATATAATACAGACTTGAGTTCGGTAGTGAGTGAATTAGTTCCCTCTCTTTTAACTGTTTTAAGGATATTATTTTTGAGGTGATATTTACTGTGATTTATATGACATTTTGTATTGACTGCTGCTTATAAATTTGGGAGGGAACAACAATCATACAGCTTTCTTTTTTGTTTTTCATGAAATTGTAATGGTGCTTTCAGTTTTTACTCTCTTTAGCTGAATCCTCTTTGTAATAATTTTTGGGTGGTGTACATCATGATCATGATACTGTCTTTATCTTCATCATCTTATTTTAGTATTATGCAAAATAAGTACTAATAAAAAAATGAGTAATTATTGTTTGTATTAAAAACTAGATTTTACAAACCCACGTTATCGCGATTCGCGGGGATAAAGTGGGTATGCAAAACAGTTTTATTGCTAAAATGCAACGTAAAGAAAACGAAAATTAAAAAAGATAACGTAACAATGATAAAATTAGAAGTCTGGTTAAGACAATTAGATACCTAAACGGTTTGAAATTAAAATTAAAATCACTAACCCTTTGCTAAATTTGTTGAGCTTGGATAGAAATTAAAATAAATATATGTTACACAACAACCATCAACTCTTTTGTTAAACTCGTTAAACTTGGATAGAAAAAAACCCAAAAAATGTAAAGAAAAAAGAAGACTAAGAAACATAATAATAAAGAAAAAGAAACTAACTAATTGAGAGTGTAAGAAAATCATAGTATAATTGGTTATTATAAAGGTGATAAATCGACAGGTGAAAGATGAAAGTGAATTACGATGAAGTGATGATGTTAAGGTGCGGATGAAAAGATTAAAGATTGAGAGAACCCAATGGCAGAGACCTCTAATGGTCTTTTTTCACGTTGTTATTTTATTTTTATTTTTTTAGCGGCGCAGTCTGAGGCCATTGAGTTGCTTGTCAGAGTCCAACATATCATGCATAGTAATGTCATGACACCTAGATCTATGAATGTAGTTTTTAAACGGTTTGGTTTTCCTATACAAAATGGTTTACTGGTGTAGCTTGTTGCCCGTTTGTCTCTTATCTCCTTGTAATTTACATATTTATTGTATGAAACCAGAAATTAGTATTGTTTTATTAGCGTCATATTAGAATCTTTTACTTTCAAATTACATCTATACTATGATAATTACTCGTTATCTTTCATTTTTACGCTTAACGAGTT
>JBCNJP010000020.1:19175635-19291743 GCA_039602395.1 Deinandra increscens subsp. villosa | reverse complement strand
TGTCGTTAATCTTTGAATGGATGTTGTTCTCTGTATTTCTGTGAAATATTGATGCTATAGTTGAACTATTGATGCTGATGACCTTTTTTACGAGTGTTGTATTAATCTCTCATTTGTCATTGTAGGTGTTTATATGATCTGTGATGGTCCTCTGCTCTCACATGGGCAATATCTTGGAACAGTGACATTGTGCTCTGCGTTTTCAGTTCTTCTATTATCAGTTAAAGTGTGTATTTTCACTTTTAATTCACCACTAGAAACCGAAGCTTCATATTCTCCTTCAATACAAAGGCTTCATTTAAAGAAATCATGGGGGATGCCTGTACTATTTCTATCATCAGTGGTTTTTGCTCTTGGGCATACGATTATTGCTTATCGGGCTAGCTGCAGAGCACGAAGAAAACTTATGTTTCACCGAATTGATCCTGAATCAGTATGTATAGGACTATAGTCAGTGCTGTTTCAAATAAACTATTGTGCAACCATTAATCTAGTTCGATTTTTAATATGTAGGTTCTTTTGAGCAAGCTTTTGTTTACATCTGGGTATGCTAAAGTTCCACGATCTCCCACTCCTGCTGTGAGGGCACCAAAAAGTGACAGTGAAATCAGACGAAAACCCGTGGGTCAAGGGCATAGTGATGGTGAGCTCCCAGTTCGGTTCCTTGCTGATGTGGACAGTCTATTCATGGGTTGCCAGGGGGTCACACTTCACTATAAACTTTGCACCCCTAGTCCACCTTCACGTATAGTATCATCTACCCTGCTCAAACGGCCATTATTAAATGCTATTTCAAAAACCCAATATCAACGTCACAGGAGCTTTAGCAATCAAATTCACACATCTCCTCTGTGTGCTCCTTTATTAGATGGTATCAATTCGCCAGTTGTACTTTCTGAAGAAATTCCTGCTTTCAGTTTAGATGAAGGACATGATGAGAATGTTACTATGAAACCTGTTTATAACGCGCTTGAACAAGTTCCTGGAGCAAATGGCCAGTTTGGGATTGTTTTGGTGCATGGGTTTGGAGGGGGAGTGTTCTCATGGAGGCATGTTATGGGTGAGTTGTCTCGGCATGTTAGTTGTACTGTGGCGGCTTTTGACCGCCCTGGTTGGGGTTTGACCTCAAGAACAAGGCGGGAAGAATGGGAGTCAAACAAGTTGCCCAACCCTTACATGCTTGATACTCAGGTGGTGTATCCACATGTTCTAAATCTTCATGATGATAACAACTTTTATTAGCAAATCTTGGAAATTAATAATTTACATTTGAACTGAAGTTCTGTAAATATTTCCCAGGTTGACATGCTTCTTTCATTCTGTAAAGAGATGGGGTTTTCTTCTGTCGTGCTTGTTGGTCATGATGATGGAGGTCTCATTGCATTGAAGGCCGCACAAAGAGTCAAGGTGTCACCAAGTCTTGTTGATGTAAGTTAACCCCTTTTTTTGTATTTCTTGTACATCCCTAAATCAGAAAGAAATAAATCAAGATAGTGGAAGTGTAATTTGTGTGGCTTTAATTTGTGAAGAATACTAACTTAGCTTATATCCATTTATTTATTCTCTGTAAAAGTAAATTCTACCAGCATTTGAGTATACACATGTACTAACTGCAATCTTGGGTAACAAATGCACACAAGCGGAGCTACACATCATGAATGACAAAAAAAAAATCGTTTTCAGGTTGAAATTAAAGGTGTAGTGCTGCTTACAACAAGTTTGTTAAGAGAAGTTGTTCCTGGATTTGCTAGAATACTCATGCGTACGTCTTTAGGAAAGAAGCATTTGGTTCGTCCTTTACTTCGCACAGAAATTTCTCAGGTTGTTAACAGGCGGGCATGGTATGATGCTACCAAGCTAACAACGGATGTGTTAAGCCTCTACAAGGTATGTGTACATATTATACACACACACATGATTTTGGTGAATTAAAATTTGTTTTATATTCTTTTGCACATTATTGAAATGAAAGTGATGATATCAGGCGCCACTATGTGTAGAAGGTTGGGATGATGCTTTGTATGAGATTGGCAGGTTGTCATCTGAAACAATTCTCACCCAACAAAATGAATCCTTGTTGGTAAAAGCAGTGGATGACACACCACTTTTGGTTATTGCCGGAGCTGAAGATGCTCTTGTTCCTCTGAAATCTGTTCAAGCCATGGCATCCAAGTTTGTAAATTCTGTGAGTTTATTTTATTTCTATCTGTGTCCTTCTATCTTCTTACTTTCACATTATACAAAGTCAGTTAGTATCCACGGGTAGAGGTTGAAATTATGAGCAGGTTGGGTAACGTGTTCAACTTGGGACAGATTGACCTGCGAACATTTTTCTTGCAGGTTAAAGTTTTTATAAAATACTTAACGTGTTTGAATGATTATAAAATTACAAGCTTTTGAATAAAACGGTGTAGGGGGTTGTATGCATTAAAAATATGGTTTTGGTTAACTTTATACATGTTTGACTGGTATGACTCTGTTTGAGATCAAAGATAGCTTAAGCTGACCCATTCACAAGTTTTTGAGTCGAAATTGGGACCTTACCAATGGGAGCAGAGAATGTGACACTTTAGTCACATCTGTCAAAACTAACACTAGATTGAAGAATTGACGATTTTGACAAATCTTGCAAAAGCAAATTGGGTCATCATATTCTTTCTTTGACCTTTTATTTCTCTCATTTTCACAATGTAAATGTTTTGCTTGTAACAAAAAAGTCAATAAATCACTGTAAAACAAAGGACTTTCAGTGACAGAAAAATCCGTTGTTAATCATCGTTGAAGGTCTGTCTTGAAACTGGGCATGGGTAATAGTTTCAGCAACAGATGTTTTTGCGAGGGTCACGGGCGAGATACCTTTAAAATTAACAAAGAATTCACCTTTTAGAAAACTTCTTGTCTTTTTTAGTAGAAATATATTCAGATTTCCATAAATACACCAAATAATATAAATTGTCCATATAGAATACAAAATCTCCTGACTGGAATTACATGTATACCAATGCAGAGGCTAGTTGCGATATCTGGTTGTGGCCATTTGCCTCACGAGGAGTGCCCAAAGGCGTTGCTTGCAGCTGTATTACCGTTTATTAGAAAACTGTTAGTTTCAGTAGATTCTGATAACAAATAGGCAAATGCAGCAGTTGGTTATGTGCAGAATGTGGTCATTTTTATTTATCTCAAGAGGAATGAGTCCAATTTCTCATTCCTTATGTATTCTTTGATGAGCTAGTTTGGAGCCAGGCACTGGTTATAGGTTTCAGGTTGAGCTAAAGAGCTCTCTCGTTCACATGTAATATCTTTACTCTTGTGCGGTTAGCATCGGGTCGTTCAAATTGTTTATAAGCCTGTTTTGAACGGTTAACTGTTCTAAACAAGTGCTGTTCAATTAAACTGTTTATAAGATTTACCGATTCGTTATGCGTTATGAGTTATGCCTCGTTTTCCTACATTTCTTAAGTAAGATGCTGTTATAGGTAAAACTAGTTTTCACAATTATCAATTTATTCATAGATGACGAAGAGTACTTCATTGATCACATTCCGATACTCATAGGAGAGTTTAGGGTAGTGGTGAGAATGGATTAGCTATCCCTTTATCAAGCCAACATATTATGTAACCGTAAGGCCATCTAACTCACATGTCTATATGGCAAGAGAAGAGAAAATCCATTACTTTGTCCAATGAGGAAAGTAGTGAAACTTATCAACAAAATCGTGATAATCGATCTAGTTGTATAAGATAATATAGTTAATTAAAATGTAAAAACATTGTAATAATATAATATCTATTCGTTGTAAATTTATTTTTCAAAATTGATAAGAAAAACATGATAAATTATAACTATCCATAACTAATTTTATAAAAAATATATATTTTTAATAGCAAATACCACTAATCTTGCACTTGTAAATCCTCACAACTTATGCGAAAAGACAATCACCATGTCACTAGGCTATAAGCCTATAACGGTATGGGAATAGAAATTGTATATTCTTTTAACTAATAATAGAACAGAAGAGGTGAAAATTATCATTTAATGTCATTATCTTTAATCCTAATAAAGCAATAAAATTTGTGGCACATGTTTCATTTATAAAGTGTCCATATCATCACCGTCACATGTCAAACTCACATTGAATCACCAATTTAGTAAATAATCAATTAAGATTAATTACCAATTTTATCAAAACTAAATTTTTTATTTTAAAATTGTGATAAAGTTAGTATAAATTTGATTAATTTACTCAATAATTTTAATCTTTTGTAGAAAGTAATCAACAACTTGTCAAAATAATAAGAATTTTATATCAATCATAATTTTCAAATTTCTTAATTATTATATTTCTTTGTATTTATCTAATATGATAAATTTATATTCAGTCCGTGTAGTACACTAACCTAGTTTAATAATCTATATATATATAATCAAAGAAAAGTTTTTGGCATCACAATTTGCCATGCGGCACCACCACATGCATCCTTAACAATTTTTCCCGCCAATAGACACAATGTAAATAAACACTATTTAATTATGGAAATGATTTGTGTTTCCAACTTTTTATTTATTGTCTTCTAAATTATTTAATAACTAATTATTTAATTACTAAAGATATAAAAATACATAATTGTCATAGATTAAGATTGTATTTATAATTTTTTTTAAAAAGTCATCCGTGTAACACACGGGGATAAAAAAAACTAGTAGAGAGATATGAGAAAACGTATGGTGTAAGGCGTTTGGGCCCTATCTTTCTATCTTTTTGCTAGTGTGAGTCGGGCCGTTTGATTAATAAAATCTTGCTGTTAAAAAAAATAAATAGAAGAGAGATGTGAGAAAACGAGTCTCATAAATCACCAGAAAGCGACACGTATACTCAAAACATTTTAATTTATTAAGATAAGATAAACACGATCCAATCCATCTTTCTGCGACCTGGTTTTACTATAAACCGTAAACTAAACCATACACTACTATTTAACATTTTTGAAACCGGCCCACCAAACCGATAGTTAAAAAAAAAACCTACCGTAACTAACTAACCGGTTTAAACAATTTTAACGTTTTAAGGTTTAAAACAAAACCAATCTCCCATACACCCACGCGCACAGGATCACCCCACTCTGTTCGCACAAAGCCCCTTGTTTTCTTTTTCTCATTTCATTTTCACGCATAAAAATTCTTCCTATACATTTGGGTTGAGAAAACGAAAAGTTCCCGTCGCCCATTCAGATCAGCAGCCGAAAACCTAGGGTTCCGGTGAAGGTGAAACCATGTGGAGACGAGCATCTGCTAAACTATCCACTCTCCGATCTGTCGCCAGACCTAATCGCATCGTTTCTTCTACGGCGTCGCCATCGCCGCTGACTCTTCGTCCTTCAGCGACTATTTTCACTCGTTACTATTCAGGTACTTTTCATCACCTCAGATCTGTGTTTAATTCGTGTTCAGGAGCTCGCTCGATTCGCTGTGTGTGCAATTGTTTGACGATTTGTGGATTTTCCGATTTGGATAAATTGTAGGAAATGTTGCGAAGAAAGTGGAGGATGTGATGCCTATCGCCACCGGTCATGAGCGTGAAGAGCTTGAAGCTGAGCTTCAGGTCAGTTCTGATTTGGCCGTTGATTTCGTAGAGCTGTTTGTAATTTCTTAATTTTCAGTTTTGGTTTTATTTGTTGAGATTAATATCGGTTGTTATTTCGTTTATGTAATCAGGGACGGGACATTTTGGATATCAATTTTCCTGAAGGTCCATTTGGCACCAAGGCAAGTACAACCATAATATAGTTGAAATGATAGTTTGATGTGCATAAAGTTGTTATTTTCATCGGATTTTGATGTGCTTAACTGTAACAATACGTGTAATTCATTTGAATAATCACTGGCTCACTGCAGAAATTTTAATCGGTTATACAATTTTCTAAATTGGACATTGAAACCATGTTGATACTTGATATAGGGCTATTACCTCTGGTTTGGAGACGAAATCATACTAGTTAGCTATCAGTAATGTTATAAAGACTGTTAGTTTGATGAACATTAATGGTTGTATTAGTCTGCTATGCTTTGAGTGATGAGGGATTGAGTCTTGTTTTTCGTAGAAGCAACCAGAGAATCTATAGGTGAAACTGTTAATGTACAATGTCAGCTATAAGAGTTCACGAAAATAGAAAATTTATTGCCAGGCCTCAAAGAAGCAGTATTTTGCAGCATATACATGAAAATAAATGTATAGATTGTTTGGGGATATACTCTACTCTGATAAATCACTAAAAAAATTATGTTCCCACTTTATTGTAATATGCTTACACATGATGGTATCCTTTTTCTACTTTGATATTTAACTAAGAATTTTATTCTTGTTTTTATGTGGTATGTTACTAACTTACTAATAGCTATATATATATTTTATCTGTTGTAGTACGCTCACTAAGAATCTTTTCATACTTTGGAGATAGTGAGATACATCATTATTACATGTCACCTTTTTATAAGAATCGGACTGGCAACATTTTGTGTGTAACAAATAAAAATCTTCATGATAAATCAACTTTGAATAATGATCAAAATGACCATAAAGGCATAAACTACTTTGTTGGATAAACATTTCTGTTGTAGATCAACTTTCATAATTCGTTGTTTAATGCGCTAATAAGCACTTTTTTTAAAGTAGTAGACGATCTCACTGACATGCTTAGCACATATCCTCTTTAATCGGACATTCTTATATCTCAAAACTGTATACTCTTTCTATGTTGCAAATACTATTTCATGTTTGATTTATCTATGTTTACTTGAGGGAAGAGTCATAACAAATAAATTGAGTTTTAGATTCCTTGTGCGTATTTCGTTGTGCGTGCTTTGATATATGAACTTTTACTAAATCTGTGATATTGTCTCATGTTCTGTTGCCTATAGGAAGAACCTGCTGTGGTTAGATCCTACTATGACCAAAGAATTGTTGGTTGCCCTGGAGGTGAAGGCGGTGAGTGAATTCTATTTTTTTTCTTTTTCATGATTACGAAGGATGTAGGTTTTGACCTTTTTCTTAGGAGTGTTCCCAGGGTGTAAATGAGCCGAGCAGAGCTTGAGCTTGTTTAGGTTCGAGCTCAACTTGTTAGAAAATATTTTGAGCTCAAGCTCAGCTTGTTTATCATTAAATTGCATTTATATATTTTTAATAATCCAATTTGTATATATTTATAATTTATAATATAATTATACTTTTTATATATAACATAGCACATTATTTAATTATGTTATTATATCTTTATGTATAATAGTTATTCTTTTCTAATTATATATTTAGAAATTAAATAAATAAAAGGCTCGTTAAGGCTTGCGAGCCGGATTGAGCTCGATATGTAAAGATTGGGCTTGAGCTGGCTATAACCGAGTCATATTTTAGGGATTTGGCTCGAGCTTGTTTAGACTCGGTTTGTTTGAGCTTTTTACCATTCCGAGCTCAAGTATTTCATGAGCTGGATTGGTTCATTTACACCTCTATGTTCTTTTATGTGCCCAGTAGCTAACAATACTGTGTCTTTTTGTCTTAGAGGATGAGCATGATGTTGTTTGGTTTTGGCTAAAGAAAGGTGAACCACATGAATGCCCAGTATGCACACAATATTTCACGGTTAGTGCAGCTATACTTTTTAGATGGTTATTCCTTTCATTAGATTGTGTGATTTAGACTCTTTGGTTTCAATTTGAAAAGTGTGTTCATTTTCAGAAACAGTCTGGATTGATTACCTCTGAAAAATCATATTATAGGCCTCATTTCTCATCGTTCTCTCTACATTAAACAAAACTTGTTTTTAATGTCTGCCATATTTCGTATATCCTGTAGACCTTCTGGCCATTTGGTGTGGCTCAAAGGATTTTTGTGCATATTTCATATGTTCCTTATGAATGTAGCATTTGAAAAATTAACTGGCTTCGAGCATTCACAACTCATTCTCCATATTTATCTCCATCCTAAAATTATAGAGATTTTCTATATTTTTGTTCTCCATCTCCATCTTTAAAATATACATCCATACCCATCAAAGTCCCACCAAAAGTACAAAAAATATGAAGATTTTAATTTAGTGATTCTCCATATAGGAGTTTCACTGTTCGTATCTCCAAATTTTAGAGAATGCATGTCAAGTACTAATGTTTGTACCTTAAGAATTATGGTTTGCACCTAAAGCAAGAGAAAAGAAATAAAAAATAAAAAGGAATATAGAGATAGAGATGGAGAATGGGATGTGGAAGCTAAATAAAAATATTAATATAATATTTTGTGGTTTCTCGTTTTGGTTTGGTCGATGAACACCCATAAACAGAGCAGGCAATTACATATTGAAAAACACTAACTTGGTTGTTTACAGTTGGAAGTAGTGGGGCCAGGTGGACTTCCAGACGGACTCGATGAAGATGAACATCATCTTCATCACTGATTGCGTTTTCTATACTTTAATACCGCGGAATAAGAATCAGGCGAGACAAAGACACATCAAAGTTTTGCTGCTTCTTCGAAGGTCCCGTGTTTTGTTTTGTTTTTTTATGTTTACTGTTTGGTTTTAGATCAATCAGAGCGAGCATGCAAACAATATTTATGCTTGTGAAATCTTGGATTTTGGGGCATGCTACGTATTTGAATTGTGGAGGCCATTGTTTGAATGCATTCATAATAATTGATGGCACCGAATTTGGGGTCTTAGTGATTCTTTAATTTGAAAATGTGGGACGAAGCTAATAAAAAAAATAGTTTTAAGGTTTTAAAAAGCAAAAAATGGTATTATATTAATGATGCTTTAGATGATGCTTTTTTACAAACCAGAATCCCAAATCGGGGATTCAGTGACTTCGTTGAGAAGTAGTAGATCAAGTAGCAATCGGACACTAAGTTTATTTAATATCTTGAAAAACATTAATAGTAAATGGGTTCTGGTACTACCCAAGAAGCAAGATCTAGATAGATATAGACATAGTATCCGTTTCCAACCCGAAGTTTTTGAACACTTATGATATTTTGGCTTGGAAGAAAGAAACGAAGTCCTAATAACATGTTATAGTTGTCGTGTTGTTCAAGCTTCAACGATAGGTTTGCAATCGGTTTTTTCTCATATGATAGAGGCTCACTCTACGTCGTTGGAAATGCGTATTTACTTGAAAGACGACTTGAAGCTAATGAAACGTGTAAAACATATGATTAATCTCGAATGCAAACTAGTCATGGGAGAAGAATTACTCGAGGAAGAGGTAGCAAAAAGGAAGACACTTTCACTTTCTCATGAAGCGTTAGCTTACGATGAATCAATGCGCTCTACTAATCCCGAAGCATAGAAAATACACACAACAAAGACGAGGGCGATGACCACAAAGATGATTATATATTAGAAAAATAAAATGCAATATCTTCCTTTGTAATGAATTTATGTTTTGTTATTTCTAAAATTAAAAAAAAATTTAAAAAATAAGTTTTTTGTATATATTTAGTATTTAATTTATATAAAGTCAATATGAGATTAGTCCACTTGGTAGAAGTTCTTACATCTTAAATGTCCAAGGTTCAAATCTTGACATGGGAGTTTATTTGTAATATAGTGAATTACGGTTTTTGTCCTTACGGTTTGAGCTAAATAATGATTTTAGTCCAAAACTTTCAATTGTAACAATTTTCTACTTGTGGTTTTCAATTTGTCCCAATCAAGTCCAATACACTAACGCCGTTCAAAATTTCTGTTAGTTTTTAATAAAGAGACTAAAATGCCCTTATATATATATATATATATATATATATATATATATATATGTATAAAAAAAACCCTAATTCATCATCCTTTCGTTTCTTTATCCCTTCAACCACCTACCCAATCAACATCCCCAATCTTCGCCGCACTCTTCTACCCTCCTCAGCTATCCGCCTCCTCCAAATCCCCTTCACCCCCTCCAACCACGACCTCCCTACTCTCTTCGAAAACACCGATTCCCTCCCTCCCAACCAAATCTTCGATCTCCTTGTCGCCTCCACCATCCTCAAATCCACCTTCAGAAACATCCTCAACAACCTCGTTACCGAAGCATTTTACTTCCCTGCCTGGATCAATCTACCTCACAAAAATTCCGATTCTAGCGAGTTTACTTTGCCGGATTTTCTTGAAGCCGATAAACTACAGGTGACTCAGTTGACTCCAAGTCTTCTCGCCGCCACCAGCGATGACCCCTGGTCGAAATTTCAAAAAAAGTACCTCTCCACTTGGGCTGATGCCGATGGGTAGTTTAACACATCGAAAAACTGGATGAAATCGTTTTGTCGTACTTTAGAAGAAAATAGTTGTTGGTGAGCCATAGCTAGTGACTCACATCAAAAACAATTTTAAAATACATATGTCTGTTATGAAACAGAGAGTTGTAGGTTAACCAGTAATCGGAAGCAGAAACCCGGGCGTGTGCCCCCGAGTTCTCTCTCATGTTCCAAACATATATGCCATATCCTCTCTAATGCCAAAGTTAGAGAGCCCAGATGATATAAGAACAACGTCTATCCTAATGGCCATAGAACTACATATATGCCTCGTGGCAATACAACTAGAAGGGATTAACATAAATGACCTGGTATATCCCGCCATGGGATAACCACAACAGTTATCAATTTCTCTAGTTGATAACACAGATATAAAACATACATCAATGGTACAGTATTATCAAGTAAAGCAGTTAAACAAGTTCATATGCAACCCCAAAGCATTTAATTAAAACTAAGGGGAAACCAGAGGGAGGACTCACAGTCAGTCCACACTATAGAAGGTTTGGCTATTAATCAACGTTATGTCAAGCTCGAAGAATCTGCTGACCTAAACAAATATAAATACATTTAATTTAACTCGGTAATAATACTGGTTAGGCTCGGTTATGCTCTGCACCCTAAACAATACGATACGTCCGTAGATTAAGGTTTCGATACGATTGGATGTCCCAATACAATCGTATAGCATAAACCCGGATACGATCGTATAATTATATGTTAATTTCAATTAAAACCGTTCCCGCCAGACACGGTCGTATGCCCTCAGTCGCAATATGATCGTGTGGCATGTTCGACATATTAACTATAATTAAACTATATCACTCGAAACACGAACGGTTATATTTGTAAACCCTAAAGGTTTATATGAAATAATAACGTTTATATATAATTTCATCCATTTATAAATCATGTAAAATTATAGTATTTACTAGATAATTCATAATTTTTATTTGCATGAATTTATAATTTTACTCACATAAAATCACGGCTTTTATCTAAACGTTTATTCATTTGCATTTCACATAAAAATCATAACTTTTATGTAGATGATATCGTAACTTTTATTTATTTAAAATCATAATTTTCATTTACATAAAATCATAGCTTTTGTTTAAATGAAGTCTTAACTTTTAATTACATAAAATCAATGATTTTTATTCATATAAATCCATAACAAAACTATATATATTATTATTATTATTATCATTTTATTTAAGATAATACTTTCGATTTATAATAATCGTTCTTCACATCTCGCATATACTATATCAATGAAATGATACAATATAAAGAGTACGGTATACCTCCAGTCGGTACGCGAACCTGAACCCGCTTATCCGTAAAACGAACCGATTCCGAATCAAACACAAGACTAGTCCATTTCGATTAGTTTTTCGCCGCCACGAACAATATTACATGTCAGTTTCCCAGTTTGACCTTGTTTGACCCGTCATAATCGTTGACCAGAATTCTTGATCCGAGTTAACCCGAGGCAACTCACTCTTTGTCTAAAACAGCCCAAAATACACAAAATCGACTGACGGTCGGGCGGCGGGCGGTGGCCATGGCCGCCGCCGGCAGCTTTACCACCGCCGCCACAGGTGTGAGTTTGTTCCATAAAAGAAGTGAACAAAAATCGAGCTTAAAAGAAGCTTACCACCGGCGGAGTTCGAGAGAAGAGCAGCGCTCGTCGGAACTCGGGCCGAGCACTCCCTGCCGTCGACGTTCCTTGCTATTTCGCGACCGGACCAAGAAGAAGACAGGAGCGCCGCCGCCGGATTTTCATCGGAGGAGGAGGAGGGGAGGTCACGGCTCTCTTCTTTTTTTTTTTTCCTTCTTTCTTTTGATTTCTTTTGAACACACAAAGATGTACACTCGTATGTATTTGGTTGTACAGAATTAAAAGAAAAGAAGTACACTCATGTACTTGCCAAATAAAGAGTAGTACAATTGTTAAATGAATATAGGCATTATATCATGATCTCCCAACTCGTTAAATATTAATAATCGAGTAAGTATCTATGATAATTGATAAATCTTGATCTTGATATGTCTGTAGTAATATAAGAGTCTTGTAAATATTCTCGGAGCATTTAAATCGTCTGATAATATATAATTTGATAAATATCGGTCAACAGGCGGTATAAGACGCGTATCAGATGCGAATCTCGTTTATCTTCGTTTTACGAATCGAGTATATCATTACGATTGTAATTCTCAGTAACCGCTTAGGAAAATATGTATAGCTTCACAGGGTCAGTAGGACCATCTCAAATAATTAAATGAGTCATTTTAGTTAATATCACGTAACAGTCGCGTTTACCAATTTCAACGTTTCTTGCACCGATTCCTATGGCTGTCCTTTTTAACAGTCAGAACATCAATGATCAAGTATCTGGCAATACTAGACACCCTAATCTCGTCTCAGTGACTTTTCTGTCTCTGCGTTCTGTCTCTGCATACATACTTCACTTGTAATCATCTGAATAATCTTTCTGACCAATATTAATATCTGTGTTAATATATCTATTATCATAATTAATCAAACCATTGTCCTACGATAATGTTTGGTTATACGGCACGTTAATCAATCAAACAACAACCTTGTCGGTTAAACTCGAACTCAACTTTTATTGCTCCGCATCACCTCAGATTTCATAACGATTTGTCAGAATACTTCTAGCAATTTATCCAGACATCAAATACATGGATTGGGCCTATATTTGGCCGTAAATCTCTTAATGGGCCTACTGAGCTTATCCAGTCCAGATCATCAATCGGAAAAATTTCCCTCCGACTTACCGAAATTATCCAGGTGTTACATAGAGTATTAGAACGGAAAAATTCATTAGATAATGAACGATTGATATCAAAACTCATTGCTCTTAGGTATCATTAAATCCTAAAAAAATGATTGTTCTTGTGTATCATGGAAATTCTTTGAAATGCAAGAATCAAATAATTTTCTATGGCAGAACAAAATATCTTTCATTTCCCCCTCTAATATATTCTTCTTTTTAAGTTAAAAGGAAATGTTGTTAGGTTTGTTTGAAGGTGTTTTGAAGCCACTACCAACAGGTTTCATCCCCCCCCCCCCCCCAAAACAATGTTTTCTTTCATGCCTTTCAACCAATCGATACGCCCCAGGAGAGCTGCTTTTGCTAAAACTCGAGCGGTTTCTTGAAAATTCACTTCGGATATGAAACTTTGAGTATTCATGGATGCTCTTGTTATTCCCAATAAGACGGATTGGTAACAGAATGCTTCTTCCAAAGCGCACCCCATTCGTTCCGCTCGCAACAATCCAATTAGTTCTCGGGGCGAAAAAAATTTATACATTTCATCTTCTGAAACTAACACTTTTGATGTTATTTGACTTACAATAATTTCTATATGCCTATTATGTATATGCACCCCCTGGGATCGATAAACCTTTTGGACCTTATTAATGAAAGAGATACGACTTTGCACTATACTTAGCTCACTACCAATAAAGAATGCCCAAGGAATTCCAAGAATTCTTGTTATACATTTGTTCCATCCCTCAATGCTCTTTTCGAGATTCATCGATATTGAATCAATCGAACGCACTTCTAACACATGTTCCACTTTTGGGAGACCTTGCGTTATATCACTAAATCTTGATTTTTCATATATAAATGTTACTAATGTATCTCCTTCGTAAAGGATTTCCCCATAATGTCCATGAACAGTTGCTCCTGGAGTAGCCAAATAAGGCTTAGCTGATCGTATTACCACATAGTCAACTTGAAGAATTAGAACTTGACCTGATTTTAAATGCGGTTCCTTTTTGGCTATACATACATTTTCACAAAGAAACTGCCCAACACTAACGATTGTAGATGTCTATTCACAATTATTGTAATGTAGAAAATACCAGTTCAAATTGAATGGATTCAAAATGATGTTACTGTATGAATAGGGATTATAATTTTGACCATTTTCATCCAGTAAATAATATTGAAGTATTTGAAAAATATGTTTAAAATTGTCAAGTTGTAAAAAGTTAGTTACCAAGACTTATTATGAATTATTAAATTGAAAAATAAATCAAAATTATCAATTGGAAAGCCTGTACCAAGGGGCCTAACGAATTCCTAATTGGAATTAGTGGGTCCTTTTTTATTGATTCTTTTATGACATTGAGAGATTTTACATCGTTAAATGAGCCTATTCGAGAACAATTGGCCTTACCTATCATGCAAATCTTTGCCTGCGTGGAAAGGATGATTCGTTCGGATCGACATGAAAATCCAACTACATTGCATTGCCAGAATCTATGTTGTATATTTGAAAGAGGTTGACCTCCTTGCTTCTCTCATGGTACAATCCTCTTCCCGCCGAGCCCCCTTTCTCCTCGGTCCAAAGAGACAAAATGTAGGACTGCCGCTAATAGTTCATCACTGAAGAAATGACTCACTAAGCCAGGATCACTAACTAAGATTAACCTAATATGAATTAATACTAATCTAATAGAAAACAACTGTCTTTTCTGTATACTTTTCCTGGTTCTGCTGCTACCGCGGGCTTTACGCAATCGATCGAATTATATGGATATCCTTTTAACACAACATAGGTCATCGAAAGGATCCCGGAGACTCATTGGTCGTGGACTTGGAAACCCCCGATTTTCCAATAAAAATGTTGGCCTACTTTCACGCCAGATAGATCGTATAACCCAGTTAGTGTGTTGATGGAACATGTTAGAACATTCATATTGTCCTCTGACAAAAATAGAACTTTAAACAATATTATTTTGATTCAACAATCTCATTTCTCGACTTGACTACTTGAATCGTATATTTTGAATACCAACTAATCAAATCCTATTCCTTGTTTTTTTCTCTCCTTTTTGAGATTCAGAAATAGTAACCGATTCGCTAAATCTATGAAGGTTTCGAAATGAAATAAGTTATTTATCTTATTATTAATTACGGATTTCTTTTATAGCCAGAACGGCCCTCACAAATTGCAAATACTAATTTGTTAATAATTAATCGGATTGAAGATATAGCGTCGTCATTCACTGGAATCGAAATATCGGCAAGATCGAGATCATAATTTGTTCAATTATCATACAGGGATTATATATGATTTATTATATTACTACCCTATTACCACTTTATTTCGTAGATGGAGTCGGGAGATAATGAAATTTGGTTTTTTATTTTACAAATGGACATGCTAGATCATACATCTATCCAGATATTGATTTGCCCAGTAATTAAAAAAAATGATCAAATATAAAAACATTATTTGCACTATTCCTCCCTCCATATTTTAATACGATTAGAATAGAATAGTAAAATTATTTTCAATAAATAGAAACAAGTTATAAAATTTCTTTTTTTATTAGAAGTGGCTTACAA
This sequence comes from Deinandra increscens subsp. villosa, assembly GCA_039602395.1. NCBI lineage: Eukaryota > Viridiplantae > Streptophyta > Magnoliopsida > Asterales > Asteraceae > Deinandra > Deinandra increscens. The sequence continues at coordinate 19,276,055 of JBCNJP010000020.1, read as the reverse complement.
AGTGGTTTTTCTTCCGACCGGTTTCAAAACCCGTTTGCTCCGTGAATTGGGTTGTTCGGTTATACTCAGAAACCGGTTCTTAACCAAATCAGGTTGTGCCAAATTAGTGTTGACTTGACCCGATTCAGTTTAAAAACCGTTTAGGTTTTAGACTAACAAACTGGTCTGCTATTTTAAAGAAACAAGAACGTTGATTAGTGCTTAAAGCATAACTTCAAACCTTTTACAGGTCAACAAGGGCTTCAAACAGTAAAATGCCAGAAAAGTAGGGGTGGCAATCCTACTAAAATGACGAGTTAAAACTGAGAAACTCGAACACGACCGACATATTTATTTATGTAAAAAACGTCTACCTCAACTCAAACACTACCAATATATTTATACATGTAAAAAGTTATACACAACCCAGAGACACTTATGAACACTATGTAACGCAAACATGACTGTTATAACCCAATTCAACCACCCATAGTAGTCATTTCCAAGGCACGCATAACAAGGATAAACAAAAGTAAAATCTCCAGGATGCATACACTAAAATGTAGATAGTAACGCTTATTTCAACACTGGGCGGGTTTAAAATCGCAACTTATAATGTATACTAGATCAAACCTTAAACATGATAAATCGAATATCAACGCACAACAAGAAATCTTACTCTGAAGAACTTGTCTTTAGCTTCTCCTTCAGTTCACCATTCTGCACAGAGCCAAAAAGGTATGAGGGATACGTTTTACACGTTTAAAAAAAAACAAAAAGATGATATAAACCGTAAAATGAGAGACCAAAGATGCAGAAACTCACCTGATGCATATTGAGGATAATGTCTGATCCTCCAATGAACTCTCCGTTTATGAATACCTGAGGAAATGTCGGCCACATGCTGTACAGAATGCGTACAAACAAATTAGAGGTGGTAATTTCAACCCATTTTGTCTATAACGGGTCAAAATTAAAAAAGGCTGGATTGAGGATTAAAGATTTAGCTAAAAAAAGATGTGCTACTGAAGTCACCAAAAGTGTATTTAAATGCATGTGACCTAAATCATTTTTTCTTTTTAGAAAAAGACTAGATTATTACTGTAACAATTGAGATTTTGCAACCATATTTAGCATATTAATATAAATAGAAATAAAAAATGGACTAGAAAAAAATGCTTTATGCTAAGCAAATATTCACGTTAAGTGCTTGTTACCTGAAAGCTTTTACAGCATTCTTAAGCTCGGGATCTTCCAATATGTTTCTTGAATGTATAGGGACTCCTGTTAAAAAAAATAAATCACGACAATACTTGATTGAAATACACTAAATCCAAATGGGAAATAAAGAAGAATTAACAACAAAAATGCAACAATTTTGACAATTAGCTTGCTTCTACCATTTTCACATAAAATATCAGAATGAAGATGCCCAACGTCTAAGTATCTTCTTCTAGAATGGTAGATGAATGTTAACTATTTATTTGATAATTATTAATAAACATACGGTCAAATACTTAGATATGTTGTGGGTGAAATGGTTTATATAAACCATAAACCATCAGTTTCGTGTGCATATTCATTGACATAGGAACTCAAACACCATCAAACAGAACCGAACTAAGAACAAACATATTCAAGTTTTTGTCTCTTCAAGATTCATTGCCCGTTATTCATTTTAAAATTTATATTAAGCGTACACAGTACACTTCTTTGCTCTATTTTGAGGGTCACAGTGGGGACAAACTCTCTATGAGTGGGATTATACTAGGTAGGCTTATTTGTTTTACTTGCTTTATTTTGTAACTTTTTGTATAATAAAACAAAATCATTTTTCTAAGTTGACGACAAATAAAAAGCAATATGACAACTATATGTCAAAATATATCTTGAAACTTACGATATTCACTCAATACTCTGACTGCTAATGAGCTGAATCCGCAGCGTGGTTGTTCTGGATCCCCTTTCATGTAAAGCATCACATGGTTGTCCTTGATATCCTACACATTGCAACTAACAGATGTAGCCATTACATAAAAACAAAAACATTGAAATAAAAATATCAGTACAAAGAGGTTCATGATACACTCATCAACAACCACCAACCTGCTCAACAATGTCCTTTAGAGTAATCTCAGAATTCTCAAGTTTATTTGTGGGCTTGAAATCATCATGTGTATCCGAATCATTAGGCACACTAGATGAAAATCTCATCCTCTGCTGCAAGAACGATCCAGAAGCCTAATTGATTCAAGCATATAATTAAGGTAAGAAAATACAAAATTGGTACCAACCATCAACAATTATAAATATAAGTAACCTTTTTAGCAACTGTTATCGTTTAGTTATCCACAAAATAATGACAAGCAGATAACAAAATGATAATGATTAATAGTTGGGCTTCCCGATTGAGTATCCATATTATACAACTATCGGTGACTTGAATCATGTTGAGCAAACCAAATAAAAGTTCTAAATCATCATATCATTTAACATAACAAAGTGGATCAATATAATTTGTTGTTGAGATTAACGAATTAGGTGACATGTTAACCATATTTCTAGTTCAAATCATGATTGAACTTTCTATACACAAGAACAGAGCTCCTATAGGCCAAGTCAACATTTCAACGTCTATAAATTATTAAATACGTGTGTTTGTGTGTGTATGTATATATGTAACCAACCAGAATAATCCAGATATAAAATGAAAAATTCATTCAACATCCAAGTTCCAAGCCCTAGCTACACAGAAAATTCTACTCATGAGTTGGAAAATTCAAGAAAAATCCAGTAATTCATAACCAAAACCGACATTAATCAATTGGATTGAAATAAAATATTTCTGTTTCTACAAATCATGATTAAACTCGTCGTTTCTGAAGCAATTCATCGACAGGGAGCATAAATTAACGGTGAGAACTTCAAATTAGCTATAAATAAATATACCAAAACGCGATTAGGTTGAACAAAACGCTACTATATCATACCGAAGCAGTTGTGCGGCTATACTCCATCGATCTAAATCCCTTCAATAGCATGCTTGATAAAGCCCTAGCCATCGTATTACAGAGAAAACTCTACAACAGATCGACAAACAACTGAACAAGATAAGTTGATTAAAATGATTAAATACTTCAGTGAGATGTTGCCTAACAAAATCGAAGACAAATCAGTCGCCTCTTATACTTCGTATGATGAAAATTTAGGATTTAACCATAAAATTTATGAAAATCTCACCGGTGTAAGAAGGATTCACGGTTAGGTGATGATCGTTTCGCCCGTTTTTCTTGGAGTTTTGGTGATTCTATCTTCCTGACCGCTGTGAATCAAATGGAAAACGCTGATAGCTGATTTCCCCCTTTGCTGCCCTTATTAGGTTTTTATATATGCTTTTGAGTTTTGACCGAAAATGTAAAAAGAAAATTTTAAACTAAAAAAATGGAAAAATGAATTATAATAATACAAGTTTTACCTTATGATAATAATAAAAATTTTGAAATTTTCTCACAATAATACGAGTTCTGTGGGTATTGATTCTAATGGTACACCGTTAGTTTTTTACTAACGATGTTAGTCTGTTGCCTACGTGGCAGGTGCCACGTAGGAGGAAAACAGTCCACGTCAGCTGCCACGTAGTCAACAAACTAACACCGTTAGTAAAAAACTAACGATGTATCATTAGAATCCAATACCCACAAAACTCGTATTATTGTGAGAAAATTTCAAAACTCGTATTATTATCCACCAATAAGATAAAACTTGTATTATTGAAATTAATTTTCCCTTAACTAGTTTTTTTTTTTTTGAACGGCTAGATAGTTAACTAGTTAAGTGAACAATCAATTGATTGAGATTTTAAATGATGTAGGTTGTGGTTTATTTGTTTTAGTAAATTTAACATTTGTGAAAAAAAGAAAAAGAAAGAGAAAGAGAGTTGATTTGTGGCTAGTGATGGTGCTGCGTGGTGATCAACAAATCAACAGAATTGTTGATTTGTTTCCTAAATTCATCAACACCCGCTTAATATCAAGCATCCCAAATAGCATCGATTTGTTCCATAAATTCGTCAACAGATTAGTGATATTTTCAACAAACCAAAAAACTCACCCAAATAGCATTGATTTCTAGCATGGAATCCAAATAAGAAATTATCATGGAATCTAAAATCGCTATCTAGCCTAAATACAAATTGAACAAACCATATAAAGATTCAACAAGAAAATAGATTTCTAGTGATGATGAAGAAGGAAGACGAGATACAAGAGCAACGATGATGAAGAAAAAAGACGACGTACCGTCGGAGATGAGGAGAGTATGAAGGAGAGTAGCGACATGTAGAGGAACAGAGAGCAACGTGGGTTTTTTTTTCCTTCTTTCTGGATGGTTCAAAGATCGAATAGAAGCTGAGCGAAGAGGTTTTTCTGACCTCTTAGCTATTAAGATGTTTTGTTAAAAAAAAACTACTAGGACTTGTACTGCTGGTTATTGGCAATGAGGGAAGACTTGGAGGCCACAAGTTCGATCCCTGAGCTTCTAGGTTTAACCACCTAGCCGCTTGCGGATGTGGTATTTATTTTTTTAATATTATTTTGTTACAAGTGGGACTTAAACCCAAGACCTTATGATAAAGGGTCATACACCTTTGCCACTAGGCTAAGCTAGTGGTTGTAGGAGGTGGATTTTTCCTGGATTGAGCTTAACCGGTGTAAGTACTCCTCGGGTTTTCCGGGAGATTCATTAGCCGTTCAAAAAAAAAGATGTTTAAAGAAAACCCTACCAAACACACTTAATCCGTGTGACTGAACTCATTAATTTTTTTATGAACTTTTGCCACGCCATGAGTCGAGTCCACCAAAGATTCTAGAAATATTTATTGTTTTTCTCACTTGTTGAAGTTTTTTAAATTATTATATGATTATTTACTTATATATTAGATTATCGTGTGATTATTTACTTGTTTGTTAATTATTATATACGTAGATTTTTATGTGATATGAGTTTAGGAGTTCATATATAAATATCATGTTTTTAAAGTAGGAGTAGGACTTATGAAGGGTTTTGTGTTAAAAAGTTTCCCCTAAGGGTGATGAATCGTAAAACATCTCAAGGTGTATAGTTTAATAGATCTTAAGCTATATGTAGTTAAGGTTTTTTTAGGGCTGACAAATCGTGTCAGACACGACCTGTTAAGACACGACACGATAAGACACGACACGATTGGTCTCAAACACGAACACGACACGAAAACTTTTCGTGTCTAGTTTTCAAAACACGAACACGACCTGTATTTTAACGGATCGACACGATAAGACCTGTTTAGACACGAAATTTTAACTAATCGACGCTCGACACGATAAAACCCGGTTCACTCAACCTGTTTAGAAACGAACACGACCTGTATTTTAACGGGTTTAAGAATTGAGAGATGTATGAGTGTATGCTACGACCGAAATAGAATGGTATTTTGAGAGACGTCACCTAATAATCTAACTCTAATATATCTTTAATATATTATTTAAAAAAAATATATATATATTATTAAAATATAAACGTGTCTTAACAGGTTAACAGGTTTCGACCTGTTAAGACACGAAAATTAAACAGGTCTTAACATGTCAACCTGTTAACGACACGAAACCTGTTAAGCCCAAACACGAAACCTTTTAATATTGTCGTGTTTCGTGTCGTGTTTTCGTGTCCGTGTCAAAATTGCCAGCCCTAAGGTTTTTAAGAGACATTATGTGTCATACGCAGCCACCTCATCAACGATAACTCCAAGTCAACCCATTAGATAAATGATGACTCCTTATCTAGTTGTATATAAAGCAATGTCTCGTAAACGGGACTCTTGTCTCTCACCTAGCGCCACACGTCTCAGCTTTTACAACCAGAACGTCTCGAAGCACCTCACACTTATATAACCGATAACCGAGGTAGTTGCGTGATGCAGCGTCCATGGACTTGCCGGTCCATGAGTCCTATCCTAGCAAACCATTTTTGCCCATCACGAGTCCCACATTGTGGGTGCCTTCAAGTGGCAAGCCTCTAAAAGGGTCAGACTGGGTTTCCTTACAAATTTATTGGTCTTGAAGGGAACTTGACAGCTTTATGAACCAAGCCGGACCCATGGACCCACAGCTAACTCGACGGAGTTTCTTCGATTCACGGGTGAGCATGAAAATAAACATCATAAGTAAACTAAACTCAATTCAAGTTCCACATAAACTATACATACTTTAAAAATGAATCCATACAAGTTCTACAAACCAAGAAGTAAATCAGAATGCAAATAAGGCAACACAGTAAATTTTAAATAAACATAAAAAACAGATCAACAAAGTACCAGATTCCCAGACATCACTTTCAGAGGATTCAAACAATATCATTGAACCCGACCCGTAATAACCCAAAAGAAATGGACCTAAACACTAAGGCAGGTTTGATTGAAGTTCATGGAAATCAACCAATGTGGTTACCTGCTCCTGATGGTTACGTGAACTCGGTTGACTATTTGACCACTGTCTGACATGTGTAGTGGTCCCCCTTCTTGTGGTTCTGTTTCGGGTATTCTCTCTTGACCTTCCCAACAACCTGTTACGGGTACCTCTTGACCTACCCGATTCCCTCATCTCTGATTCATGTGAATATGAAAAAGGTGATATCGGTATGCTTTCCCAATCATCAAAAAACAGATTTAAGTCCTCTGTAGCTGACTCCAGTTCAGAAAAGGGGTTTTCAAAATCTGCTTCAAGACTGCTGAAAATGTTTAAAAAATCCAAACCAGAATCCCAAAGCGGGCTAGCGAGATTAGACCCGCCATACATGAATTCACTGGCATCATCATCATCATCAAACTCGAACTGCATGCTCAGCATGTCTTGTTGCTCCATATCGTCCTCCAAGGTTCTCCACTCAAGTTCCCGTTCAGGGTCTACATCTGTTGGCCTAACACGCGGGTGTACACGCCTGGCATGTTCTCTTAACTGAGAATAGTTTCCAGTAAAATCACAGGTACCAAGTGAGCAGTTTCTTGTTTTGGAGTTCATAAACTGGCGAGCAGGGTGGACCACAATCCACTGATTGACTTGACCTCTGCATAAAGGGCATAGAAGCTTCGCTTGTTCTCCCCTGTTATTCATAGCTGACTTGCGAAACTGATCGAGACAATTTGAGTGGCGGGAACTCGTGTCACACATGTACGGGCGGCATCCTTTTTCGTGAGAAGAACAAAGTAAAAGGACAGCATTGTGAGGGTGTTCCATACATATAGGGCATCTAGCTTCTTCACATTCATTCTCATTCCCAATGGGTAGAGAGGGAGATTTGGATGTCCTTTTATCAGCGTTCTTGTACCCACGGGAATATGGAGACGCTCCACACCTACAAGATGGGGATCTTCTATCTTTAGGCATCTTCACAGCCCCCGTAAATCAGAAGTGTCTGGTTATCAACAACACAATGTTAAAAACATACAAAATATAATAGAAACTAGTTCTAAATTTCTAATCACAGACATGATCAATCATATCGGTACAGTCAAGATTCAAATAATGTATGGTGAAAACAATTAGGCTCTTGTTTAAAGCGTTACAGATAACATCATATGTACTGTTTCTTTAACTTTAAGAATAATTAAGTGTTCGTTTGTGGATCGAATTCAACTATACACAAAGATCATTAGCACCAGGATGTGGAATGATTGGAAACCTCATTACGTTCTAATTCTTTTTCTAGAAACAAGAACTATGGATAAACAAGTATACTTTTCATCCCAATCACCAATTCACCATTAAAATATAGCAACTAGCAACTGATATTATGATATAACTCCATCTGAATATGTATAGAGCATAAATCATAACTTATTAAGATGAAAATCTGGACTGATTTCGTTCAAACTACAATCCAACGCCGTAAAATTAGATCCGATAAACAAACATACTATTAGGGTTTCACCGCCCAAAATGCACCTAAATTGTTCTTCAATCATCATAATCACATAAACATCTTTCCGAGTGTAACATCCAGATCAAAAAAAGTAATCATAAACAACTAAATTCCTGCTAAACAGGATCTAAACTTCATCATACGAAACCTGATTCATGACGAATGCGACATATTCGAGAATCTAAATACTCAGAACACTGATAAATTATAAAAAAAAATTAATTGATAAAGGCTGAAGGCGAAAAACAAACCTGATTGCTAATCGATGAACCGATTTGTGTGATTCCGTGAAGAACAATCGAGTTTTTGCAGCTTCGTGGACTCGTTACAGAGCGCAGGCGACAGGAATGATTTGTATTTGTAGAGAAAGGAGGATGTTGGGTGAATTTACGTAAATACCCACGCACTATAGGAGTCGGTCAACATTGTCCATTAACAGTTGGGCCGTCCGGCCCAAAGTAACTCCTAGATTTTTTTTTGTTTTTGTTTTAAAAATGTGATTTTTATACGTTGAATATGTTTATTTAAGTTTTATGTTTAATGTAGTTAGAAGTATGTTAATTTGTTGTAGGAAAAGTGAACATGGTGTTTCTGTGACGTTACTAGACATCTAATTATTATATGAGTAAAATTCATCTATATAGGAAGATTGATAACTAAATTTTGAGTTTTTATTCAAACTGTTGGGTTTTATAATTGATATTCGGGTCTCGGGTTTAGTAATTTATTTTAATTACTAATATATATATCAATGGCGAAGCTAAAAAACTAGTGGGTCGGATCTATAAAAAAATTTCACAACTAATATGGAGGTCGAAACCGGAGCATATCGAAATTTTCTACACGAAAATTATATACTCGTTACATCGCAAAAAAAATTTCGGGGGGCGCCCCCCGCCCCTTATATCCTCGCCACTGATATATATAGGGAGATGATCATTTGAGAAACTAATTGGTTAGAACTTTAGAACCATTTAGCCACTAGTTGTATTTACATATACCCCCTCCCATGAATTGTACTGGTCCCCAATTGAAATTAGTGGTGGAGATTTAGTTCTCAAAAATTCTCAAAATAAAAAATTCTCATTTGAACCTAACCCTATATATATAACTCTTATATATATTTAAATTAGATAGTTAACACAATAAAAATTAAAGACGTGAATACATTAAACACACTACAGGATCAGATCATTGACTATAACGAAAATACAGAAAATTAAATCTAAACTAATAACCGAGTTCAAATATACCTTGGTCGGATTGAACAACTGTTCGAGACACCGAGATGCAACGAGTTGTTGCTAGTGACCAAAGTTGTAGACTCGAATATGCGGGTCAACTCGTCAACGGCTCGAGGAGGCGGCAACGACAATGGCAGCGGTGGCGCGTAGGGCCGGTGGTGGCGGCAGTGGCTTCGTGTCTTTGCGTACCATATGGAGCGGGACAGATCCGAACTTGATTCCGGAAGAGGTCGCGGATGGCAGTGTTGCGGTGGCAAACGAAAACGAAGCAGCAGTCGGATAAAGGGGTGAGGGGCACGACTAGGTAGACGGTGCTATAGGGTGGCTGGGATCCGGCGGAGAAGCGCCGCAGGCGGCGACGACAACTGGCGGAAGAGCAGCGGCGGTAGCAGGCGATAACATGGTGGTTCTCGTCTAGTCAAACCATCAAAATTGAAGATCATCATTTAGGTTCACATTTATGCTATCCTCTTTGTAGTTACTCGTGATGTGTAGTGTTTGTGTTGTAACCTACAAAGAGATGTTTTACATAATTTTTTACAGTTATGCTATCCTCTTTGTAATCATTAACTCTTTTTTATGTTCACCTGACCGTGTTTTGATCCAACCCTAATCGTTGCCACCGAGTTCAAACCATGGACAGGGTGGCGTGCCCTCACCGCCGCCGCCCTATCCCAACTTTGTTTTTTTATTTACTTTCTTTTATTATTCTATTTTTCATTTGCATAAAGCTTCGTTTTCGATTCAAAATGTATATTAAAAGGAACTGTTCCATTTTTTCTAAAATAAATGTGCGTTTTCCTGATCATCTGTAGGAAAAAGGTTTAGTTTACTGCAATGTCATTTATGGAATTCATATCAGTTATGTGAATTGGGGGAACTCACCCTTTGATTCTTTAATTAGTTTATTATCATGATAATGTTCTTTTTTAAACTAAAATTAGTTACTTCATTATCAGTAGAATTAGGTTTTAATAATTGTTACATTACTTATAGATTCTTTGATCTTGAAGTTGATCATGTTGATCTACTTTTTTTAGATTAGCTCTTATATTACTTATGGGATCTTTGATCTTAAAGCTGATCATATTACTATTTTTTTAAGATTAATGAATATTTTACTAAATATCTATGGAAATAAGTTTAATCAATTGCAATGTTATTTATATTTTCCTACACCGAAATAAGAAACTTCAAACATCAAGTACTACAGAGCAAATAGTTAACATAACAGAAGAAGCATAAACCAGTTTTACAAAAAGAACCCTCTTCCTAGAAAAAGAAGATACCAACTACAAGAAGGTGAAGACACAAGCACTTGAATGAAGAAGTGTAAGAATATAAAAGTGCTAATAAATAAAAGCTCATCACCATTTTCACAGTCCTAGAAATAGTGACATCAGCACAATTTAAGATGTTAATATAAAACAAAAAACATTCTTTTGTAAGGGACATGACATCCCCACGTTATATATGTAGGGAACTCAAAATTCTCATCTTTAGCAACTTAATTTTTTATCTAAACATTACTGCAAAATCACAAATAAACACAAAGCACAAAGACAAACAAAAAACACAAAAGGAGACTCACGCACAAGGCGCACGTATATGTAACTTGTACATAATATCAATGAAAAGATGATCTATTTGTCAGAATGATCTTAAGTTTTCGGGTCTTTTCTGTAAAAAAAAAAATTAAATAAATACTCGTACAAATAAGAAACCTTATGAAGTTATAATGATTTCAATCCGTATCAATAATTTAGTTAATTATTGGTCCGTCTAAAAGTTTATACTTTTTGACACGTCAAATTAGAAGCATACAAATTCCTTGGTTGTTTATAAGCATGGGCGGTATGGGGTATAAAAAAATTCGGCAACCAACATTCGGCATCCCAACTTTTTCGGCAAATTCGGCAAATTCGGCAAATGTATACCAACCCATTCGGCATGTAGAATTCGGCAAAAAAAAAACAAGAAAATCGGCATTTAGTTGCCGATGGTTGCCGATGATTTTTGGAACAAAATTTCCCACCCAACCCAACTTATCCTACCCAACTTATCCTACCCAACTTATCCCACCCATACCACTTCAAAAAACAAAAAAGACATATACTTTTTTCTCTCTCCTGTGTCACTCTCCTATTGGTCCATCAACTTATCCCATTTTACTTATCCTAAAAAACTTATCCCCCATACCGCCCACCCTACACTATGTTCCCGAGTTCACTTAAGGAGAGAAAAGAAAAGAAAGGAAAGGAAAAGAGGGAAAGGAAAAGAAAAGAAAGAGAGAGATTGTTTTCCTTCCATTTCCTTCCAAATCGGAAGGAAAGAAAATCCTAGAAAACTTGCCTAATTTTCTCTCCCTTTCCCTCCCTTTCCCTCTTTAAATGAAACTTGGGAACACACAATTTTTATTTCCCTTCCCTTTCTTTCTTTTAATGAAACTTGAGAACACAAAGTTTCTTTCTTTTCCTTCCCTTTCCTTTCTTTTCCTCCCTTAAGTAAACTTGGGAACATAGCACAATCAAAAGGGAGCCGATAGTCAAAATTGATAGTCAAACCTACCAGCCCAAATCCAGTAGGTTGGGCCTCGAACGTAACGGAAGAAAATCACCCACTTCCACCTGTTATCATCATCATCATCATCATCATCATCTCCTCTTCTTCCTCTCTTCTTTCATTCTTATTATTCAATTCAATCGCAATTCACAATTCACTTCACAGATATTCCAATCCTCCAAGCTTCCACCGGTTTTCATGGCTGCCTGTAAGTCTCCCTCACCCTAATTTCATTCGCCATATATCAACATCCACTCATGTTTTCGCAGTGTTTAATTATGTAGATAATAATTAGGTTTCTGTTATTATGTTTTTATTTGTTGTGTCTCGAAATTGATATTACATTTGGTATTTATCACCAGGTAGCTTTGGGGCTTCGAGTTTGAAACTTCACAAGTTAAAGTTACGCCCTGCTAGAATCGAATTAGCTAATTCACAACAGAATTATCATGGAATAGGGCTCCCGAACGCCCTGCGGTTCGACGGTTTGGTGTTATCCCAAAGTTCGGGGAAACGATCCCACAGCTGCCTGTGTTTGCCACAACAGATTGCCCAAGGTATGAAGTTTCGTTAGTATGAATGATTTGTTTAACTTACAGTCAATGTTGTTAGGTGTTTATTGTATTTAGGGTTTAATTGATGTATGATAGTTTATCTTTCACCAAATTGAAAATAAATAAGATTAATTGGGCAACATTCATGATCTGGATACCACTGCACCTAGATGTTCATTGCATTTATGGTTTAATTGGTTTGATAGTATGAATGTTGATCTTTCACTAAATTGCAAAGAAATAAGATCAATTGGGTGACATTTATGATTTCAATGGTTAATGTGAGCATGATGTTTTTGGTATGAGATTAAAGTTATAGCCTGTTAGTTCAATATTTTGAACCAGTTTTTTTTGAAAGCCCGTAGCACATTTGTTAAAAGTTAAGATTGTTCTAGTTGGATTGGGGGTGTTGCTCCGAAGATCCATGTAGCGAGTACTTCAACTTTGTAGAAGTGTGGTCATGTTGGATTGTTCCTCTTCTTCACGAGTTGGGAATAGGGCAGTAGACGCCAGAACCCCGTTAGAAAGGGTCCCGAGGCTAGGGTCTGTGGAGGGTGAGATGACCTTACCCCTATCCCGTGGGATAAAGATTAAACAGCTCAGAAGAACCTCTTTTTTTTACTGGAAAATACAGAAAGCATACAACAAAAACTAGGATCGTACCAAAATTTGTTAGCAGCAGAAGATAAAACAACATGAAGGCGTAGAAATCCGTAAGGTTAAAGCGGGTAAGACTACAAACACACTTTAAGAATAAAGGCACACCTAAGACTAAAGGTAAACTTATAAAGTAGCTAAAATCTACGGCTAGAGGCAACTTAAGTGAAACACAAGCTAAGATACGAAGCCAAGATTCAAAGGAAGGGTCAACATCCCTTTTATAGTTTTATAGAAGGGAGCGGGCCAACCCTAGCAGGACAACTTGAGTTGGGCTGAAGCCCACGAGACTCTTCAATGAATTACATAGTATCATTTTGTAAAGTACCATGTCACTAAAACTCAAATTCATGTTTTTTAAATCTTAATATGTAACAGTGGGTACGGATTTAGAAGAATATTCCGAGGCGGAAAAATCATCTGAATCAACAAGCCAACTCACTCTAAACGCTTCAGAGGTAATGTATAAGTTCAAATATTAAATTATGCAACATGTTAGCATCTGCGTTACTTGATATCAGAGTATATAAACATTTCGCTTGTTCCATTTATACCATATTCACAGGTTGAGTCTCTTCTATCAGAAATTTGTGATACAACCTCAATCGCAGAGGTTGAATTAAAAGTGAGTATCGTTAATTGGACACACTTTCTTTTGTTAGAAAATGTCCCTTGTATTTGTTCATCCGTATATCTAAACCAACTCTTATATCTTCTTTGCATTATTCGTTGTTATTAGCTTGGTGGATTCCGGTTATATGTACTGAGAAACTTAGCAGTAGAACATACAATTTCTCCACCACCAGTTTCTGCCCCTATCATCAGTGAAAATGTGGAGTCAAGTGCACAAAACGGGTCAGCATCGTCACCATCTCTAGCCATTACTAAAGCTGAACCTGCTTCAGGTGGGATTCAGAAGTTTCTTGATACAGCTGCAGATGAAGGGTTGGTTATAATTCAGTCTCCCAGGGTGAGAACCAATAGAGAGAACCAATATATTGCATATATATTTTTTATTTAAATTTAATACGCCCGCTTAACTTCCTATGTGATATGCAGGTTGGGTACTTCCGAAGATCACGAACCATTAAGGGGAAACGAGCTCCTCCACCATGCAAAGAGGTAATCACTTCCGTGTGTTTCTCCACCCACTATAGATGTTCTAATACAATCATTTGCTAGGAATTGTAAGTAGGGGTGTTCTCAAACTGTTGAAACCAACCGAATAGCACAAACCCAAGCAAGTCAGCCGGTTTGACCTGTTTGAGATTCAACCCATGGTTCGGTTTTGGCGGTATGCCAGTTTAATGGTTCGGTTCAAAACTTGAAATCATCCGTGTAAACCGGTCAGCCGTTTTTAACTATTATTATTTATATATTTTTCCTATTTTTGGAATATGTATTTTAGGGTTAAGTTCAAATGAGAACTTTTTGTTTTGATAACTTTTGAGAACTAACTCTCAACCACAAATTTCAAGGGGGACCACTACAATTCATGGGAGGGGGGATACATGTAAATAAACTTGTGGCTCAAGTTAGTTCTTTTTAGTTCTTAAATCAAATTGGTTCTCAAATGATCCTCTCCCATGTATTTTATGTACATGTATTATACTTATGAATCATATTTAGTATTTAATTTTTTAATACAAACTAATGATTCTGAAAAACAAAAGGTTAAAAAAAAAGGAAAATTTAGATTAGACGCTCTCTCTCCTGTAATCGTACTTCTTCAATCATGGTGAATCATATCGCTTCCACCCAATTGAAGCGCTAGGACAACCGCTGCACACCTGAGCACTTTCTAGAACCCAGATTCCAGTTATGTTTGTTTATATTCTACTAAAATACTTGCATTGTTCTAACAGAAGCAAACAGTAAAGGAAGGGCAGGTTATTTGTTACATCGAGCAGCTTGGCGGGGAGCTTCCCATTGAGGTATTTAATGATTATTCTGTTAAATAAAATCCAGTGGCAACCTAATTAAAATAGAACAACTACTAATCTTTTAATTTCCGTTTTACTCTTTTTTCTTATGCTTTTCAGTCTGATGTAGCTGGAGAAGTTATTAAGATACTTCGCGAGGATGGTGGTATGCACAATTTATTCTTATGAATTGGTCAATACGGGTTATGTTTTATCCGTGACGGGTCAAATGGGGTTGAACGTCGCCCAAATTATAGATTTAATGCATAAACCTCCTAATGACTTTGTTCAAAAACAATAAAATAATTTTCTTCAATCTAACCTGACCCGGGCCATTTTGAATTTTGATGCACACAATAAATTACCCTTTTATATATACTCTTACCCAATCCATCCATTTTGCAACCTTAGTATCTTACAAGTTTGATAATTGTTAACAGATGCTGTGGGATATGGTGATGCTCTAATGGCTATTCTTCCCTCTTTTCCCGGGATCAAAAAGCTACAGTAGGTTGTCCCCTCGACCCCTCTCTTTTTGTTGATGGCTTATGACCGTATTTGTCGAGTATTTATCAAAGATTGGATGGTTGAGGTACCCATACATGCATATAAGAAAATCCATTTACAGTGACAACACCTTTCTTAGCGAGTTTTGTTTTTTTTTTTAATATATTTTTGGCCCGGATGATCGTGCTTTTGCAAAATAAAGACGTAAAGCGGGACTTGTTTCATCTTCCATTTTCTTTCTTCTTGTATTTTTGTTAACTTATTCTCCTTGCTAGGCATGTGGTTTGATTTGTTTTAGCTTGATTCATAAAGTTCTTTCAAGATTTTGACATATGCTAAAAGGTGCATGAACAGGAATGAGCGCTTTGACCTATTTTTCTTTGACTTTGAGGTAAACTTAAAGTCATCCAATCAACCCGCCACCCGCGGTCTTGACATGATATTTTCATAAAGCAGTTCTTGTTCAGGATATTTTCAAACCCGGTTCGAAAGTTGTCTAGAATTTCTTTTTCCTATGGAACCAAAGATCAGGCTGCTAGCTTACCGGTTTAAATCGAACCCGAGCAGGGTTTTCCAGATAAACACCCCTTTTTATGCTCTTACCATCTATGAAACCACATGCCAAAACAGTATTACATCTGTGAAAGAAGATCCTTAATGGACCCCAAACAAGGTAACAATGTGTACTTTTGATAAATGATCAGCACATGATTTGCTAAGCTACAAAAAGTTTCATAAACCCCATCTGCACTGTCATTTGTATTTAGACTCCGAAAACGTCCCGTTGAAACACGAAACGATCTTTTTAACATCGTCTTTTATAGAAAGGAAGGCGCAAAGGACCGCGATTGACATTGTCGGGTAGAAGATACCGATATTTTCGGTATATTTAAAAGATAAATGGGGTTCTTTGAAAAGTCCCCAAATCAACAAAAGCATACCGAAAAAACCCAACCTCCTTGATTCAATCAGACCTAGCATCGCCCCTGCCACAGCCAAATAGCTTCCTGCTAAAACCTGGTAAAAACACAAATGATAACATATAATTGTATGACTTTCCAAAGGGTTTTAAAATTCGACCGGTTTTACTGTTTTAGTTTATCTTAAAGTAAACCACATGATTCATCCCTAAAGTTTGCACGAATTTCACATTTCCTAGGTTTGAAAAATTACGGCTAAGGTCGCAAGTTTTGCCGAATCGTGAGAGTTCATGAGATGGATATGAGTTAAAGTTTTCTATTAAATGAATATGAAAGACTATTATACCCTTCTCTTAAAAAACCCATCTTCTTCCTTCTGAGTTCTAACCCTAGATGCTTCCACCACCATCACCGTCCCCATCATTGTACATGCCACCTAGGAGGTGTCATGAAAGAAGGTAGGGGTATAATGGTCATTTTATTATTTTTAACAACAAAAATTTAACTGACATCCATCTCAGGAACCAAAGTTGTTACGATTTGACAAAACTTGAGACCTTAGCCGTAATTTTTCAAACCTAGGAAAAAAAGATTAAATGACGATTTCTGTAATTTACTCTTTATTTTAAAACTGGTAAAAACACACACCTCGATATGTTGTAGATCAGTACTTGAAGAGGCCTGTTTGAGATTTCTCAAATTGTATGACTCAAGTAGGTTATTGTACTCATGAATTGGCTGCCTGTTAAGAAGAGCTTTTCCAATGGCACCTGGATATAGGAGAGCCTTAACCACCCATGAAGGAATCACTTCACTTGCAATCAACTGTGAAGATGTAAGCTCCAATGGTGTCATACATGTACCAATTCTACATGGGAATCTGAATAAAAATCACAATAAAAAACATCATTGATTCATTAGAAAAAAGTCAAAAACTTAAAAAACCCCAACCTTTATTAATTAGTGTAGGGAATTTACTGCGATGTGTTCTAAATCATGTATACACTTTCAGATTAACGCGGTATTCAAAATCTCGATCGGATGATTCAAAACGTCATGAACGAGTTTGTGTGTTTTTGAGTTATCAGATTTTCCTATGGCCTAAAGTAAATCCTAATCACCTAAACTGATTCCAGAACATTAAAACAAATCATGATCACAGTTTTTGAGCGATCCAAATCAAATACTACCAGTTCCTGTGGAAATAGGAATAAGACCTAGTAATTTCGCGTTCTGAATTACTCCATTGTAGATTAAACCAAATCATAATTGAAGTTTTTGAGTGAACCGAATCAAATACGAGCAGTTTCTAGAAGAAAATATTGGATGAAAAAAAACCTAATTCCGATCAGAATATCAACAAGAAGAAACCGTTTTTTTGCACATAAACTGTAAACGAAGTAATTAGTAAACAGACCGCCGAATGCTTATCGATATCATGCAAAAAACACGATGAAACACGATGATAATCAGGTCAAATATAATCACTCGATTAATGATTTTCGATGAACAAGTTGCAAATGTAACTGTGAACGCGTGAATTAGAGTGATATATACCTGAAAAGAGGAATTTGGAAGAAAATGCAGAAGAAGAAGATTCTGGAAGCAGTAAAAGAGATGACTGTTGCCCACACCTTCGCTTTCATGGCGGATTCCGTACGATCGTTCCCTTTTGCCTTGTTATTCACGCTTTTCTACGTTCACGGGCGGCGGCAATTGGCTATCGTATGGCCCACGACAACACGTAGAGCCCAACAAGTTATATAAAAGTTAAAACCGTTTTCCGAATATAAATAAATATAAATAAATAAATAAACCAACATAATATATTAAGCCCTTGCAGAATTTTAGGCGGGAAAATATAAAATACTTACACACATGTGATTATACGAAATTAATATAAAATTCACAAGTTTAGGTTTGATACGAACGAGTTCGAGGTAGTTTAAGTTAATATGATAATATTGATATGTATGTGGGTTAACTCATTGAACTTGTTTGTTTTTAATCTTTTTGAAAAACTTGTTTTATGTTAAAAACTTAGATGTTGTGTCGCTGTGTTCTTTTTTATAACTCGTGATGTTTTATTATATTTATGTAAATATGAAAAAGACACGATGAATGTTTTCACGTGTTGTAGTGGATTTAGTTGTAAGTTTTAACTGAATGCATCAAACTGAAGATATGACATCAAAATGAAAAACATGGGTTTGTTTTCTTGAGCTGATATAAATTCATGTCACATTAGTTAAATTGATCACTACATAAAATTGGATACGTAATTACAACGATGTGAAACTAAACTAAACCCAAAGAAACATTTAAGAAAATAAAATAAAAGAATTAATCATGGTCTACCACGTGACACACCATGAATGAAACACATGACAAGCAATGAATGAAACACTTACTATAACAGCTAGTACTTTGTTAATAGTATAATATAATATAATTAACTTGATTGGATATTTTAAATTCAAAATTTGTAAACTAACACAAAAGTTGACATAAGATTTTATATTTAAACGTTATTGTTTTGTAAACATGTATATTTTGTATTGTAAATTTCATAGTACTAGTAGAGTCCAAAGGGTCATGTATTATAATGTTATGACTTAAAGATTTAATAATGTAGCTTTTAAGCGTCTTAATTTTGTAATAAAAAAGGATTAGCGATAAAGCTTGTTGCCCTTGCGCGTTCTGTTTCCATATAAATATTTATTTTAAAAGAGAAAAAGTACTATATGTAATATAAGAAAAAAAATCGAGTTAAAACGATCATGTTCGTATCAACTCGGGAATATTTGTAACGAATATTTGTAACGTATGTATTCATGTATTGGACAAGATTTTTGATTTGTTTCGGGTTGGACCTTTCAACTCAGAAACATCATTGATGATCCGTTTGACGCAAAACTCTCACCACAACATAAATTACATAAGATGAACTATTTATTAAACACAAATGCCAAGTTGTCTCTAATTTAAAGTAGATAAGTCATACACATATATCAATGTTTAGATGGTTTAATTATTATCAGTGTAATTGTGAAGTAAGTATCCTATGCATCCAAATTATAAACGGTTGTTAGGCAAATCATATCAACCATTCATCAAATAACACATAACATATTTTATCTACTTTATAATGAATTCAATCTGTGCTCTTCTGTAGTGTACATAATATATCAAACTGCTCTTCAAGCTAATATATCAGTTTATGCCACAACAATGGGTATGTGATCATCCTCACGAAAACAGACCAACTTTAAGAGGGTTCAAATACTCGTAAAACATATAAACTTGTAATTTGCAAACATGTAATTCATAAACTTCGTGTGTTTATCCTAACATATGAGGGGCAAAATGGTAAAAAATAATAATTTAAAAATGGCTATGTTTCGATTCCAACGACTATATAATGGCTCTCTAACGGATACATTAAGTTTAACGTCTATATTTCAATTTGAGGGGGAACCACTTTGTCCTCAAACTTGTTTAGAAGAATGGTTCAGATTGATTTTGAAACCGGTTCAATTTCTCAAACCAATTTTTTTTCCCCAACTCTGCTTGTGATGAATAAGGTGTCATTGTATGATTCTAAATTTCTGACATCAATCCTGGGTGAAACACCATAATCATGCACATGATAACCATCCATCATGTTTTCTGGTATGTTTTTTGTTTTGAAGTTTAGACTGTTTAGTATAAAGTTATGCTAAAGATTACAGTTGGGAATTGACATCCACTTCATAAGGAAAGAGAAAACTTGAAACAAAATGGTGGAAAACAACCATGGTTAAATCCCATGAAAGTTTGGAGTAGATGCAGATATTAGAAAACTGAAGAAAGTTTTAATTTTATACTAATGATCCTGCCAGGAAGATAGAAAAAGCAAAAAAAAAATGTTCATGAACCAGATGCTGTTTCCAGAAAATGATCACAAAAAAATGAAAATAATAACAAAAAACAGGAGGCATTGAACTCAAGCCAGTGAAAGCCGAAATCAGGGTAAGAACAGGAATATCACAGTGCAAATCAGGAAGAACCGACAACCAACTTTGAATCACAAGAATCAAATAACAGTTCAGATAACTAATTGGAAAATGAGATATATACTCAGATACTAATACTGAGCATGAAGATCAACTGCTGTGGATTGTAATATAGATGGAGATCTAACTTCTTGATGTTTTTTTTCCTTGTGGATTAGTGTTGGTTTCATAATCAGTTATTAATGGATAAATATTGGGAGTCACACTCACACAGTCAACTTTAGACAGTTAATTTCATACCAAGTGCACAAATAATTATCTAAGGGTAATAAGTTACTTATTACACTTGGGATCTAACCTAATTTGAGAGACATTTCCATTTCACAAACCCTTTTTACAAGAATTTCATATATGGTAAGTTTATCTATCAATTTCTTGTATGTTCATAGTTAGCTAAACAATAAAACATCTTATCTTTTTGTAGAACGGCAAACTCAAAGACCAACTGAACCGACTTTTTAATCTATATCAATGTTCATCATGAGACTAGAACCCTCAAACCAGTTGGGAGAAACACATTTTGTACACTCCTTGATTCCCCTAGGCTACAAGCCCTTTGCTATCTTATCATCTTAATTACCATTGTAGACAATATAAGCTCATGCATACACTGTTTGTTTTCTACTGCATGTTTTATTACAACTAATTATAGGATTCAGCATATATGAAATCACTTTAAAATGCAGATTTTAAAACCATCTGGTACAACTAATTATTAAAATTACAACTAATTTTAAGGCCAATAGCGAATAGGTGGGATTATTGTAGGCCAATAGCGAATAGGTGGGATTATTAAAATCCATATATGATATAATTCATACATAATTAGTAAGCATAGCAAATATTGTATCAGAACAGGACCATTAATGAAAGAATTCTTGCATATTGAATATTGAGTATACATATTAACTGAACTAAATGCAATGAAGACCTAACATGTGAAAACTAATAGCAATTGCTATTTTACTAATTGATTTCACAACATTAAACATTAAACTTGTCATTTCACCAATTTAGAACATAAGATGTCTCGTTATGAATATTTGGCTGCATACCCTGTTCCGGAAACGACACTTACCTTATTAGCCCTGTCAAGCAGCTAATAAATGGGATTTCCAGATGCACACATTTCATGAGCCAAATTCTAGGTTGACCAAAAAACAAGGTCAATTTGTGAGCTCTTCCATTTTACCCTGTTGTTCATTAAGATGGTTTAAAGCTAGAAACAAACAACATATGAACAAAATGGAAATTTGTACAGATTGGAACATTGAAAAAAAAATACCTGCAAAATGTAATCCTCTGCAACAGTTCGCTTAAGAAATAGAATTGCGTGCATTGTAAGGTTACCTACTTGATCACCTAGCGAAACGTAACCAATTTCTTCAAGGACCCTCACCTTAATGTAGGGATCTTTAGGTGGCAGCATGTCCTAATTAAACACATGAATTGTGCAAGTCAAAAATCAGTTTAGTTTATAACATTCACAGCAGGTAACAGTATATGTTTTTATAAAACAAAATGATTGATGTTTGATGGTAGTTATGTCTTCATCAACCAAATTCAGGGACACGAGAGCTTGAGGAGCTCACCACTGCCAAATCAAGATCTAAATCTTTCATGTAAGATTGTAAAGTTGCATAATGGTTTGTGAAATATTTTTGCTCCTCGCTGCTAAGTTTCATTTTAATTGCATCAGGGAGCTTAGCCTTGAAGGTCCATCCCAGATTTTGAACAACTTCTGCTCGATTATACCTAATAGAATAATAACAATAATGATACAACATAAACATATGATGTACTGGTGATGGAAATTGTAGTATAAAACTAAACAGCTACACAAGTGACATACACATAAGCCATGAGACATCGTTTATTGCGGACTAACGAAAGGTGGTGGACGAGGGCTCCATAATGATCAGGATTTTTATTTGTCTGATTGCTGGTTCCTTCCTCTTGCATCTTCCTGTCACGCATCAGGTTCAAAGATAAATAAGTCGATATGTAAAAGGGGGAAAACAAAGGATATAATGAAATGAAGAATTACCTTAACAATGCTTGACAGTGATGAACACTTTCATCACATTCTTCAATGACTTGTTTAAATAGATCATTCTAGATAAGAATGGAACCATAAAAAATTAGTTGAAAGGTGTCAGTGTGACTATATACAATCTCTTTGAACAAAACTTATTTTCTTTAAGCCACCAAAGGGCTTGGACTCTAGCGGCATCAAAGTATATAGTAAGGGTGTTCTTCCCCAAGTGGCTGAGGGTTCTAGTCCCATTGTGGACATTAGTATAGATTTAGGAGCAGGCTTAAAGTGTGACACTTTAGGCAAATCCTACACCGTTATATTCTGTCCACAGAAAAGTTACTAGGCCATAAACTCAAATATCAACAATGTGTTTTGGGCATGTTGGTTGTGGATGAGAAGAGAATTCCACAGTTAAGCGTGCTTGAGATCCCTCTAGGAAGTTTCACTAAAGCAACTAAAAGCAAATCCGTGAGCTTGTTGTGAGCAAAGCGGACAATATTGGTAAGCATTAGAGGCGGGATGTTATATAAAAGGTGTGTAATATAAGCCAAAACAGTAGCAAGATTAAAGCTGTAAGCCAGCTTTTTTATGAAACAAGAATGCAATCTTAACATTTTGAACAGTTTGGATTTCATCTCCTCATAATAAAGTACTGAAAAAATATAGAAAATATGATGAATTAACAACCATATGTGTGGGAAATTTACATTTACAACATCATATGGGTCTCATAAAATGACAAAATCTTGATTCTTGCTAATTTTAGAAGAATTGGGCATCTTTTTGTTTGTAAACTATTTTGAAACTATCAACAGGGTAAGAGGGCTTACATTAAATCCTGTGAGTTGCCCTGAATCACCACTCACAAGTTCTTTTAACAGTTGACTAGCCTTCCGTCCATACATTTTGCTGTTCCAGTAGTCTTTCAACTCCTTCACAACTGTAACAACCCACACAGGCATTTCATCAAACACCTTATCTACATGAGCATAAAATTGGGGAAATCGCCTACGCATACAGTAAATTAGGGCTAATTGAACATAGAAGTATCAATTGTCGTGTAAAGTATAAAATTCTGAGATTAAGATCCGAATTTTAAGAAAATCATGCCTCAAAAACAAAAAATTCAAAAGAAAACATTATAATTGGGGTAATTTTAAAAAAAAAAATACCTGGGATTTATGCTGATGAGAATCAGAAATTGGGGTTAGGGATGAACTACTAGATCTAACCACCACAGGAAGTCAGGAAGTAAAGGATGAATGATGCCGAGGAGATATTTTGGCTTTAATTTTCACGAAATATTGGCGGGATGATTTCGATAAAGCAAATCGAGTCGCTCTCTATTTGGATCCGGATCTCGCTTGAATGAGATTATTTAACCCGTTTTGGGTTAGGAACCGGTTTTTGCAAGAGCAAATAAATCGATTTGGTCTGGTTTCCACCGGTTTTTTGACGCTTTTGACCGGTTTGAGCAGGGGTTATCAAGAACCGGATACAAACCGGCGGGACTTTTAATAAGGTTTTTAGAAAATATTATTTTATGAAACCAACCAGCCATGTGAGTTTTTTTTCTTTTTTTTAATAATGTATAACTAAACACACCACACACGTAAATTTTTTGGAACAGTAAGAATTTTATAAATCATCAAAAGTGCAAGAAGCTAACCAAACGAAACACAAAAATCCAACCAACAGGCTAATATGTTAGGTTTTGTAATTCCTTTCATTAAACAAAACAACGGTTACAACTCAACATGAAGTACAAGAGAGGCGGGCAACAAGCTGCGCCGCCAAACCCTTCTGAATAGCAAAGCCTAACCGAGTGAAAACCACATTCAACCCCCTAGGGGTCGCCACATTCCCATTCATGACCTTCTGGACGCGGGTCAAAGTATCCACAGCTTCCGGGGCAAGGTAACCGAAGGTGTCAAACGCAAAAGGCACGAACACATGTTGATTTGCTAGACACGCAGCCTCATGTTTGCGCACTTTCCCTGCAGCAGCATTCGTGGCAGCCTGGCCTGCCCGGAAACCAGAGCCGTTGAACCCCACGAGAGGGGAAACCCCAGTGAGGTCGACACAGGCATGCTTCCCGCGCTCCCATCCAAAGACAAGGACGTCCGCCGGTCGAAGGGAGGAACGCCCGTCCGCCGGGTCCGACAAAAAATTAACCGGGGCTTCCTTCTTTGCAGATATCCCGGCTCTTCTGAAAATGTCAAATAAGACGTCCCGGACCAGGTCATGCCGATACTTGAACCCGGGCAGCTCTTTGCAATGGACCGCGTGTTCCCCATAGGCATCCAAGCATGCCTTGCTGCATACTGGACATCTCTCATCCCTCGGGTACAGGGGGATCATAAGTCGATATTTAAGAATCGCCTGATATTCAACTGGCGACATGTGCTGCCCCAGCCCATCAATAGGGAGGGCGAGGAGGAAATCTTGGGCATGTGGTTGGCGAAGGCATTCCCACACCGCATTATCCCTGGCTGACATCCCGAAGTCAGCTTCCATTTCTCCCACGGCTTTACCAAAAAAGACATTCGCCAAAACATGTTGGGCTTTGGGTGGGGCGGTGTCCTTGTTAGAGAAACCGCTAAGATCAAAGCCCGGAATAAGGTTACGGAGGCCGGCCAACGCGCCCGCGTATGCCGAGTCCATAGGGCACACCCCACACTCCCGAAGGATATGGTCCTGGAGCTCCCAAGAATGGGCCCTCGAGGCCACGAAAGCGTAGGAGGAGGCTTCGACAGCCGAGTAGACCCCAAGCCCCCCCCAGCTTGATGGGTAAGGAGGCAATCCGCCATTGGAGGTCCCCAAAGAAAGGACCACCACACACGACAATATCTTCAATGGCCGCGCGAAGGTCGTTGTCAAAAGCCGTCACGGCCTGAGCCACATGAAGGGGAGGGCAGGTTCGGAGGCTAAAGGAAAGTTTGGCGATACCCATACACGAACGAAGCAGGAGGAGGGCACATTGGGGATCACACAGTTTGGGGAGGAGGCGCATAAGATCAGCAGCTGCATTGGCCCTCCTCAAGGCCAAACCTTGGATAAGATCAGCAGCTGCATTGGGGCGTCTCAATCATATTGGGGTCTAAGGTAACGAGAAAAATAGAGACAATTGTTTTAAATTCTAAAAACAATTTAAGTTTCACTTGAAATACTCAACTGAGTTGAATAAATAATATTAAATTTGACTCGTTTTAAGTTTAACTCGAAATACTCAACTGAGTTGAATAAATAATCTCAAATTTGACTCATTTGGAATTCAAGTTTATCTGGTATCCATTTGCTTTTATAGAGCCTTTTGACATTTTCATGTATGAGTAGATATGAGATTATTATTTATATCACGTATCTGGTTATATTATTACTAAACAAAAGTAGTAGCGGAGCAAGGAAGTCTTTTTATGGGTGTCGAAAACTTTGGGTATTCAGTCGTGACTTGATTTCTAGTTTTTAAGGTCGGGTATTTGGTTATATTATTATTAGGGTGTTTTAGATTTAGGACTTTTTCTTTAGGTTTGGTATTAATGTGATATATAGATAATTAAAGCATGGCGTATATGGTTTTCGATGTACCTCCCACTTTGCGCAAGGGTCGGATCGCTTCACTATCTTATGTACATAGTCTTACCTTACACTTTTGTGTAAGGGTTTGTTTCCATGACTTAAACTTATAACATCAAAGTCATAAAGCATCAAGGGTCATTCTGGATATTTAGACGGTTAGGTCCTATATTCGGATAATATTGATGTTTATTGTATAAATAACTAGATGGTGCTCTCGCAAGCGTTGCTGAGTGTAATTTATGTACCGGTTATTGTATCGTCGTAAGAAATGAACGGTAAGAAATTGAGACGGACAACAAAACGGTCAATTTTCAAGTTCACTGGTCAGATCGGTCTAACATATTAAACCGTTTTTAAAAACTAAATACAATCATTAATAAAAATATTAAAATGTTAAAAATACATACTTCTCATAAAATTCATTCTCATGTCATTTAAATGATTTATACATAAGTGATACAAAAGACAAAAGAATAGGGTGAATAATAACCATTAATCTAGAGGTCATTTGCCAATGGCATGTTTTTGGAGTGGTTAAGGTGATCATCTTGTGTCCAAGTGATCCAGGTTCTATCCTTGCTCCCAGCAATATTGTTCTGAGGCATGGGGGCTCTATGAAGGAAGACCAGGACCTTGTTGTTTCTGGTTCGATCTCGAGAGCGACCGGGTTTTACCACCAGTGGGCCTTCGGACGGGTGGGTTTTCCCCGGAACTGGAGATAACTTGGGTGTGCTTAAGAGCTCCGTACGGCTGGGTTGGGCCAGCTGGCGATGACCTTTTGCCATTGGGTCACCCCGTACGAAGTACCTGAGCAATTCTAAAAAAAAAATCTAGAGGCCATTTAATTAGTCCACTTCTATAAATATTATACCATGTGTTGTACAAAAGTATTATTTATTTTGCTTTGTGTTATGAGACTTGTAAAAACACATTATTTGTTTTGTTTTGTAATTTGTATATAGTGTACTTTAGATATCTTTTTTAAATATCTAAATAATAATGAATTTATATAAATTTATGAATTTTTCAATCAGAAATTGTAGCATATGAACATGAAAATTAAAAGTTATAATAAATAATAATACATAACATTGTTCTTATTAGTTATTTCCACTTCAAACACACAAATATCAAATGCTAATTCTGCTAGTTCTTTACAGCTGAACAAACTTTCGTACTTGTTAGTGGAGTGTCTATCACCGGAATATGAAGCCGGGAGCACGGAGTAACCATCTCTCCGGCAATCGGTATCACCGGAAGATTATCGCAGTTACAGATTTCGATCATAAACCCATCTGGATCATGAAAAAATAATTGATGAACATAAATTCCACCTTCCTCCACCACTTGTCTCTTGTATTTTATCACCATTTCTTTTAGCTTCTTCTCCACAACTCCAATGCTCTCACACTATGCACAAAGTTTCACACAAACAAATGGTTAACTTTTTTAACAAACGTGTCTTATTTAGGTGACATATTTAACTAACGGGTTATTAAGTTTCACACAAACACATGGTTAACTTGTTTAAGAAACGTATCTTATTTGGGTTAGACGTGTTTAACTAACGGGTTATTGTCCGTGTTGATATGTTTAACCCGTTTAACTAAATAGGGTAATCCACAAATGTATTTATAACCATTTGACCTATCTTTTTTATAACCAAGCTACTTGATTAAAATGTTTACAACTTGATTTTAAACTGTTTATACCCGTTTAACCTATCTTTTACATTCAAACCATTGGCGAAGCTTAGCCAAGGCCCGAGGGGGCGATGACCCTTGTGGTTTTTTCGTTCAGTATTGCATATTTTTGTGATTTTTTTCGGAAATTTTATATGTATTGAGTATGTTCCTCCTGGTTTACGGCCCCGTCTGGAAACTTTGTTTAAGCTTCGTCACTGATTCAAGCTACATGATTAACATGGTTAAAAATTATTCTAGACTTCTAACATGTTAACCCATTTGACATGTTTAGATAAGCCCGTTAAACAGTTCATGCTTGGGCAACATGGTTTTAAGTGTGCGGGTAGGGTTTGATGTTTTTTACACAAATAAAAATATGGGTCATGTTCGGGTTAAACAGTTTGACCCGTCACCTTATCAACCCGACATGATTGACACCGAATAGACGAACAAATACGAACTAAAAGAATATCCGGGTAATTCTTTGTTCACCTGAAAAGAAATATGGTTATCTTTAAGATTGATTTCAGTTTTCTTCGCAACTTCATCCTGGTCTTCGGATCGAATCAGATGTATCCCAATTCCATAGCTAAAAAGCCTAAAATCATCAAGTAACAAAAAAACAGAGCATTACATAAAAAGAACACAACAAAAACAGAGTATCTTCTCTTCAAACAAATATTAAACAATTCGCTTCATTTAAGTTTCTAAATTACCAAGCACCATCAAAATCAAGATATCCCGGTCTTCTAACTTGAACAAAACCAAGAACTTTGGTGTAGAAATCAACCGATTCTTCGACCGAACGGCATCGGAGAGAGATGTGGTTAAGAGACTTGAGAAACAGGGGATTTACACCAATTTCCTTCATTTTGAATAGATATTTTTCTATAAAAGTTTGAATTTTTATTGGGTTTTGGTCGAATAGAATGAAGAACAGATTAAGGTGGAAGAAAACGAGGGTGGGTGCTGATTGGGATCAAATGCAGGGGATGGATTTTAAAGGCAAAGAAGTTCAAATTGTAAGCTTTGGTCTAGGTGTTATAGGGGTAACTTACATTAGACACATTGGATCCACGTTGATGACAACTAAGTGGGATCCTGACACCTCATCTTGATTTTTTTGTTCTGATTCAGGGAAGAATAATTAATAACACGTTTTGCATGTTTTGTTCATTTTCATAGACATTGATTTTATTATATGATGTGTGGATTTCAATATTTCATAAAGATTTAATCATGTGATATTAGAGTAGTTGTTACACAAACTAAAGATTGAAGTTGGTTGAAAAATTATGTATATAATTCTTAAGTATTTATCAAATGAATAGTTTTTGGTCTAGCATATTGTCATTGTGCGCACTAGGAAATGGGGATAAATGCGACTCTTAGGTGGCGTTTGGTTCTTGGAATTCAATGGAATTGGAATTGCAAAGTTTTTCTTTGAAAAGTTGTGCTTAGTTGGGTTATGGACAAGTTTAAATTGGATTGAATTCCTTTAATCAATGGAATTTAAGACCATGTAACTTTCCTTCAATAAAGGGGAGGATTTCAAAGAAATGTTGAAATAGTAGTAAATTTCATTGACTAAAGGAATTCATTAAATTCCACGAACCAAACGTCACCTTAATGTTATGTATATCTCGTGGAAGGAAAATCATGCCTTGTTTTTCACGTGTGCATGAAAATAGAAGTAGCTTCTAAACATCATCTCATGCATTTACTAAAAACGTACTCATGCACATGTGAAACGTAATGCATGATCTTACCTTCCACGTGGTACATAACAATTAACAGAGGGTAATACGGTCTATGAACATAACTCTCATATATGTGAGGTTCTGGAGTGTCAGATCATTTGGACCTAATGTATGTGTTTTGCCATTCTGTCTCTGGAGTACGAACTCTGTGAGTTCATGATGACATAACAACTTTATTGTTGCTCTAAAGTTCGTCCCTAGTCATGATTAAATTTAGTAATTAGAAAAGTTATTTTTTAGTTTCCAAAATTGACAAATGGTAAAGCTAAATCATATATATCATCTTGGCTGTGTGCCCATAGTTATGTTTTGTCTTAATAAAACGCGCAACTAGCTATTTGATATTTAATATTCTAAACTAATAATCAGTCTAATATACACTACAACTAATTTCGATTCAATCTACGATTCTTGATCCTGTGAAGGAAAACAATTAATAAATAAACAAGTAAAATACGGATATGAAATGAAGGTGTTACTTGTTAAACCACCTAAATGATACTTGCTTCTTTATATGGGAAAAAGTCAAATTGCATGCTTTTGCGTCACATAAACCCTCTCAAACATAAAAATGGCACTACTCACGCTTTCACTCTACGAATAAGTCAAATTAAATTATATACTTTCTTCCTTCTCACATAAAAATTATAATTAAAATAGGTACAAGTTCAAATGAGAATGAGATATATGATGAAGATACCAAAAGGATAGGATGCACATGTGATGCGTCAGGAAATACAACACGCTAATACAAATACTGGTAAATCATCTTAATAAGTAATTGGTGAACTATCATATAGATAATAGATTTACTGGTAAATCGTCTTAACAAGTAGTTGGTGAACTATCATATAGATTTAAAAGTTTAATAAAAGTTTATAAAATAAAGTGATTATGAAAATTTAGCTAAACACGAAGTTGATGTTTAGATAATTAGATTTCTATGGAATTTTGTTATTAATTGTCTATTTAGTTATTTTTATGATTAATCAAGCTTCGTTATGTTTATAAATTTACACATAATTGACATAAACAATTTTGTCTTCTTAAACTCTTAAAAATTAACGTAAAATGACAATATTATTCTCTTTAAATGCATTATCTATACTCTATTATAATATTAGGTTAGTAACCAGTGTACTACACGAGCTTAATAGAGAGTAATAATATTAGATAAAAAAAAAAGATAATAATCAAGAAATTTAAAAATTATGATTGATATAAAATTCTCATAACTTTTTAAATTTTATTATGTTTGATAAGTTGTTGATTACTTTTCATAAAAAACTAAAATTATTGAAGAAGTTAATCAAATCTATATTAATCAATCAAAATTTTAAAATAAAAACTTAGTTTTGATAAATTTGGTAATTGATCTTAATTGATGATTACTAAATTGGTAATTGATTGTGAGTTTGACATGTGGTGGTGGTGATGTGGACCATTTATAAATTAGACATTTGGCAAAAAATTTATTGTTTTATTAGGATTAAGATATATATGAAAATGATAAAGTTGTGTTTTACTTAAAAGATTAAGAGTTTAAGGAGGATATAATAGTCTTTTAAACATAGAATTAAATATTATCTTTTAATGAAAAATGAAAATTTAAGCAAACAACTTAATGAAAATTGAAGTTTAATTATTTATATATGTAAAGTAAAAAATAAGTCAAATACAAAAATAGTTTTTCAAATACAGAAGCAAATACTGTTTTGTAAATTGTCGTCGCCAAAGCATGACGTGGATTCCGACTAGTAATATCTTTAATCATAATAAAGCAGTAAATTTATTAAATGTATTAAATTATTATTTAATATATTATAAGAATTTTATATCAATCAAATTTTTAAATTTCTTAATCATTATCTTTACTTTGTATTTATCTAATATTATAAATCTATATTCAGCCCGTATAATACACAAGTTACTAACCTAGTACTGTATATATATATATATAAATATAAATATCCAAAGATCTCATTCATAGAAGTATGATTTAAAAATTAAAGAAACTCAGCAATCATTGATTGTTTTTTGGATATATGAGTTGGGTCACGTAAGAATCAAGAAATACATACAATAATAATCAAATAAACAATCACCATTTAACCCTAAGCTAAAATATAAAACAGGTTCGAAATTCTACAAATTCCATGATTTATTTTAGTACATCAATGATGCTACATTGCTACCAATAAATGTGTTACTTTTTATGATTATATAAATAAAAACTACTTGATTCGTTTATGTCTTGTTGAGAATTTGAGATTTGACTTGTTGGTAATAGAGATTATATTTAGTCCTTCAGTGCTTAATGCTAGAGTGCTTATGCCTTTTATTAGTCACATGAGAGGCAGATAGAAGGGAGAAGACACATGTTTGAGGATCGAAGAACTTATTAGAGTATGCGTGCGTGCTCTAATACCATATGAAGTTTATGAATATGTGATTTTTATTCATTTAAAATATACAAGAGGTACAACCCTATATAACAATACATGGAGTAAATTATAGATCTAATCTAGAAAAGAATAACTAATTATGCTAAATACAATATTGTAGAATAATCTAAAATAATATCCATATTCTGAAGTTATGTACTTGATTTTGGCATGTGACTAATACCTTTTTGTTTTGAACTTCTTTTTATTTTTTACTAGTTAGTGACCCGGGTAAATACCCGAGGCTGTGATATAAAAAGAATTATACGAAATAAAAGATGAACCTAAATTGAAAAAAATTAAGCTGAATAATACATAAAGCTAAAGAGCCGATAAATATTCAATAATACTAAATTTACAAGTTAAAAAAAAACTTGAATACAATGTTTTTGGTTACATTCGTCTGGCGATCATCTTTATCTAATATTAAGATTCCGAGACCCTTTTTGTTTTTCACTCTTGATAGAGCAACGTACAGCTGACTATAGAAAAATATCGGGTTCTTTAAAAACAGTCAAACTCTAGACACTGATTGACCTTAGCTTTTTTTATGGTCATTGCAAAACAAACCGATATTAGAAACTGCCTTCTTTGAAATCTGAAAGCAATTCGCTTATCTGTTGGAATCAATGAAAGTTTTGGAATAAACGTCTGATTCGTTGATCAAAACCTAAGCAATATGGATCTAGTTTTTTTAGGTTTTCTGTCACGAATTCAAAGCAATTTACGGATCGAAATTCCGTTGAGAAATAAATGAGATATAATGAATAAAAGTTGTGGTATCGTAAAAAAAATATGGATAATTTTTTATGAAAACAATTTAATTTAGTGTAACTTTTTAATTCTAAATTATGAGGAATTGACAAGTAAGCAATCCAATGTGGCACACTTTAAATTGTGCCACATAGACTTTAAAAACCCATGTTTAGTATATAGATAGAATAGATAGATAGATTTTATAGAAGTGGGTTTTTTTTTAATCTTTTTTTTATCAACATTAGGGATGGCCAATAGATTTGAGTTATTGGCATTATAGATTTTCTTGTTTCGATCATTTAAGCTTTGTTGATGAAGATAACTAAAATTGATAGTATTACTAGTCTCTAGTGAATTGAGTTCAAATAATTTAAGACACTAGGAATGTATGTTATGCTCGCTTAGGGTTTACAACGCTTATATATATACTACACCTATGGGGATGGTCCCCAAGGTGATGTTAGTATGTCACTAACTGAATGAAAGCGACTCCTCTCTTCTAATTGCCTCTCACGGTTCATTCATTTCCTTGTCGACAGAGTGTCACCACATAAAATAAACAGAATGTGTGTGCTAGTCACATGAGGTCTTTTGGACCGGCTCTGTCCTCATCTGGGCCGGGTTCACCCTAGTCTAGATTACCATATCTCTTCGGTTGATTTGCTAATTTGTTTTATACTTGTGAAATCTGTTTTGATACACCTACCCACCCTCATCCCCACCCCTTCTATTAAAGCTACTAAGCTAGATAACAATTTCTTATATATTATAAAGCTCGTTAGTGCAATTTTGACCTTATTACTGTAACTAAGTTGATTTTTGTTTGTTTATCTCTAGTGGGTCTAACTTTAGGTTTAATTGTGTGAATTGTTTGTTCAATCCGTGTGTTATGTTCAGATTTTTATATCCTTATCAAACTGTCATGCTTTTGGGTTGCAGATATGAACACATAGATTTGACAATTAGATCATAATCATTTCAGTCGCATATTTGAGAACCAATATATAGATTAAACTAAGCGTAAACAAAAAAAATTGACATTATAAAAGGCTTTCATAAGCTCTAACCAACAATCCACGGATGAAGTCAAAATAAGCATGATTAGCGTAATGACTACAAATAACCAAGATCGTCTCTCAAAATCCTTAAATTTTTCGGGGCTCTAGAAGAGTAAAAGATTGGGCCCTAATGTACAAATTAATAACAACTCATATATAAAAGTCAATAATACAACGATAATTGTAATAACAACAATACAAATTAAAGTATTGTAGCAAAATGTTCTATTTAAATAGTTAAACAAATCGTGAGACTCTCTTAGCATTTTTAATAGCAAAGCGGTCAATCAACCATTCATAATCCATATGCTCATATCATTCTCAATTGTGATTACACACTGAATGTAGATTTAGATAACTACTAAAACAACAAAATCTAATTTCCACTAAATTGAACACAAGAACCCTATTTTCTAGATTCATGAAAAATATCATTATAGATTTAACAAATAGTAGAATTTAACTACTAATCAATATACTAAAGGTTGACATGCCATAAAATATTTAATTATCACAAAATTTGTGAACTCCAAAACGCTAGTACGAACCCTAACTTCAAGAAATTAACAATGATTAGAAAGTATGTGCGAAACAAATAATCGATCTGCTTCCAGAAATAAAGAAATCGACCTAGTGTTTTTTTTCTTCCGGACTTTCAGGAACAAAGAAATCGACTCTCCTCCTCGGCCCTGCTCATATTTTTGTTCCAAACTTCCAGGGGAAAAAAACACACTGCTCTTTTATTTTCTAACTTTTTGAAAGTTCCTCTTTAGCCCCTCGAGTTTTACTATATTGTTCCCCTTTCATTTGTCTATATTTACTAGTAAGCCCTCCAAATATATAAATTTTATAAAGAACTAAATTTTTTATAAAATATATTCCCCATTACAGCTGCCGATTTAGGTTTCTCAGCCAGAGATGGAAGTCGTCGGCTCTCTCTCGTTGCCAGTGATGGTGGAGGAATGAGGCAGTGGTAGGTGGTTGTTGAAGAAGAAGATGGTGGTGGGAATGGGATGAGTCGGCGACAACGAGTGCATGAGACACGAGAGCGCTGCTGTTACTGTGAGTTTGCCGGAGAGAGCTGCTATTGCTGTGAATTCGTCGGAGAGAGAAAAAGAAGAGAGTTAAAAAACGATGGCTGCTGTGAGAGAGAAAGAGAGAAGAGTTGTTAGGGTTTTTTTTATCCCTCATTTCAGCAAGTTCATCTCCTTCACCTCATGTGTTTTAGAAAAATACAAAACTAGTCCCTCATTATTAATAAACTGGTTAAAAAACCACGTAGGATACCATATCACTAGTCTAGCCAACAAAAACTAATGGTATCATAATTCAGTTAACATCGTTACAATAAATTCCAACATCTTAACAATATGGTTTAGTGTAGAAAATAAACGTAATTCAAATAGATATCGACCAATCCTTTTGTTGGGACGTTTGGGACAAGTTCGAAATGTAAGTCCCCTTCCTTTTGTTGTCTTTTGGTTAGTATGTTCTCTCTTGGTCGCTTGTCAAGTTGAGGGTGTTGTTGCCTTTGAACTAATGAAATCGCTGTTATAAAAAAATATCGACCAATCAGATATAAATTTGTTTATTAAAATCCAATAAGCTTTAAAAACTACATATCTTCTTCAAGTTGTTTTGATAACAGGTTTATGAAACTCCACGTGGACATCTCAGTTCCCACGATATATATTCATTGTGTAACAAATGACGAGCCCTCATTTCCATATGGCGCTCATTCCCGGATCCCCTGCTGTTGCTGCCGCCAGCGCACGGCTTAGCGTGTTCCCGCTCACACTACACCGCAGCTCCACCACTCGCCGTCGATCGTCAATTCCGGCCAACCTATCTTCTCCGCCACGCGGCGGCGAAGCGGTGGATTGGGCGGAGGCGACATCTAGCTTCTTCGAGCAAGATACCAGGCCTATCATGCTATTTGACGGTAATACCTAAACCTTATTCCTTCGATCCCTCGTTTAGTTGCTTACGAGTTTATGTATACATTTTCAATCGCCATATATCATTATTCAGTAACAGAATTAGGGTTTTATTTGTAGAGCTTGACCTAAATAAGTAATTATGGGGGTTTGATGATAGATGAACTAATTTAAATGCACTTACGATTTGCTGGAGGGAAATTGAAATAGTTAATAGTGATCGGTTAATACATAATTTGAATCTCTGCTTCCCGTGTTTCCTTTTTTAGCTTTTCTGCAGATGAATGTGATGTGAATAACTGAATATCATATTTAAGAAGCTAAAACCTAGGTTTATCTTAGTTTATTTCATAGTGCATAAGAAAGAATCCATGGACAACGATATCATGACATTTTTTCCCCTGATATAAAAGATGCAATCACCTATAAATAGTGAGTGCTTGGTTTTAAAAAGCGTGAGATGCGGCTTTTAGGTCACGAAAGCCAAGGCGCAAGGTGTGTACAACAAAACAAGATTTATGTATAACCAAAAGTTACATCTCTCTAGCTTTTCAATCAAGTGTACTTTTCATAATTTTCATACTCGCTTTTCCTTTAGGCCATTTTTACATATTAGCATCTTTATTTTTTGAACAGCAAGAAGCAAAGATATATTAAGACAAAAAACAGCTTCATACTCTAGCATTTTTACATATTAGCATTTACATACTCTAATTCTGACCAATTCCTACTTGAATGTACATGAAGTGTTGCCTCAAAGTGCTGAGACATTTTCCATATCACTAAGGCACACTTTTAGAACAGGAGTGTGTGGGAACCGGGAAGGGTTATAAGGACGCGACTAAGTATAACAGATTGTTGAATTTTGATAGGTGTGTGCAACTTATGTAATGGAGGTGTGAAGTTTGTACGCGATAATGACCGGAAAAGGTTTCACATTCTTTACATTCCTTTGGATTTCACTGCTTTGTGCTTCATTTGATGGTCACCTTATACTGTAGCTGTCTATTTTGATCTGTTTTTATCTATATTCTAATACAGTTTTTCATATTTGACTTGGAGTGAATGGTAATCCTTTGTGACGAGATAGTCTTAGGTCGAGTAATGGAAAACTATTTTTGCAAGTAACAAAAAAATCAGCAAGATTTTAGGAATTGGTTCTACTGGTTCAAATGAGCACTTTAAGTTTGAAGAGATCTCATTTCCGAAGATTTTCATGGAAAGTATCAGTGAAACGCGCCATAATTTAAGATTTCGTGACATGTTAATCACATTATATGTTACGAAGTCAAAGCATGTTGAAGTTCACTTTTTTGTTCTCAGTTTAATATAGTACATAATCTCAAAATCAGTGTTCTTTTCGAAATATTATATAAGTTAATGTATTGTCTGTGATGATAATCTTTCTTTCATTTGCTCGCTTAGATATATTTATTATTATATTATATGCTCACACACATCTTGCAATATAGTGATAAATATGGGAATCATACATGCATACTTCATTTACTTATTGCAGATAAACTTCTGTTTCATGGAAAGTGGTAGCATCCCTTTACTATATTTATTAGTTGATACATGTTCTTTTAGGCGTTTGGTCCATTTGTAAGCTGTCATATATTTTGTTGCAAGCATCTGAGTGAAGATCCTGAAATAGATAGCATGTTTTGTGACTGGATTTATAAGTATTTGGTAATATAATAATATGATGAGCCTAGTTCCAGTAGAAAGAGCTTGTTTTTTTTTTGGTCATGTTTGATTATACTATAATTAACAAAGCAGTTCTGATGCAATAGTGTGCTTTCGATCTCAGGGGAATAAGGTTTGAAGCCCTACAGAGCGATGCTGGCAAGAATCTATTAAGAAGGTCCGGAAGAGCTCCGGATGATATTTCTAGTGTCGTGCTTGTAGAGCAGAACAGGTAAATCTATATATAAATGGAAAAATGTGAAGTAACATGTCAAGACGGGCCATTTCTTAGGAGGGGTCAAAACGGGCCAACCTAGGTCAGGTTGACCTATAAACACTTTCTTCCCGTTTTAAAACACACTTGTAAACAATTAATGTGCAAAATATGATTACAGAAACTGTTTATTACAATAATAACCTAATTTGTTGAATAAACAATTTAGAAGGCTGTATGTGTTAAAAAAGACTTCAGATGACTTTTAGCCTGTTTACCTGTTTTCTTTTTAGCCACGTTTGTTGTTTGACCGATTGAGATAAAAGTCATAAAATACAACCGAAATTGTATCATTAAACAAGGCCTCTGATGCAATTCAGATCATATATAAAGTCAGAAGCTGTGTTGAAGATCATGGAGTACATAGACTTGCCTTTTCCCCAACTAGCCTTCTTTCTTCAGTTTGTACCTTTGTGAGGCCTTATCCTTACTGATACCTTATGGTTGCCTTCTACCATGAAAACAACTAATGATCCCTTTTCCCTTTTTCTTGCTGCAGATTCTTAAGGGATTTTGTGTACGAAAACATCACAGACAACCGTTATGCTGTGTTTGGTCGTTCAGAGTCTTGTGAAATTTAGCGTGCCGGTTATAAGGTAATCTTTTGTTCACCATTAAAATGGTATATCTCTTTTATAATGTTGTATGAAGTTGATATATAGTGTTGTATATTTAGGAAGTATATATACAGAAAAGAAACCGAATAAAATATTGATGAACAGAACTATTGATTTCGCTAGTATCTTATTACAGTCAGTTAAAGTAAGCATCACAATGATACAACCTTAGAAAGAAACAACTCAGTGTTTACAGATGTCGATTAAACACTCTCTAACTTGTGAGTGTAAGCAAAACCCCACGAGTCCTTATCTTGCGAGTGTTGCTCAATGTTTAAAAAAAGTTGACTGATACTCGGACTTAAAAATCAAACTGTCATAAAATTTTGAATTAGGTATTAGTTGAAATTTGAGAATAATTATATCTTTATGACGATTAGTTTTAAAAGAACTGGATACAAACTGGTGGTTTGGGTTCTAACCGGAATCGGTTATTGCCAATCAGTTTCAGTCGGTTCCAGTTCCGATTCCAGTTGTTGGTTTGGGTTCGCAAAACGATTGTTTTTTTGTACACCACCACCTGAAAGCTACCCAGACGAAAGAGCGAACAAAGTGAAAAAAAAAAAACAGTTATAACTGAGCGTTGCACCAATTACACCAATCACTCCACTCAAGGAGGAGCATTACACAAATCACTCCACTTAATAAAGAAACAAGGGCACCTATGTCTGACCCATATCTTTCCCGCAATCTCGGTTGTGTTTTTAATGTGCCCTCTAAAAATCCACGTCTTGAGCCATCTCACAGCGAAGAAGGGCATGATCAATGGTCTCCTTACAAGTCTTGCGGGCATCACATGTTTCATCGACATCGATCCCCTTCTTTTTTAACTCGACTTTAGATGAGATTTTATTCGATAAAGCTCTCCATGTATATTTAATTTCGTTGGCACCCTCTAACTTAAATAGCTTAGAGAATTCACAGCCCATTCCCAATAATGGTTGTGAGAGTAAACCTTAAAATTTAAGGTGTAGTTTTGAGTAGTTGTGAGTAGAGGAGAGAGAAATATTTAAGGAAAAATCTCGGGAATCCTTATATTTGAAAAAAAATGAGGATAAATGAGGAAAAATCTGGTAAATCTTTAAAATTTAAGGTTTGAAAAGAGAGAAAAGGTAATGATAAATGTATAAAAAAGTATTATTTAATTGTGGTTGTGAATGGAAGAGAGAGAAAAAATAATGATAAATATAACCTTCTTCCTTAAAGATAAACTCATTTAATTTAGTGAAAGTGTTCACAAACTCAACCTGAAATAAAAATTTGAACCAAATCCATAAGTTTACAACGTCCTATTATATTTGTATAACACATGTTTTTTTAAAAAACTTTCTACTTGTAAATTAGGGTTTAATTCACCCACGCATTGATGCGGACAAACAGAACTATTAATTAATCCAGTTTCACGCTACTTGGTTTTAAATAAAATGTATATCATAACGTAGCTAGGAAAACAAATAGAAAAATTGTCCAACATATAATTCATAGCAAAACATACAAAATGTGATGAAAATATAGTGTATTTGATATCCGTGTTATGCGTCGTAGGGCGTGACGATTTTTAACGAAATTAAATAGAAACATTTATTAATTAAATGGTATAAATAACGCAACAAAATAAAACGATAAAATATTCGTGTTACATTTACACAAGTTTATCTATGAAGAAAACACTTCATAAAAAGGTTAATAATTATCGGAGGCTATCACGTGACTCCAATCACTAGAGCCATGTGGCTCAATCAGACGCGAACACTATTCACCTCAATTTGAAAATTATAAATACCCTATAATAGGTTAAGGGTTCAAATCCCACCGGACACAAAAAATGAATGAAGAATTATAGAGGTGTGTCAGAGGTTTTACCATAGTGGGTTTTCTCGAGGATGGATGTGCAACATAAAGAGTTCTGGTTACTCGCACGACCTGTGGTCGCAGTCTGTCATGGGTAACATCGTTTACCATGACGAGACTCCCGAATAACTGGGTGTTTGCCGTTAAAAAAAATTGTGAATACTCTAATTTCTTTTTTAGCATTACTTTTAAAAACCAGTTCAACTAGCAGGCTGATTTTGTGGGCTGGTTGAACCATAAGAACTGTCACGACTAAAATCAGATGGAAAGTAGACTAAACCGGACACACTTAAATCGTCTTAATCTCTAATCACCGGTTTGACCTGTCGGGTCAAACATTGTCGGTTGAATATGCATCAACCGGATTGAAATCTGCATGACCCATAAATAATTCAACCACTTTATTCGATCATCTGATTCTTCTGAAAAGGGTGTTTCGTTACGAAGCTTTTCAATGATGTCGTACACCCACGTATTAATCATCTCCCTCTGTTTCTTCTGCACAAAATCAACAGATTTACAGTCGATTAAATCTCACGTGGTCCTCCCATCACCAACATTTATCAAGCATAAAGCAGATCAGAATTCAAAAGTAGCATGCAGGTGTACTTGATTGCGCCCTCACCATTGCCGCTGGACCCCCAATTCGTACCCACATCATCGCCTTTCTCCCATCTCTTATTTATGAAATCGTACACCAACTCCCCTGAAAGTCTGTTCCCGTATGCCCGTTTCCCGTTATCTGTACTCGTTTCCCCGTAATTCATGACGTTTGGAATACGTGTGTGTGTTTTGATTTGTAAATTTGCGCATGGAGGCGTCTAAACAGGGGAAGAACAGAGACCCCACCTGCTAAAGTGAGCCGTTGGTGTTTTATCGAGGGTACTCTGCATAAAGCGAAGTGGGATTTCTGATTATTTGCCGTTGAATTTGGATGGGTGCCGTTGGATTTTTCTTGTGGTATGAGAGGTTTCTGCTAATTAGGTACATAACGAGACAAATTGGTGGTTTGGTGATGGTGATGAATCATTGTTTCTGAGTGCACACCAAGTGTTCGATGAAATGTCATAGTGACTTATCTGCATATAATTAAACGGTTCTATCCGTTTTAGAGCCTAATAATTCCATGTAAGAATCTGAGTCTTTTTCGTTAATCATGTTTGAGAAATTCTTAAATTGAAGACTGTGAGAACAAAAAAAGGGAGACTTTTTGGAAAAATGTTACCAAAGGAAGTAGCTCAATTGCGAGATTTTAGCATGTTTGTAGTGGGATGACATTATATATTTGCTAAAGAATGACTGTTAGAGAGTATTAAGTGTAACATTTCAACACTAGCTTGACCATGTACACCTAGAGGAGCTATGAAAGTAGATCAGTTCTTTAATGAATGAATAGTACATGCCCATATCACAAGGATCATGTGCTAAATGATAATTCAGAAAACAATGCCTCAACAGTCAAAAGGGAAAATTTAGTCAGATCAAAGTGAAGTGCAACATTTTCCCAAAAGTAGGAAGAAAGAACAGTGGATTAGGCTATGTGTAGTGGGGGGGGGGGGGGTGTGGGTGGGTGGGTGGGTGGGTGGGTGGGTGGGGAGGGAGGTGGGGTTATGTGACATGTGGCATATAGGGGGGTTATGAGGTAAGAAGTGTAGTGGGAGTTATGAGGATGAGGGTTATATGAAGTGGAGAACCAATAGAAAAAAAGCAAAAGAAAAAAAAACATCAAAGAGGGAGGCGTTATGTAGGTAACGCCTGGGACGAATTTTCCTAACATGCGTCCCGGGGGGTGGTTTGGGGCGTTATAAGAGGCGTCATCTTGCCAAAAGTGCAAGATAACGCTCCATTACGGATAGCCTTAGAATTCAAGTTTACACTTTTTGGTTAATTAAATTCTATTGGCATAAAAAAGCAGTTCATATCAGCAAACCTGTCCTTTATTTTGGAAACATATTTTGACCTCTTTTGTCTTATATGTATGCTCTTCACCTACCAAAAAATATTCCACTCCCTTGCTACCCTTTTAATTTCATTGTTAATTTTGTTTGTAACCCGAAAACTAGCAATGGAAAACTTAAGGGACTTGTCAATACTCCGCTAATCAATGGGATCGGGTAAAACACAGCTTGTGTTGGGTAGAAGCTAGATTCGAACCCGAGACTTCTGATAGATAGACTCGGTCGTTTACCACTACGTCACCCTTAAAAGTTACTTTTTACAGTTTCTTTAACACATAGTGTGCACGAGATGAATCATTAATTGCTGATAAGTCTCCATCACCATCATCTACTATATATAATGTCATCATTTCAAATCTTCAAGTTATTTAACTACTCATGGCACCTGCAAGAACCCACTCATTTTGCCTGAGGATGTTTATCACAGTCATTTTTCTCCTTTCTCTCACACTCTCACCTTCCATATCAGGTAACACAGGTTAACCATCTTCATAATTCTCATACTAATCCTTTATATATAAATCCCAAATGGGTTTTTAGTTTTTTTCAGTTACTCCCTTGTTATGCTGATTCTGATCATGCATCAATCATCATGATGATAGTTGATCTTCTTCTGCAATTTTTTCTGATTTTTCAATCTTTTACTTAAATGTTGCTTCTGACAATTGTGTAAGTTTTGCTGACTCTAACAATGCATCATGATGATGTTAGATTCTTCTTCTGTGTAAGAATGCACAAATTTAATTGTGCTGGCAGTTTATCAAGATGTAACAAAATTTTAAACTCGTTTTTTCTAATATATATATTTTTTAATTCTAGTTATATTCCTTCTACCTTTCTTCTAAACATGCATTATGTTGGCAATTGTTCTCCCTTTGTGATAGTGTTTACTTTTATCTTATGTTAAGTATGGATTTGTTGGCAGTTGATGAAGAGTATCCTAGTTTTAACTAATTATCTTGGGAACTAGAACTATTCTCACACCATCTGAATTCTAATCCCACACCAGTCTCCGGATGGACGTCTGGATTTGTGTTTGTTAGAAAAAGTTCCCATCTTTCATACGGCTGTTTGATGGTGTATAAATAGCACCATCCTTAACCTCTGATTAATCCCCAAATGAGATTTTATATTTTAATTTAATTTCTGCAAATTTGTCTGTCTTATATACACTTTAATTTGATTAATTGGCAGTTAAAGAAGGGGTATCTCTTGTACAACAAAAGAATAATATACTGGGATCAAGACCACCAGGGTGTGTGAACAAGTGCATGAAGTGTTCACCATGCCAAGCCACACTGGTTATTCCTCCACACCATAAGATGGGTGATTATAGAGCTCAATCTTCTCACGGTGAAGACGATTGTTATTATCTTCTTTCCTGGAAATGCAAATGTGGTGACAAACTCTTTCAACCCTGATTGTAAATAATTAGTTTTCCCTTTTCACCATGATTAGTGATCGATTTCGGTAGTTAATTAGATATAACTTTCTTAGTGAAAGATAGTGTATAAAGTATTCAATAATACTCCAAGTGCTTATTTCACAGTCTTTTGTTCTCCTTATCGAAAATATATTAAGTAGATATGGCCAAAGAACCTGACCTCGAACCCGAAAATCTTAAACATGAAATCTTAGGCCTGCAATTGTTTGTAGTGTTATATCTAACCAGGTTTGCAATTATTTGTAGTGTTGTATTTAACCAAACTTCTAATTTTGACATTGTTACGTTTTTTTCTTCCATTCTTTACGTTGTGTTTTAGTAGTATAATTGTTTTGTATACCCGTGTTATCCACTCGACAACACGTGATTGTAAAATCTAGTGGAAAATGAAATACAACCCAAATTGACCTGTATTATTTGTTGCCAAATATTAAGTAGGAAGATGTGAGTTAAAAAACAGAGGAATTGTATTCAAAGTTCAAATTATACTACCATTGTCAACTGTTATGTGAATATTTCTCAATGTCAAAGACTAAGTTCCTGAATCAAGGACAGTTATACAAACTAATTTCTTTAAAAGTTGTCATGAAGTTATAATCAGGACCAAAGCTGCAGCAAATGCTGCATACATTAACCCATTGCCCTTGAAACAGAACATAGATGTCGCAGATGAGGGTACGAGTCCCGTGAACCCGATATCATAAGCAATGCTACCATCTGCTTTGAAAAGCCCGAAGTTCCGCTCAGAAGTCGGGCCAGGCTTTAGGTTCTCGTTAAACATGGCGAAAACATACGCCTTGACTACCATCTTCGGTCTGTAAGGGGTGCCCTTCTTTTTAAGGAGTCTTTTACGCAAGTTCAGATTGTAAGTTCTCGCGTTATCAACTGTGGCTCCAGCTTCATTCGGGTCTCCACGCGAAGCCCATCCGGTTTCTGACACGATGACCTCCGTTTTCTCGAATCCGGCTTTTTCTAAGGCCGCATAGGTCGCATCGATTTGCGCCTCGAACATGTTGTAATAATGTAGTTTAGTTTTTTCGTCGTATATCCCGGGGTTCTTTTTAAAGAGTGCATACTTGATATCAATGTGTTCGGGGTCGCTAATGTATGCGAGGAACGGGTACGTGTTTATGTAAAACGGCGAGTTTATTCGCGAGAAAAACTCGAGGAGTGGTTTCATATAGGGAACAAGCGTTTCCTTAAACGCCCCTGCGGATGGAGGGAACGAACTAGCAAACACCCCAGCCGAATGCGGGCTTGAAACCTGGATATCGTCTGCTAGGTGAAGCGAATCAAGGGCGGTATGGACATTTTTCACCGCGGGTAATAAGACCTCCCATAGCTCTTGATCAGCACCACCTAACACCTCGTTTCCAACCGCGATCCCACGAATGCGGGTCCCTGGTACAAAGGGTTCCACATTTTGTTTCACCCAATCCATGGCTCGGTCCTCGCTTACGCTTATCTCTTTCAAGAACTCGTTCCCGATCCCTATAACGATCTCGATTCCCGACCCTTTAAACGCCT
This sequence comes from Deinandra increscens subsp. villosa, assembly GCA_039602395.1. Lineage (NCBI taxonomy): Eukaryota > Viridiplantae > Streptophyta > Magnoliopsida > Asterales > Asteraceae > Deinandra > Deinandra increscens. The sequence continues at coordinate 19,231,088 of JBCNJP010000020.1, read as the reverse complement.
TGAGAACATCATGATCAGCATCATATATTCGCGTGTTTTTAATCTTTGCCGCCTTCATAAGTGTCACAACGCTTTCGGGGGCGGGGATATTATCGGCTATTCTTCCATAGTTCACTCCATACGTACCCGTGAATGCGCTAGCTATCCAAACTGCATCGAAAGAAACACGGTCACGAACATAAAAGCGTAGCATAAAACATAAGTTAAGTAAAACGTTAGTAGCTCGACCGCTAGAGCATACCGTTGGTAACGATAACGAAGAGAAGAACGATGAACCGATGATACGATATAGATGATATAGAGAAACCCATGTTTCTGAAGGTAGATCAAAATGTAGAAGATGAAGGGTATGTGGATATGTAAATATGCAAGAAATTGGAAGAACAATGACTTGTGATTTGTGATTTGGGATGCTTCCTCTATAGGAATGCCATTAGACTTGTCAATCAAAGATTCTTGAGTTAGTTAAGGGGAGATTATGGTTAAGGAAAATAATGTTTTCAGGTAAGTATGTAACAACAAGTCATTTAGGTTAGTACCATGGTGATAATTGATAAGATGTAAAACTTTTTTGATGGAGATCATAATTTAAACTTTAACAATTATGAAATTTGATGAAAAATAAAAATTTCTTGTTAAAGAAAAGGAAAACTAATGTAAGGCCTTAAAATTAAAATATATGACATGTCATATTTATAGATTTATAGATATCGTATAAAAGATTATGGCTAGACAATAATAAAAACTTACTAAAATAAATTACAGGGTTTAGGATAAAATTTACTCTAATTGCATTAATAATAATTGTAAATTATCATTGTTATTAAGGAACTAAGGAAGGAAAACATGTTAAAATAGGATTTAATAATATTTCATTTTGTAATTAATGAAATATTCCAACTTTTTTTTATTGCTTTTCCGATTTCTAAAGTTTTCTTCCTTTCCTGTATGATTTGATACCTTTCCGGGATAAATATATTCAAGCTAGGCATATGGGAGACCGGCGGAGCTACGGCGTTGCTTTGCCGGCGGGGAACCCAAAACCACCGTGTCTTAAAGAAAAGGGTTTCTTCTTTGTCTTGTTTAATAAATTTACATTTATAAGTAACGAGAGTTGCGAAATAGTCAAATAACTGTCTCTTTATATCACTAATCACTAATTAGGGGCTTATCTTCAATTAAGTATAGGGGTGTTGGTCTAGAATGGTTATATAAACACAAAGACATATCAAGAAGGGTTAATTTCTTAATCATATTTTAATCCAAACGTTTCATTTCCAATCTTTTTTTAACACTGTTAATATTTTCTGTTAATTATAGTGATAACACCAGTATACCCCTATTATTTTTTAATAAATATATAGGAAGAGGATCTTTGAAAAACTCTTGAAATCTTGGAAAACCTGGAAAACATTTTTCAATCAATCATATCATTTTTTTTAATTTTCTTTTATTTAAAGGGTAATATGGTAAGTTTACATAATCTATTTTTCTAAATTATATATATATTTTTAATTTCCTTTAACCAAATGTCCCTACTGAAGATGAAGATCACGTAACTTTCTTCTCCAAACCCTAATTTCATTCATATGCATGTCCCTGTTATGAAGAAGATCACGGAATCGAATACGAGTGACAATAAAGATATATCCGATCACAGAATCCGCCGAACAACAACGGGGATATATCCGATCATTGTTCGCATGTAATCCACAATGACAAGCGAGAAAACAAAGATCAACAAAGAACACGGTGATGATGTACACAAACCTTATTCTACATCTCAATTTTGAAAATCGAATGATTATACAGGTTTATGATATATGTTACACCTTTGTAACCCTAGTCGTGAAGATGTAATTACAGGCTTATGATATATGGGAAGCGAACAGGGTTTGTTTATCGAATGATTAAGCTGCCGTCGGTTCGGATCCGAATGAATTTGGGTCAGGGTTTGTTTATTTTGGCTCTAATGGTGGCGCCGGTGACGGATTGGATTGTTCATGGGAAGCGAACAGGAACGGTATTAAACGTGGTGTTTGTGGTGCTTGTTTCCATGGTTATTATCAGTGGTTTAGCCAATGGGTTAGTGGGTGGAAGTCTAGTTGGATCAACGAGAGAACTCCCCGGACGGTACATGCAGGCAGTTTTCGCCGGCAACGCAACCGCCGGTATGATATTCATATTTTAGGGTTCTTGTTAGAATTATTTACTCAGATTTGATCTATTTCAGAAATTATTTTAAAAACTTTTATATGATTTTGGATTTTAAAGTAGTATTTAGGTATATTTTTAAACCAGTAACTATTTTCACTAACAACTACACTCTACAATATTGTTATACCAACGTTGTTTTATTTTTAAGATTTAAACACGTAACCTTTTGATTGGAGAACCATCATTTAACAACAAACTATCTTTTTAGGGACATTACACAAAGTATTTGAAAGAATTTGATCCCTTGTCACCTTTTTTAGGTGTCAAAATCATACGACTAAATGTTGATCATTTCGTTATCGACTTATTAATTTCTTATTTATTTTCAAAGTATTTAATTCTCATATAATTTGATTTTATTTTATAGCTTGTATTATTTAGATTTCTTTAAAAATCTATAAATAAATAGAGTTGTTTAGTCTTTTTAAGGACTATTCCCATATAAATTTTGTTAAAAACCGGTTTCCTATAAAAATAATGAGTTAATTCATAATATGCTTTTTATACATTGTTTAAACAACTTGATATTTAACTAAATTTTAAATCAGAGTGTAAAGAAATTTAAACCACCATGTATATTTTTAAGAAAGTTTTTTTTCTTTCAAGACAGTGTCACTTTTTAAAGAGAGAAAAAAAAAACACCTTAGAAGGCATGAAAAAATCTCAATTTAATCGGGTAAACCCAATTTGTCTTCTTTTAAATTAACTTTTCTAACGAAACTACCGGTAACCGAGCAATAAAGTGCCGTGTAATTCCCTTTTAGAAAACAAAAAAAAAAGTTTTGATTAATAAGCTAGTAAAATAGTGTAAGTACAATATTGTAGACATCTTGTTTACTTTTTTTTGAACGGCCAGCTCACATAAATATAAGAAAGAAGGACTAGCAAGAGCTAGGCCCAAATAGAATACAAGAATACAAATAGAAATAAAAAAAAACACAAACAAATAAAACATAACAGGATCCCTAACACTCCATTATTCTCAGTTTGTACGTACTGCTTTCTTATTAAAGTTTTCCTATCCAAAAAATTCATTTAAAAAAATAGTAACGACAAACTAAAATAAACAAAGTTTCATTTTATCAAGTTAAGTATTAAAAATTACATCAACATCTACTTACGTGGTCACTGTTTTATACTTTTTTATTTATTGTTTGCCGTTCAAAAAAAATATATATAATAATTACAAGATTAGCCCAACAGTTACATTCATATGTAATTCCTACTTCTATAAACATTTGTGATGTCTCTTTTAATATTAAGTAATCTACATACACATCAACAAATAATCGGTTTTACCATACCCTACAACGAAGCGTGTGACATTACATACGTAAAATTCGGAGACACTCACCTCACATCACTTCACTAATGACAACGAATCTCAGAATACGAAGTTAAGGAGATGGATCATTCAAAGGAAAAGTCTTTCTTTGAATATCAGCCCGGGTTGGTAGCTTAACATCACTAGCTAAACCAATGATCTCAAGGAGTCGGATTATATACCATGTGATATCAACCTGCCACCATTCTAAGCCATGTCGTGCTGAATACTCAAATGCGTGATGGTTGTGGTGCCATCCCTCTCCATATCCTAGTATCCCCACCCATCTGATACATATAGATATCGGTGTTTATTGTAGAACTAAATAAGTGAAACTGTTTATCACGAACCTGTTGTTTAGAGAAAGATCTCTTGTATCCCATGTTTGATCTCCCAAACCGTGACAAGCTGAGTTCACTAGCCATGTCATGTGATATCCCCACACTATCCTCACACCCTATTTAGGAATAAAAAGATTGACATATTTAGTTTTCTAGTAACAATACAATAAATATATTTATTATATTATATCTAACAGAACATTATTTATTGTCAAACACTACATAGAGATAGAACAAAAGCATATACTACTTTTCTAAGTCTTAAAATCTTTAGAACGCAAGAAAATTGTATGAATATTATAGTTCTTGGAAGTTTAAAAATAATATTATGAACAAATTTTGTATATAATTATAATAATCTAAGCATGTGTGAGTATGTTATGATCCGATTTCAACATAGATGAGATTAGGCTCAATTAGAGAATAGGTCAATTAGATTTCTATTGATTCAAGGGATCGATTACAAGAACTAATCGTCTCATGTCCCCCGTTTATATTTTGGTTGTCTTTGGACCTCTAAATTGGGTTAAATCATTGGGCTTATAGGCCTTTGGGTTATTCATACGAGAGTACATACCTAACATAACTTGTACATGTGTAAGTAAATGTATAATTTAAAAAAACATATGAATCAATTTGTTTGATGATTTTAAGTATATAACAAGCACATTTGTATGTTAAAACTATATATATCAAATTCAAAAGATGTAAAGCATTTTTTTTTTTTTTGAACGACAAACACCCGGTTACTCGGGGGTCTCATTATGGCAAATGATGCTACCCACGACACGCTGCGACCACAGGCCGTACGAGCAACTAAAACCCTCTATGTTGCACATCTATCCCAGAGGAAACCCATCGCCCTAAGGCCCACTGTGGTAAAACCTCTGACCCACCTCTATAATTTTTCATACATCATTCATTTTTTTGTGTCTGGTGTGATTTGTTAATATGTTATATATTGGGATTGAAATAATTTAAGCAAAAGGATAAATGGTTTCATACCATTCCCCATACAACAAAGGGAAGTCCTCCAAGTGTATATAGAACGAGAGCAAGTGCTATTGGATGTGCGATGTAAGTTCTACTTACAAACCTATAAAAGTATTGTTTCTCCAAATCTCTAACGATATTCCGCTCTGCAAGCTACATCAATCGTGATCAATTAATTAGATACTAAACTAAGGATTAGTTGAAATTAAAAAGATAATGCAATGCATTGTTTTTCATTTGATTGTTCGTTTATATACATTATATGTTTTCATATGTACATATAAGTAATATAATCCAGCTACATATGTATATATAACCGTAGGGTTAGATTCAAATGAGAACCAATTGGTTTTGAGAACTTTTAATAACCATTCTGGGCCACTAATTTTCAAGGGGGACCACTCAAATTCATGGGAGGATTTTCTTATTTATAACTAGTGGCTCAGAATAGTTCTCAAAAGTTATCAATACCATTTAGTTCTCAAATGATCCTCTCCCTATAACCGTATATCACATATGAAGTAGTTAGTTTGATCATTTTTACAGGTGTATGTTGGGTATAATCCATGCAAGTAATTGATCAACGACACACACAAGAAATCAAAAAGAAACTTAAACATTGAGATTTAAAGTGGTTCGGTCTAATCTGATGTACCTCCATCGTGTAGCAACAAGGGATTTTTGTATTTAGGTACTCAAAAGAAAATTAATTACATGAAAATCAACATTATTTACGTTGGAGATTAAATCCTAAACTGTTATGATTGTGTCACTTCCGTTTCCGCTTCCGCCCTGTTTTTTTTTTTTTTTAACGGCAAATTTAGATTACTGACGGAGACATTACACCACCCCCTGGCCCAACCTGTAACCCCCATTTTTATTTTTTTGTTACAAGTGGGACTTGAACCCAAGACATCTCATTTGATTAGGTCATTTTCTAACCCTATACCTCTAAACCAGTTTAACCAAATATAACCCGAACCAAACTGATATATTTATAGAACCGATTTCACAACGAACCAAACAAATATCAACTCAGTTATTCTCCACCGTCAAAAACAGAAAACCAGTTTCAAACCCGAACCGTTTAAAAAACGGTTTTAAGAAATAAAAAAAAAGCACATACCATACTTGTAAAGTTTTTGGTATCAAACATCCAAAGAACATGACTAAACCAAAATCCCTTGATGGGAGTATGCGGGTCTTTCTCTGTATCAACATACTGATGATGAAACCGATGTGTCCTCACCCAATCTATCGGGTTCCCCTAAATCATTCACCATTCAAATCAATAGAAATCATATCATACCATATCATATCGTATCATTTCCAAAATTAACCACATAAACGGTAATTAACAAGTTCACCTGAAGAGCTTGAATCCCGCAATAAGCGAAAGTGTACTCAAGCCATTTGGGGAGCTTGAAGCTTTTGTGCGTTAGATGTCTATGGAAGGAGACATTGATTCCGAGAAGACGACTTACCAAATCCAACCCGACCGCCACCTGCAACGCTTTCCAGTTGAACGTAAACGGTGCAAACCCGCATACCAAATGCATCCCCACCACGGCTACCGCTGTCACCTTGTCGATTTCTTCCCACTTCACTTCCCTCCACCGGTTCACCGCCTTGGCGGTCCCTCTCCCTCCGCCGTTTTCCGACGTCATGTTGATTGTAGGGGTGTGGGTTTTGAGGTGGTTGTGGGTGGTTATGAGTTTGGTTTTTGTTTGTGAAATTTGTATTTGTTTGGAGTGGAAGTGAGAGAGTGGACATGGTGGTTGGTGGTGAAGTTTTGGGAAGAATTTGGTGGAGATAGGTGGAGCAGCAATCAACATGATTATTGGTGATCTTGAAGTGTGTGGTTTCATACTCTTATGGGGTATGTTATTATCCTGAAACCGATGAAGATGACAATGGAATCATGCAAATTTTACCTGGATTAACAAACACGCAATAAATAAATTAATAAAGTAAAAAAGCTCACATGGTGAAGTTGTGATAGTGGTGAACCAAATAAAAGTATAAAAGAATAAGAGCTATACTTGTTTTTTTGTTAAGTAGCCTTGTGAACTAGGTGCACGTGTGAACACGTCTTTAGATTATTAACTTGACTTAAAGATTGTAAACCTTTATTTTGTTAGTAAGAGACGAGACAAAGTCTCATTGGTGAAGATCAGGGTTCAAACTTTAGTATTAGTGGAAAAATAGAAGAAATAAAAAGAAATTGCCGTTCAACAAAAGAAATATAATTATAATGAGACATGATATTTATCACTAATATTCTTATATAAACGGATATTTAATTGTGACACAATATATTCTTATATATCTAATATATCCCTCGGTCTAAAGAGAAGGATGTCGACTAGATTTAAAGTCATCATATAAAACCAGACAATCATTTAGTGAAGATATCTGCAAATTGATACCGAGAAGGGACATGAAGGATGTGCACGTGTCAGCATTGAACATGCTCTCGAACAAAATGTGAATCTACTTCAATGTGCTTCGTGCGTTGATGAACAAAATGGCACATATGACCCAAAACATGTATGCATCTAGATGTATATGTATGTAAAATGACATGTTTGACCCAAAACTTGTATGTTTGTGCATTTTGGTATAATCAAATAACAAGTTTGTTTCAAGACCGACCTTTCAAGCTCAACTCTCATAGTATACGGCTTTAAATACCGGAACAAATAAATAAAACGATGAAGAATACGACAAGGGATCACACGATGGCAACGAATGATGACATCAAAGGGCATTTGGCCCAGTGGTATGAGGTGCAAAAATCGGTTTTAAATACGAACCGGTTCGGTTTGAGAACCGGTTTGGGTGTTGACCGGTTTGGCAAAAACCGGTTCGGTTCTCAAACCGGTTTCCAGGGAAAATTGTCAAACCACCCAAACCGGTTCTTGGCCCAAATCGGTTTGGATGGGTTCCTCCGCTTAATTTTTTTCTTTTGAAATCATTATATAAACTAATAAAACATACTTTTTATTGAATTCAAACTTAAAACATTACAAGCACAAGTTGTCCGAGATAGATATGTTACAAAGATAAATGTTTTTTAAACGAAAATACGAAATGAAAATACAAAGACAAATGTTCGAGTGTTTTTTTTGATAAAGTTAGTGTGTTTGAGTATTTTTTGAGAGATAGAGAAGTGGTTAATGCTTGTAGTACACCATGGGGGTATATATAACAAGGATTAGGGTAAAAAAGGGTGGAAAACGGTCAAAAATGAGGCATAAACGACTATACAACGGCTATAAAATTGATGCGTACATGAAGAAGGGAAACCAGTTGAAAGCGGTTAAAATCTAGTTGGGATCCTTGAGGTCTTAAGTTGAAACCTGAATCAAGGGGGGGTTTTCGAAGTGGTGGGTTTCATCCTTGATGATGTTCCTGGGTTAGTAAAGCCTAGAGTGTCAAATCTAGTAGGGGTGAGCATAAAACCGAAAAAACCGAACCGAACCGAAAAAACCGACAAAACCGAACCGAAAAAAGCCGAACCGAATAAAAAACCGAAAAAAACCGAACCGAAAAAAACCGAACCGAAAATAATGGTTCGGTTCCGGTTCCACGCAGTTAAGAACCGAACCGAACCGAAAAACCGAACCGTTTTAAAAACCGAACCGAACCGAGGGCATATGTGTAAATTAGTGATTTATAAGGGGGCATTATGAAACTTAAAATATTAAAATATTAATAATATTTCCAACTGATTAATTGATTTCTTAATGATTTAGTGATTTTATTGTTTTAATAATTTATAGTTTTATAATGGTTAGTAAATCGTTAACTGGTTAGTAACTATTTTCTATTTGTTCATGTTTCCTACTAATTAATTGATTTCGTACTGGTTAGTAATTATTTCCTATTTGTTCAAGTTTACTAAATACGGTGAAATTTCCTATACTCTCTCATTATTAACCATATAATAAGCAAGAAAAAAAAACCGAAACCGAACCAGAACCGAACCAGAACCGAAAAAAACCGAAAAGAACCGAACCGAAAAGAACCGGAACCGTTTGGTTCTTATTTTCAGGAACCGAAAGTTTCGGTTTTCGGTTCGGTTCGAGCCAAAAACCGAACCGAACCGAACCATGCTCACCCCTAAAATCTAGTATGGACGATTGCAAACTCTATCTCAGGAAGGCTCACTCGGGTATTGGAAATAAACGGAAGTTTAAAAAGTTAACGGTAGGACTATTAGAAAAAATAACATCAATAGTTGGGACTGCCAGTAAAAATAAGTATAGTTGAGATTATTCCCAGCCAATGGTCAATAGTTAGGATTATTTAAATCTAATTTTCTTAATAAAAAAGAAAAGAAAAAGTAACAAGTTTTAAGTTCTAATGGTTAGTTTGTATGTTTATAACTTATAACTTGTCAAACTTCTTGGAAACTATAAAAGTTATCTACGTTTTGATCATGTTTATAAATGTTAGCGTATGTACATATTTATCGTTCGTTGAAAGCTTGAAATATGCAGTTTTTTTGCAATGTGTGTATTTGAGAAAACTTGAGACGTAAAAGATACGGACAATAATATGTTTTACAGGTGAGGGGGCATTAGCGGCAGACCAATAGCGACGGCATGTAACTACTAAAGGTATTAGCAGCAAAAATGACCATCAATAGCGACGACATATGTCGCAATTACTAATGGCCCGGTTTTTTGTCGTGTAACAGAATTTTAACAAACCAAACCATTTTACAAAACTGAAACTAAGAAAGCTCAAACATGCAAACCTAGATCACCTCCAACGGAGGTATCCGTCGTTTGCCCGTAGAACTTTGTTTGGTGATATGACGATGCATGTGGGAAGGGCGGTGTTGGGACTCCGTGCCCTTCACCTGATTTTTTTTCCTTCTTACAAATGAGTATTAATGGGTGTTTGTAAGAAAAGATGGGTTGAGGTAAAAAAATTGTTTGTGAAAGCACGTATAAAAAGTTGATTTATCATGCTAACGACTAACACTGTTTGTGAAAATAACGGTCCCCAACATTACAGGTAGTTTGGATCATATATTTATGAATCAAGACAAACCACATTGGCATTTGTGTATAAAAATCTTATAAATAAGAAAAAGAAAACCAGGGTATACCAAACATTGAAACAAACCTAGTTTTATTTGTTAATATAACCATGTATACAATGTTCAATTCTCACAAGTTCCACAACCAACCAAGAGCCGAACCCACCACCAACCCAACCATCAAAAACGTCTCCATAGCGATCCCAACCACCTCCGACTCCTCCAACGGAACCGACTTCGGCGCCAATATCATAAGCACACTCGTCAAGTACCCATTGCTCACACCAAGCGCCAAGGTCAAACCCACCACCGGACCCTCACTTCGCATCCATCCAGGTCCATGTACACACCCCACAAACAACGGATAAAACAACACCCTACCCACAGACCACCATACCGCCACCTTACTCCCTCTCGGCACATAAATCGCCGTCAAACACTTGCCCAAAAAGTCACCAATATTAAACGTTGTAATCAGCAGTATAGGATACCAATCCTTAAAATACGCCGATTCAACGTTTTCGCTTAAATAACCTGGGAAAATCGATAGCGAAACGAGGTAGATTAGGAAGACCGCGATTACTAGCCAGCGGATCTTTTTAACCACTTCCCAGAAATTTGATACGTGTTGGATGGGGTGGATGTGTTTTTTGTTGCGGTGGAACCGGATCACGGGGAGTTTGTGTAGAATGTTGGTGCAGATGATGCATAGAAGCACCATGACCGCGCTGAAGGTGAAGTAGATTTGTGTGCTTGTTCGGAGACCGGTTTGCGTGTGCGGAAGCGACGCCTTTGTTATGATTCTTAATATTGAAACCACCAGACCTGGAAATTTTGTTATTAATTAACAATCAAATTAATCAAATTTGAGCAAATGTGCTTCTATTTCTACACTATTGTCAGTCACTTTTTTAATCTCATATCAACGTAGACCATTAAGGTTGTATAAGATGAACGTTTGAACTTTTAACTTTAACTTTTCAGAATTTTTTTCGGATATTAAAAAGATAGACGATTGTTTGTGATCGACAATCAAATGTTTGCAACATTTAAAAAGTTCTAAAACATCAAAATTAAAATTTAAAAAAGTCGTTTGGACTCGATATGAGATTTAAGAAGTGAGAGTATTGAAAATTTGAAATCCCTTTGAGCATTTAATTTTAATAAAGGAAAATCACTAAAATAATAAAATAAATACGTTTGACCAACTTTTAAGTTAAAATAAACAAGGAATTTAATTTAGTCACTATTATATATATTTTGAGCACATTTTTATTCCATCAATCCATAGCATTAAATTTTACATTTGTAGAATCTCACTATTTTTTCTTTTATGGGGTATTCATCCTACCATTAAATTAAACGGTCTTAGATAATCACTCCCTTAAAGGCTACCATTAAGTGTGAAAAATAATCAATTAAATCAATCAATATTGTTCCAAGAGTTAGTTTGATGACATATTGGTGACTCCTAAATCATAAAGTAATGAGTTAAAATCTTACAAAAGGCTTGTTAATAAAAATAATCAAAATCGATTACCCAAACCAGTCGTATTAACATATTATCCGTTTTATCTCAAATAGATTGCTCATTCAAGAACTTAAAGTTTTTTTTATCAGACGAGGTAGTTACTCGCCTAGACAAAATGCATATGGATAAAGAAGGTTTTCCACCTTCCTATAAAGAATGTTTCATTCTCCACTCAACTAATGTGAGTGAGATTTACATCCGATGTTTCTAGGGCCCCTATCCATTTATTAATTCGACCCAACTTGAAATTATATTTATTTTGATTAGTTTAGTAGTTTCACGCTGATTCACTTCATCTTACGGGCTTTAAAATCGATATTAATTTTTGAAAAAACATAATCAATTTTAGTGATTTCTCTTTACAATAAAAACCATAAATAATTAATGTATATCATACCCGCGGTGGCGTTACCGGCGAAAACAGCCTGCATATACCGTTCGGGGAGTGCCCCGGTAGCTCCAACTAGACTCCCGCCCACCAATCCATCAGCTAAACCACTAACCATAACCATGGAAACAAGCACCACAAACGCCACGTTTGATACCGTTTCGGTCCGCTCCCCGTGAACAATCCAGTCCGTCACGGGGGCCACCATCAGAGCCAAAATAAACAAACCCTGACCCAAATTCATCCGGGTCCGAACCGACGGCAGCTTGATCCGGCTAGACCTGGACCACCGCATGAGGGTGAAAAGCACGGCCACGGCGGCCGACATGTAACCGACGGAGAACACTTTGTTGATGTGTTTGGTGGGGTATAGGTACTGGAAGTAATCGGCGGCGGTGATGAAGGCATTCCAGGGAACTAAATATCCGGCTCCGAGTAAGAAGTGGATAATGTAGGCTATATGATATGTGTCTTTTTGCTCGTCATTATTATCGTTGAACATCTCAGGCTTTGGATTTGACCGTTCAATCCCCATATTTTTTTTGCCGGAATTAAGATCGATCTAGATTTGGATAAGGCTTGTCGGAGTGTACAAAAATAGAGGGGTTTCATGATTTCTATCCATCAATGGGTGAATTTATAATGTGATTTTTTGCATGCTTTAGCAATGGAAGATATGGACACGTGTATAATAGTTTTCTGTTGGTATAAATAATGGGAATAATGATGTTTATTTTCACGTGAATGAGACATTTGTGTATGATAATGCTCGCTTTTCTTTTTTCTTTTTTAATAAATGAACAAATAACTTAGCAATTTACCTCTATATATGTCCCATAAAAACCTCATCTAAAAGACACTCACATCTCAAGAAAACCAACTTTTTTTTCTAAAAGCAACATACAAAAATATACTAAAATAAAAATTAGTGATCACACTAGAATTTATAGTTACATCCAACAAAAAAATTGTTTTTAGAGAGATATTTATCTTAAATAAATAGACTATTTAAGTAATTCAACTTAAGAATTCATATATATATTTTTTTAAATAAAGATTAAAGAGTATTGTATACTATACATTAAAAACTTATATCTTGAAGAAATATATAATTTTTTAAGTAGAAGATATATATGATTCCCCTTTAAATTAAATACAGAGAGAATAAAATAAATAATCATACCAGAATTTTATTTTATTACTAACAAGACATATCTAAATAAATATCAAACGCAGAATTATAGATAAAATAACTGTTGTATTTAAACTAGACTTTTGTGCGTTATCACATGAATAACTTAAATTGAATACAAGAACTAGTTGTATTACTGTAAAGCTACGTAAAGAAAACTAAATACAAAAAATTGAGTAACGACGTTAAAATTAAAAGATAATTGCTTAAAATATTAAACCTACTACCTAAAAGTTATATTAGACGATTTACAACCATTACACCACAAACTTATGTGTTAAATTCGTTGTGCTTGAAAAAAGATATAAAAAATAAAGTGCTAAAACAACACTGACACAAGAAACAGTTTCATTGTTAAAATGTACATAGATAAAAGAACAAAAATACCAAAGGTTGTGTAACAACGCTAAAATTAGAAACCAAATACTAAAATGGCTCCGAAGTAAAGGTTATTATACACAACTGTAAATTCTTTATACACCAAGTTAAAAAAAACGTTTTATGTGTTGCTATAAAAGACAACAATAAAATAAAATAAAATAATATGTTTTTGTGTTCAGGTAAAAGAAAAAAAAAGAGATGAACATACACAAGAAATTGTATATATAGTAATAGTGCTTTATAGGAGATGTATTAAAAATGATATATTTAATAACTTCGAATACAGCTATTATTATATATTTAAAGATAAACGTATAAGAAATAATTAGACTTATGTTATAAAAATATATTTTAAATACTATAATTGAAATTTATTATAATTTTATTGAATTTAAGAGAAAAGATTTGTATTTTTTTATTATTTATTTATATAATTTAGTTTTTTTAAACTATTTGTAAGAGAGACATGAAGATTTTTTTTTATTAAAGTAAATATAAGATAACATGTAACATACATATATTTAATTTATAATAGTAGATATACTATATAAAAAACAGATTAAATTTAGAAGAAATTGTTTAATTACAAAATCTTATATAGAATAACAAATAGTATTTTATGTCTAACTTTTATTATTTTTTATCAAATATTCAAACAACTAACACACAAAATGTGTGAAGTCTCTAATTAGTTGTAGAAGACAAAAACATGTACAAAAAAGGCTACAATAAGTACGTATGCCCGGGTATATATCACATGCTTCAAAACATCCAATTAGTATCAAACACTTATCCATATACCTGATATTTTATCTACCTAAATCCTTAATCATTTGGTGTATTAGATATACCTTTACTTTTCAATGTGAGGTGAAGGGTTTAAATCTCACCGGACACAAAAAATGAATGTAAATTATAGATGTGAGTCAGAGGTTTTACCACAGTGGGCCTTTGGACGGTGGGTTTCCTCTAAGATGGATGTGCAACATAGAAGGTCTTGGTTACTCTCACGGCCTGTGGTCGCAGCGTGTCGTGGATAACATCGTTTATCATGATTTAACCCCCAAATTACCGGGTGTTTACCGTTAAAAAAAAATCTTAATCATTTAAAGATATCATTTTTACCTAAATCCTTAATCATTTAAAGATATCAATTTTACTACTATATATAGTATCTATATCAAATGCACTTTTATATATAACATTTAATAAAAGAGCCAATCATCAATGTAACATTAAATTCTCAAAATAGCCATTTCGGGTTTTTTTTATCTTTCTCTTTTCACAAAATATCTATTGTTTTTTTCCTACAAAATAGTAGGGGTGTTCGCGGTCCGGTTTTTACAGTTTTTCGGTCAAACCGTAAACCAAACCGTTAATTACGGTTTTTAATAATCGAAAACCTAAACCGAACCGTTAAAAATTAAAACCGAACCAAACCGAACCATTACTTCCGGTTTGGTTTCGGTTTGGTTTCACGGTTTAGGATATTTAAGCTTTCAATATAAGTTTAGAATATAAATTTTATATTAAAAGAAAATTCGAAATCAACTTTATCAAATGTGGGAATGATAATATGAGCTAGTCTACTATACTTGTCATCTCTAATTTGTTAATACAAAATCCACCTCGAAATAGAACAGGTAACCTCTAAAAAACATGATGCAAATACTAAAGTTCATAATATAAACAATAGTATACTAGATTTTCAGGATGAAACCATGTCTAAATTTTCTAGAATTTTTGTTATTAAACGCTGACACCCAAAATCTCATTACTAAAAACAAGTCAATGTATTATATATATATATATATATATAGGTTTAGGGTAAAATACATCCAGCAAAAACGCTACATCCATTGCGGATTGATCTGGGGCGTCCATCAAGATCATCCAACAGCCAGGATATATGGTGTTTCCGCCTATGGTGTTTTTTTCCCTCACCAAAAACACCATAGGCGGAAACACCATAGATCATGGCTGTTGGATGATCTTGATGGACGCCCCAGATGAATCCGCAGTGGATGTAGCGTTTTTACTGGATGTAGCATAACTCGACTCTATATATATATATATATATATATATATATATATATATATATATATATATATATATATATATATATATATAGGAAGGATCAAATAAAAACAAGATGTTATTGCGAAAACAAGAAAACAAATATTAAAACCTCTATAACTTCCTCATACGATAATATTTTTTAAAAAAATTTGCACCAAAAGTCTTAAAATTATGTCACCTTTAATTCTGGGAAAAAAATTAAAAATATAAATTTTCGTGATTTTTTTTATTATTGCACATGTGCAATAATACATATTAATTATATTACACAT
Organism: Deinandra increscens subsp. villosa; assembly: GCA_039602395.1. Taxonomy (NCBI): domain Eukaryota; kingdom Viridiplantae; phylum Streptophyta; class Magnoliopsida; order Asterales; family Asteraceae; genus Deinandra; species Deinandra increscens. Next base: position 19,215,316 of record JBCNJP010000020.1, on the reverse strand, counting down.
GTGCAATATTAACAAAAAAACGTTAATTTTTTTTAATTTTTTCCAGAATTAAAGATAACAGAATTATAAGATCTATGGTACAATTTTTTATCAAAAATATTAACGTATGAAAAAGTTATAGAGGTTTTAATATTATTGCACATGTGCAATAATAAATTTTTATTGCACATGTGCAATAATAAAAAAATAAAAAAAACGTTGAATTTTTTTTAATTTTCTCCAGAATTAAAGATAACAGAATTATAAGATTTATGGTGCAATTTTTTATAAAAAATTTTAACATATGAAAAAAAGTTATAAAGGTTTTAATATTATTGCATATGTGCAATAATAATAATAATAAAAATTATTGCACCTTTGCAATAATAATTTTTAAAAAAATTTGATTATTTTTAAAATTTTTCCCATAACTAAAGATAACATAATTTTAAGGATTTTGGTGCAAAATTTTTATAATAATATTAACGTATGAAAAAGTTATAGAGGTTTTAATATTTGTTTTCGTGTTTTCGCAATAAAAGTTGTTTTCACATGATCCTTACCCTATATATATATATATACTATATATTATTTATTATATGTACATGGTCCGGTCCGGTTTTTTACGACCGGTTTTTCATATAAACCGTAAACCAAACCGTTCACAAAGGTTTAAAATTTTTGAAACCAACCGATCATTCGTTAAGATAAAAAACCGACCGCAAAACCGAACCGATGACCGGTTTGAACGGTTTCACGGTTTGAAACCGAACCATGAACACCCCTACAAAATAGCGATTGATTTTATCATGATCGTCAACGTCCCTATTATGATTAAAGGCAACCGTATATTAGACCAACAAAAACAAAACAACGTCAAAAAAATGAATTTTTTATTCGAAATTGGTCAATACGGTCGTGGCGACCGTATGTACGGTCTGGACGATCGTAGCTATGGTTTTGACAACTCTATAATAATTTTTTACCTAAATCTTGTTTTTCTCTTATAATTTTAAAAATATAATGTTTTATAAAATTTCGAATATAACATTTTTATGTGCTCATTTTATCTACATACATACAAAAATAAAAACACAAAACTGAGCGGGGTCAAAACATCAAGTTAGTTGGGTCATCTGGCTCGATGTTGAAAAAAATTATGTCGGCATTTAGATAAAATGAGCACGTCAAAATGTTATATTCAAAATTTTATTAAATATTATATTTCTAAGGTTATAAGAGAAAAACAAAATTTAGGTAAAAATTTATTATAGCGTAGTCAAACAGTACGTACATTCATCACGACCGTATTAACCAATTTTATATAAAAGATTGATTTTTTTCATTTGACGTGACTTGTTTTGATTGGCCTAATATACGGTATCCTTTTGACTGTGCTAGATGGGCTATTTTGTGAAAACAAAAAGTCGATGGCTATTTTGTGGGGGAAAAAAAGTGGTTCAACAAAATGATATTAGGGTAGCAACTGACATGGTGACACAGTTCATAAAGCAAAACGAGAAAGTGGTTCAACAAAATGATATTAGGGTAGCAAAGAATGAGTCAGACATCGCATCGGTAGCTAAGGAGGTAGGTAACATAGGAGCTCATGTGCAGAACCTTGTGAGAACCGTGGGCCGGCCAGCATTCAAAATCATTATGTGAGCGTCAACCCGTAAGTTTGCCGGGTAACACCGTGACAAATCCACGCCAAACAGCCAAGGCTATCACGACAAGGAGTGGCAGAACCACTCGAGATCCAGAATCGGCAGTCACTGCTGAGTCGGTTACTAAGGAGAACGAGGATGAGACTGAGACTGATTAATTTCTACAAATTTGACTTAAATTAAACGAGATGTTTATCACCCCGCGCGTTGCTGCGAGGTTGAATTTTTATATTGAACGAAAGTCAAAAAGTTAAGTGTTCTAAAACGTAATAGTTTAAAAGTCTTGTGGTGAAAGTATAAAAATTATAGAAATATACTAAAAGCGAAAGTAGAAAAGTTAAAAGTTTCGTGGCAAAAGTAGAAAACAAAAAAAACTTAAAACAAATATAAAAACTTTAAAAATTAAAGGGTTAAAAAGTTAAGGAGTATAAAACATAAAAGTCTAAAAGTCTCGTGGTGAAAGTATAAAACTATAAAAATATACTAAGTTAATGGGTATAAAACGTAAAAGTTTAAAAGTCTCGTTGTTAAAGTATAAAACTATAAAAGTATACTAAAAATGAAAGTAGAAAAGTTTAATTTTTCGTAGCCAAAGTAGAATACAACAAAACTTAAAACAAAAAAAAAAAACTTTAAAAGTTAGAGGGTAAAAAAGTTAAGGGGTATAAAATGTAAAAGTCTAAAAGTCTTGTAGTGAAAGTATAAAACTCTAAAAATATACTAAAAACGAAAGTTGAAAAGTTAAAAGTTTCGTGGCCAAAGTAGAAGATAACAAAACTTAAAATAAAAAAAACTTTAAAAATTAAAGGGTACAAAACGTAAGAGTATGAAACATACGTGGCCAAACTATGAAAACCAAAAGTTTACTATAAGAAATAAAATGTATACTATTTAACTTCCAAATTTTGTTGTTATATATATAAATAATTATGAAACTTGGTTATTATTTAGTGAATTTGTTTTCTTCACTGTCACATTCATTTTGAAGCTTATTAGGATTTAGGAGAAACTAATCACCAAATGTTATATCAAAAGAAAAAAAAAAAAAGAAAAGAAGTGAATTTTTAAGCCACCCTACCACCTAATATTATTATAGCTGTGATTCCTATTTACAAACCAAAAATAGAAATAAGAGTAAATTACACAGAAGATCCTTTACGTTTTACCCTGATTTCGAATTAGGTCCTTTAAGTAAAGTTGTTACATTCGACATCCTTTATGTTTTGAACTTGTTTCATAGAAGGTCCTTTATCATTAACAGAGTTAAAAATCATCCTTAAGTCAGGGGTATTATAGTCATTTACAAAATCTTTAAATAAATCATTATAATCCAAAAAAATAATTAAAAAAAACCCTCAAAAAAAGATCAGATTGTCTTCTCCTTCTTAGGGCTCAAGACTAACACCTGGTTTACCTTCCTTACACATCAGTAAATCGATCACATGTTCTCAAAAAAAAACATTAAATTGATGAATATCAAACATGTATGAATATAAGATCTCCAATTTGCCAAAATAATGGATGAACATCAATGGCATCAAACAGAGATAAAAAACCGATGTAAATTCAATCCGGAATCAAAGTAAACTTGAAATTCATTGTTGAACCAACATCTAATAAACAATCCAATACAGAAGAAAGTCAATTTTGTGAACAAATTAAGTTTTTGGAGGTCCGAAAAAAGTAAACTTGAAATTCACAGTGACGATTAACAATGATGAACATGAACAAGAAATTCAAAAATCTAATCAAATTGATGTTCAAATTCAATAAAAACGAGTAGAATAAAAAAATGGTTATCGATATTTAGAGGAAGAAGAGATCAAACCACCAGGTGAAGCACGTTTGAGCCCTAGAAGGAGAAGAACATCGTCGATTGATCTCATCTTCTTCTGATGCGTAAGAAAGGTAAACTAGGTGTGCTTTTTTTAGCCCTAAGAAGGAGAAAGATGATCTGATTTTTTTAAGGGTTTTAATTGTTATTATGATTTTTTATTATAATGATTTATTTTAAAGATTTTGATAAATGACTATGGTACCCTTAACTTAACGATGGTTTTTAACTTTGTTAGTGGTAAAGGACCTTCAATGAAACAAGTTTAAAATATAAAGGATGTCGAATGTAACAACTTTACTTAAAGGACTTAATTCGAAATCGGGGTAAAACATAAAGGACCTTTTGTGTAATTTACTCTAGAAATAATGAACAATAGAATCATAAATCTCTCCATACCTGATTTGAGATAGATTAAATATGAAGTTATTAAGAAATGTCCACAAAATCCATCAAGCGGTGAAACAAATTGATTTAGCCGTCTGTCTACTAAAGTAGGCTTATATAAGAGATTGTGATTTACGATAATTTTTTTTTATAAAAATTTGTTTGATTCTGAATATACATTATGAAATGTTTTTTTCTTTTATATATATGTTTCTATGTGAATGTTAAGCAGAAATGACTAATAACGAATTAGCGCGGGTTATTACCTACCTTTTCTAATATATAACATTAAATGATGAAATGTGTTTTTTTTTCTATGATTTTAACAAAGCTTGAAACTCGAAGATGTATGGACTTCTACATGTATGCATAAATTTTCTCATTTTCGAAAGTATACTTTTTTTCTTCAACATGATTTGATCTCGTGCGTTAAACCGTGAAAAATTAGTCAACGTCCTCGAAAGATCACAAAATAAAATCGAAGTCTTTTGTATAAACTGATCCCACGTGAGAATAGTGTCTAAAAAAGTTCAAAATAAATATAAGAATTAAAAAAGAATATAAACTTAAAATACATAAGATGTAGAAATTTTCACTCATGTATTGTCAATGGAAGATAGCAACAACTTTGGATCGGATGCCTGCATATCCTCAAATGTAAGACTTGAGTTTTACAATGAATTTTCTCCAATAATTACATAATCAAAAGTGGAGTTAAGGAGATGGATCATTCAAAGGAAGAGTCTTTCTTTGAATATCAATTGCGGTCGGTAGTTTAACGTCACTAGCTAAACCAATAATCTCAAGGAATCGGATGACATACCATACAATATCAACTTGCCACCATTCCAAACCATGTCGTGCAGAATATTCAAATGCGTGATGATTGTTGTGCCACCCTTCACCATATGCTAGTATCCCCATCCATCTTATACATATGCATATTCATATAAGTGTTTGTTATATAGATACACGAATTTTATATGTATTCATTATTGTCTTTGCTTATATATTAGTAATTCTTAGTAGTCATTTTTTATAAATTAAAGAAGTTTCATTATAAAATAGCTAGTTTATGTAATAAAAATATAATTTTCATCCCGTCTTGAGTCCTGAAAATAATTGAAACGTCCCTAATTTATCATGTACCTGCTATTACTAGAAAGATCTTTTGTATGCCATGTTTGATTTCGTCGACCATGACCAATTGAGTTCACTAGCCATGTCATATGGTATACCCAAACTATTCTCACACCCTATCGTTTACAATCACATGGAGTGATATGTTTAGTTTCTTGTAAATATACAATAAATGTAATTATTTATAATACACACAAATATATAAATACATACATTAGTGGGGTGCTCGTGCAATAACGCGAGTAAGAATTGGTGAAGTATTATATAGATATTAAAATTTAAAAAAGTTTATGAGATGAAATAAATATAGAAACCATATAAAATATAAAATGATTTTGAGAATTTTGTTAAACAACAAAATGATTGTTTATTAGTATAGGTAGATTTCTAATAGAATTTCGTTATTAATTGTTTATTCACTTAAAAACAATTTACCTTTTTTAACTTTTAAAAGTTAATGTAAAAAAGACAATATCGTCATCTCTTTAAATGTATTATAATATAGCATATATATACAAGTCTGATTTACGTATAGACAAAACACTGATTTACATATACATAAACACATGGTTTATATCAGTGGCGGACCCACTAAGGGCCTAGGGGTAGCGCCCGCTACCCCTGAACTTTTACCCCGACGTGCAAATTTTTTTTTATAGGTTTTCGGTTTTTCGCGACCCCTGAAACGAATTTTTCGCGACCCCTGGAAGAAATTTTATGGCTTTTACTTAAAAATATGATCAAAAGCCCCTTAAAATATGATTAAAAGCCCGTTAACTACCTAAATTTTTTTTCTGGGGACGCTGCCCCCGAACCCCCGTTAGTCCTCGCTACCCCTGATATTCTTTCCTGGATCCGCCACTGGTTTATATACGACTTCACATGTTTAAGTCATGTGTAGGTTAAGTCACCTACACTTAACGTATGTATGTGTAGGTAAACGGTTATAAAAAATCTAAAACACATAAAAAATTTGTTTGATGAGTTTTTTTTATATATGTAAACATATACATTTGTATTTAAGAAATACAAGCTTTACATAATATGAAACATTGATTATAAAATCATAACATTTATGGTTGTTTAATGGCAAATTGGATTTTAATAATCAAAACTATGATTTATTAGCCGATAATAATCCAAACTATCAATTTGGCCAGCAACAATCTCTACTTTCATTTTCGTTATCAGGAGCAATCTCAGTAAGATAATCAGCATACATACACTTGATTTTTGCCTCGTAATGGTGAATCTGAAGAAAATAAGAAAGCATAAAAGAAAAAACAAACAAAAAACAAGTGTAAATCATGTGTAAATGTATGATGTTTCGAGACTAAGACTGCTGCTGATAACGAAAATGAAAGTTGAGACTGCTGCTGGCCAAACTGATAGTTTGGATTATTATCGGTCAATAGGTCATAGTTTAGATTATTAAAATCCAATATGTCTTGTTTAATTTGTTCTCGTAATAATTTGGTGTTTTGTAATAAACATCATCTTAGTTAACATAGGATTTAAACGATTTAAGAAAAAGGCTAAATGTTTCATACCATTCCCCATACAACAAACGGAAGTCCTCCAAATGTATATAGAACAAGAGCAAGTACTATTGGATGTACGATGTAGGTTTTACTTAAAAACCTATAAAAAAGTTGTTTCTCCAAATCTCTAACATTATTTGGCTCCTCAAGCTGCATTAAGTGTAATCTACTACTAATCACATACTAAACTATCCATTGTTAAAATGAAAAGGGGTCCTACTATATAGGGGAGGGATTAAACATGAACTATATATGCTATTTGTGTGTTGTCGTGATATAACGTGTGTATACGAAACAGTTGCATTGCTATATTTTTTTCTATCGGTATGTTATCGTAATATATGTATATGTAAACACATCACATGTGTTTACATATATGTGTATGTAAACACATCATATATGTTTACATATATGTGTATGTAAACACATCATATATGTTTACATATACTTGATACATGTTTTTTTTTAGAAAATTTTTGTTTTAATTTGATCATGATACTCATCTTTTATATATGTGCGTCTATATATATAGATATTGTGAGAATGGTTACAAGAAGATCCCTTTCCCATGAGCTGCCATGTATCATAACTGCTATAATGGTTCTCCTTAACCGGGTGGGACAGTATCGCCAGAGCAGTATCATTTACATGAATATGGACTATACTATTCGATCTTTTTTACTACTTTGTGTTTAGCTTCTATAAATCTTTTACATATAATTTTTCTCATTTCCACCCAGTAAAATCTTAAAATTAATCCCCATTTTGGAGAATGGGATGAAGTCTTATATTAGATAAAACAAAACTCCAAAACTTTCATAACGGATTCTGTTGAGAAATGAGTCATGAGGTGTGAGTACTCTAATAACAAATGTAGAACCTTAAAACTAGTATGTTCTTATGACATCATCTACAAAAAAAAAAAAAATAGAAAAAAAAAATAACAAGACCAAAGAGTACTTACCATATTTCTAATGTTTTTGGCATCAAACATCCAAAGAACATGACCATACCAAAATCCCTTGATCCTGCCATAAGGGTCTTTCTCTGTATCACTATACTGATGATGATACCGATGAGTTCTCACCCAATCTATCGGGTTCCCCTAAATCATTAATTCACCATTCAAATCATCATATCATATCATCAAAGTAAAATTGTTGCTTAAAAATCATGAATACATGTTTAAAGATTTTATAAATTCACCTGAAGTGCTTGAATTCCACAATAAGCGAAAGTATATTCGAGCCATTTCGGGATCTTGAAGCTTTTGTGTGACAAATGCCTATGAAAAGAAACATTAATTCCGATAATATGACTCACCAAAATCAACCCAATCGCCACATGTAAAGCTTGCCAGTTGAACGTAAATGGTGCAAACCCACATAGCAAATGCATCCCCACAACTGCACCTGCTGTCACCACATCAAAGTCTTTCCAGTCGAATATTCCACTCGTCCGCTTTTTCACCACCTCGTCGGAAATCAAGATTCTTCGCCCTCCGTCGTTTTCTGACACCACGTTGACCGGGATGTGGTGGATTTTAAGGCGGTCGTTTTGGGTGGTTATGATTCTTGGTTTTGTTTGGGAAAGTTGGATATGTTGGGAGGGGAAGTGAGAAGGTGGACATAGTTGGTGGTGGTGAAGTTTTGGGAAGAATTTGGTGGTGATAGGTGGAGGAGCTATCAACATCATTAATGGTGATTTTGAAGTGAAGTGTGTGGTTTCATCTGCTGCAGATAATAAGATTTCAAACTGAATGGGAGTTTTTCGTGGGTAGGATGAAGACGATAATGGGATCATGCAAATGTTACCCGGATTAACAAACAAGCAATAAATAGGGGTGAACAATCTTTATAAAATTCCTTTTAAATTAAGCAACTAGTATTATTAGTAACCCGTGCGTTGTGACGGATCATAATGTAATTTTTAGAGGACTCAAACCGGTATGTATACACCCACAAAAACGATAAAAATAACCTGATTAAAAAAAGAAACGTAAAAATAACATCAAAATCCTGGAATTAAAAGAAAAAGTTGCTCAAAACAATTATCAATCGATTATCAATCGTAACTCATTACTTCAGGTTTCAAAAAACGGTGAATAAAAGTGACGACGACATCACTAACACGTTAGCAAACCCATCTTTTATCTTTTTAAGTAGAGAAGAAGCGAAAAAAGCATTCAATCACACGTGACCAAAATGAACAAATTAATCCTATATGAGTTAAAATGGTTATGAACAGTAAACTCTACATCTTATAGTGTTACACGTCACATGACAATCTAGCTAGGTAGATGTCATGTACTCAAGTGTATTGTAAAATATTAAATTGTTTTTCTTTTTTGTTTCTTACCCATTTGTTTTTATACAAACGAAACAAACACATGATTTGATGACTAATAAGTATAATCATGTTTGTTTAGCAAATGAATTTGTGTTCGGTGGCATCATTGTGGCGCAAATGACAACCACCGGCGGTAAAACAAGAGGTGTTTTTGTTTCAAAATTACGGTTACGAGCATGAAAAGAGAGAGTGTAGTAATATATGTTTTTAATTAATTATAGATAGTTTTTATTTAATTCAATAGTGGATAGGGAGAAAGTGTGAATGAAAAGAGTGAAAACGATATGAGCGTAGTTTATTGTAGTGTTTTCATTAATCATTCAACCTCTTAAACATCCCCTATTGATTCAAACACCATATATAAAATATATCTTACCATTCTTATCCATTTAGTTGATTAAAACTTGTTCAAGTAACAACCCTTAATTCTCATGATTTAGGTTAGTTGTTTTCCTAAATTTATAAGACAAAATCTTGTATATGAGTGAAGAGAGTGAAAGCAATATGAGTATAGTCTAGTGTAGTGTTTTCATTAATCATTAATCATTCAAACTCTGGAATATAGCATCTATTATTGATTCAAACACCATATATAAAGTATATCTAGGTATTCTTATCCATTTGGTTGATTAAAACTTGTTTAACTAAAAACCCTTAATCCTCTTAATTAGGTATATAGTTTTCCTAGATTTATAGAAAAGTCTTGCATATGATGTAGTTATCCAATAGGAGAATTTTTTTTCACAAACACATTGAAATTAGTCGTGTGGTTTTACAATTAAAAAAAAGTTAAAAGTAATTTAACTGAAAGTTAAGTGGTTTTTATAATTAAAAAAAGTTAATGTAAACTATTTTTTTTAACAGCAAATTAATATTTACATCACAATACATTACTGACTGAGTTTAAACCCAGGAACTCCACCTAAAAGGACAAAACCTCTATCAAATAACACTTATTATCAAACTTGGTTATAAATTTTTGACTCATCCCATAATTCCATAATTGAACACTCCAGTTTCCTCTCAAGACCATTTATGAATATTATTTATCACTTCGCCCAAACAATGTAATTTGATAAAAATTTTCTTTATACAGTTTATTAATATTAATTTCTGCACAACTATAAGAATGTATTTAATCTAACTTCCTCGTCTTCCATCCTTGAATAAATTTAACATTAGATAGAACCCATACGATCCTATATAACAAAATAATGACATGAATCTAGGTTTTTACTTCAACAATTATATTTTATCATATCGAACGTAGTTTCTTAGGATTTCAAGTCATCTTCAACCTTTCATCCACAATCAAATAGTTTATTGTTAACATGACATTTCATCATAAACTAGGTTTTAAAAATTGAAGTGTTAAGCTTCTTCAATTTTAATAAACCTTTTCAGTATTATAAATAATAAGATACATCAAATCGTTAGTAACATTTTTTTTTAATTTCCTAAACTAAAATAAAACCGTTAAAAATTTGAAACATAACCAATTGATTGGTATCAATTTATTTCACAATTTTGGATTGATGGATTTAGAAAGATGCAAAAATATAAATTTAAAATACATAGAGCGAAGAAATTTAAATCATGTATTGTCAATGGGAGATAGCAACAATTACTTTCCATACAATGCTTGCATATCTTCAAATGTGAGATTTACAATGAATCTTCTCAAATTACATAATCAGAAGTAGATTTATGGAGATGGATCATTCAAAGGAAAAGTTTTTCTCTGGATATCAATTGCGGTTGGTAGTTTAACATCACTAGCTAAACCAATAATCTCAAGAAATCGGATCACATACCATGCAGCATCAACTTGCCACCATTCTAAGCCATGTCGTGCTGAATACTCAAATGCGTGATGGTTATTATGCCACCCTTCTCCATATGCTAGTATCCCCATCCATCTGGTCGGCCATGTGCATATTCATATCAATGTTTGTTATACAACTAGATATATAAATGAAATTTGTGTCTCACATACGTGTTGTTACGGGAAAGATCTCTTGTATCCCATCTTTGATCACCCCAACCATGACTAAATGAGTTCACTAGCCATGTCATGTGATATCCCCAAACTATTCTCACACCCTGCTTACAATTATGGAGATTGACATGTTTAGTTTTCTAGTAAATATACATCAAATATATTTATTCTTTGATACATACAAATATAATATTATATATATAAATATAGATATAGATATAGGAGAGGTTCATTGTGGAACCCCAGAGAGTGTAAAATCAAAAAACCCTTATTTCACATGCGAAATTAATTACTTATTTTTGCATGTGAAATTTGCTAAGGGGAGGAAGAAAGAAAAATTGAAATAAATAAATTAATCACAGTCGTTATATATGAAGAGATTCTAAGGCCCAAAAGGGTTTATTCTATACTTTTTTTTGGATTCTACAATGAACAAATTAAAACCAAAATTTTCTTAAAAGAACATGTATTAAGTATACGTAAATATATGTGATGTGTTTACATATACATATATAGGTGAAAGATAAAATACAAAGGTTTTTTTTTGGTACAAAGTGTAAGAAGAATCCTTAACCATTGAATTAAGAAATAATGGTTCAGATTTAATCTGATCTAATTCAAATGTAAGAAAGGAATTTTACAACGTGAAAAGAGCTGGAGGAGTAGAATTGGTATAGCCTACAATTGTTATTTTTTTCAAGTTCCCCCAATTTTTTTAACGTCTATAACTTTTTTTATATGATATCAATTTCTTTTTAAATTACACCATAAAACCGATCTTTTATTCTTTTTAATTCGAGTATAGTATTGCTATATTTTTTTTCTTCTAAAACTCGTCAATGTGCTTTCGTATAACTTGCGTGATTGTTAGAGATACATTGCGTCGTTATTATATATAGTTTGCTTGATTATCAATATAACTTGAGTGATTATCATCAAACACGTGTGTATAATTTTACCCTTTTTCTAAGTACACGTGGTGCATTCTGGTTATTTTGTACCATTCGCCCCAAAAAAAAAGACCTTGTACTATAATTTAAAATTATTAATTTTCCCTTACATATATAAACACATGTTAGACTTATGTAAACACATGTGTTTTTGTTATTTCGTACCATTCAGTATGAAAAAAATTAAGGATTTTGTATCATAACTTCCCATTAAATATGTAAACACATGTTGACTTATGTAAACACATGTGTTTATATATACGCAAATCTGCGTTTCTTAAAAAAGTTAGTTTCTCATGAACCCTATCTTACCCATACATGCATATATATGCGTGTGTATATATATATACTATTTAGATGTCCGTGCGATGCGGCTAGAAACATAACACAATAATACAACAACCGGTAAATTAAGCGTTTGAGAAAATTAATTCGTGAAATATCCATATAGATTTGAATGATTAACAAAAATTTACAATATAAAATAAATATATAATTATATAAAATAAAAACAATTTTGAATTTTAGTTAAACAGAATATTGTTTTTACATAATTAGATTTTTAAGAAATTCCTTATTAGTTACTTAATCAATTACCTTTTGTATTTAATTTTATAATTATTGAAGACAAATTTGACCTATGAAAACTCTTAAAAACCAAGTAAAAAAATAATTGTGTCCATTTAATATGTATTAAAATATAATATAGTATAAATATAGATATTGTATAAAGCTTAATATATGATTTGAATGTTTTAAGAAAAAAAGGGCTAAAGGTTTCATACCATTCCCCATACAACAAACGGAATTCCTCCAAATGTATGTAGAACAAGAGCAAGTGCTATCGGATGTACGATGTAGGTTTTACTTAAAAACCTATAAAAACATTGTTTCTCCAAATCTCTAACATTATTTCGCTCCTCAAGCTGCATTAAGTGTAATCTGTTAATCAGATACTAATCTCTAAGAATTAAATAAAATAAAAAGGGCTAAAATAATAATAAAGGAGAGATCTAGCTACAATGTATATTATTCCAATTGGAACAAAACTGAACTATTGAATTTTAAATATTAAAAAATAAAATAAAAAAAGTTTATACTATATTATAACACATATAACGATAATAAATTTATTGCTAACTTAAAAAGTTAAGAGTTTAAATGATATAATGATTTTTAAATAAAAAATTAAAATTATTATTTAATGGAAAAGGTAAATTTACATATTCAGTTTAATGATAAATTAATTTTAATAATTTATATATTTAAGTAAAAGATAAATCAAATATAAAAATTGTCTTTCAAATACAGAAATCAATATCGCGTTGAAAATTATTATCACTAAACATCACGCAGATTCCTACTAGTAGTATAAAACTGATCTTTCATTACTTTTTTCCAAAATCCAGTAAAAATATAAAAATTAATGATTGCATGTTTATTTTAAGGAAAAAGTGAGTATGATGCTGTTAGACATATAACTTATCATCAAATTTGATAAAAATCAATCAAATTTGAAATTTTTCTTTTTTTTCCTTATATAAATCCGTCAATTTTAAATATAAAGATACTTCTAAATTTAAATTGTTTTTAATCAAAACTATATCGTTTTGATTAAATTTACATCTAAGTTAAATGTCCAACAACCTCATATTCACTTTCTCCTTATTTTAAGTAACCTATACATAAAAATTAATCTTCTTTTAATATAAATGAAAATTTAATCATGACAAACTTAACAAATTTGATAATCATTTATGGTATTAATAATTCCAAAGATACTTATCAAATTTTTTTTGTAAAAAGGAATTCCCTCGTAACTCACAGCTTTTAGCTATATTTTTTTTTGAACGGCCAATGAATGCCCCGGAAAACCCGGGGACTATTTACACGAGTTGAGCTCATTCCAGGTAAAATCCATCTCCGCGAGCGGCCGGGTGGTAAAACCTGGGAGCTCAGGGATCGAACCTTGTGACCTTTCAGCCCCAAGTCTCCCCTCATCGCCAATGTCCGTTCTAAAGTATTGCCCGTAAGAATCGAACATGTGTCTCAAGTAGAGAACACAGATTTCCTACTACTACACCACAATGGAAGTTGCTTACTTTTAGCTACTATAATCAAAATTTAATGATTAATGTTTACAAATCAGTAAATGAAGATTTTCAAAAATTTAATTTTCCAAATCCAAATTTTAAACTTGCATTTAGTTATAATCAATGAATAACAATTTAATTCCAATCATCAACATTTGTAACATGAAACTAAAAGTATAATTTACTATATAAACTACAAGTACATAAACTGTAATTTACTCTTTAGTACATTTATGTAATTCAATATTATATTTTAAAATTTTATTTTACTTGCTATTTAATATATTTTAAAAACATTAGTTCCTACACTTCGATGAAAATTTATACTCATCCAATAAATGGACTTGGCTATTAGAAATGCCAAAACATAAGTTACTTCTAGAAATAGGTGTTCCGTTGATATTACCAATAGCTACAGTTGTGTAGCATTAATTTATTTTTATCTTCAATATTAACGAATTTGGCACAGGAGTTGAGGATATGATATATACAGTTGTGTAACATTGAATTTACATCGTACACTCAATACTTTAAGAGTTTGGTAGTTACTACGTTAAGCGCTTTTTTATTCCCATATTACTCACCCTATCACTAAATTGGATTTATTTTTCAGAAATCTATTGTCTCTTATTCCTCATATTCACCTTATTTTAGGGAATGAGATAGTCTATAGGGACACCACTGAAATGAATAATGAGGGGTGAGTGCTCTATTAAAACCTAACGACTTGTTTGTTATTTTATAACATTACCCTAAAAATTAAACAAAAAATAATAAAAAACTTACCATATTTGTAATGTTATTGGTATCAAACATCCAAAAAACATGACCATACCAAAATCCCTTGCTCCTGCCATAAGGATCTCTCTCTGTATCACTATACTGATGGTGATACCGATGAGCTCTCACCCAGTCTATCGGGTTCCCCTAAACAATTCACCATTCAAATCAACACAAATAATATCATATAAAATCAATCATGTTTGTAGGATCGATTTTGTTATCTAAAAGGGAAATGCGACACAGCTTGTTACCCGTTTACCTTTGTTACCCGTTTACCTGTCGTTTTATTGTAATAAAAAAAATAATCACCTGAAGAGCTTGAGTTCCACAATAAGCGAATGTGTATTCTAGCCATTTTGGGATCTTGAAGCTTTTGTGTGACAGATGTCTATGAAAAGACACATTAATTCCAAGAAGATGAGTTATCAAATTCAACCCAATCGCGAGCTGCAAAACTTTCCAACTGAATGTAAATGGTGCAAACCCACATAGCAAATGCATCCCCACCACCGCCACCGCTGTCACCATATCGAAGTCTTTCCAATCGAATCCACTCGTCCGCTTGTCCACCGCCACTTCGGACACCACGAGTCTTGTCCCTCGGTTGTTCTCTGGCGCCACGATGATCGGGGTGTGGGTTTTAGGGTGGTTTTGGGTGGTTATGATTCTTGGTTTTGTGTGTGAAAGTTGCATACTTTGGGAGTGGAAGTGAGAAGGTGGACATAGGTGGTGGTGGTGGTGAAGTTTTGGGAGGAACTTGGTGGTGATAGGTGGAGCTATCAACATGATTATTGGTGATTTTGAAGTGTGTGGTTTCATGGGGTATATTATGATCAATTTGTGTTATTAGGCTTAAAGTGAATGAGAGTTTTTCATGGATAGGATCATGAGGACGACATGCATGCAAATTTTACCTGGATTAACAGACACGCAATGAATATATAAAGTAAAAAAGGCCACATGGTGAAGGTGTGACAAGTTGTGAACCATACAAATTTAAAGCAACTACAAAAAAATATATATATATATATATATATATATAAATAAAAAATAAAAAAATTCAGGGTTCAATATATAAGATAGAAAAGATATTAGCCTTTTATAATTCATAGTTATAAAGTTAAAACTCATGTATAAAAAGTTAATAATGTGATAAAAATTATAATATTAATAAAGAAAACCAATGTATTATAGTAAAATGTTTGAATTTAAATAGTTAAACAAATCGTATGCCTCTTCTAGCAATATTTTTAATAGCAAAGTTTTTGATCAACCATTCATAATCAATATTCTCTAATACATTAGAAGTGTATTAGTTAAACAAAATTGTGGGCTTGAGAGGGTGGCGTAAGTCATATATCCCCTTGACTACCGAGCCTTGAAAGATAGGGGTGTTGGAGCTCCGATCCTTTATGACAAAGTTAAACTGAGTAAAATTCAGTTTGAAAATTGTTACGTGAACATAAACGAGAGACTAAAATTATATTACAAGAGATAAGAGGAACGCATAAAACATTGGTGAGCATTAAGGGGTGTGAAGTGTGAATTATAATCGACCCAATATGCGTGATCGGTAAACATGAACTATCATCAATATTTAATAACAAGCTCTTCAGTTCCGCCGTAAGATGCATGAAAAGACAAATTGACCAAGTTGTTTGTGACATGATGTTAGGCTCCACTATCAAATAGCCAATTTGATGATGGACTTGGTGAGGTGTTCATCATGTGTGCAGCGGATCCATGATTTTTTTCACTGAGTTCACTTACTTTTCAGTGGTCGAAATTCTAACAACTAAATGTCAAAATTTTCTTTTTGGTCGGTCCGGTCGGGTAAGGTTAATAACACAATAACAATACGAATATACACTACAAGAATTAAATTAAGAAAACATTGTCATTAGAAATTAGGAAAACACATAATATAAATACGAATGTCTAGCTTTTCGAATGATAAAAGTACCTATAGTTGTTGCCTACGGGTTTTCATCGGTGGAAATCGTTGCATTACATCTTCAATCAAAACTTGTTGAAAGAACTTCTTTCCAATGTAACAAATACAATAATCGTTCATGTATCCATCACCCATCATATTACGTAATTCCGTTTTCACATGCTTCATTGACGACAAACTTCATTCAACACTTGAAGTTGCAACCGGTAAAACTAGTGATAGCTTTATTAGACGGTAAACCAACGGGTAATCAATGTTTTTTCTTGTTTCCTCATTCTTTGAGCAAGATCACTTACCCCATTCAAGTTGGCAAAGTGTGTATCTTCTTTAACATTAGCAATTAATTGGCCGAGTTCATACGGATATATCTCAATCAAGTTTAGCAAGTTTACTTTATTAAAGGCCCTAAACTTTTGACGCGGGCTCAAAGAATTCATACAAGTAAGCAATATAGAGGTACGTAAGCAGATTAGTGGTTACCTCGTTAAAACTATTTTCAAGCTCTTGAATTTGCATTTTCAGAACCGTGTTAAAATTGTTAACCACATAATGGTGATGATTGATGTTTGTCTTCCTTCCTTTGATTTCTGAGGTCAACATACTCATTTTTCATTTTAACCACTTCAATATCATATATTTTTATAAAATGATGTAACATCTTTTAAAAGTGAGTCAGAACCTTCAAGTCGACACTTAAAAAAAATTTGTTGATCTAACAAGCTTACATGCATTCAATATATCTTGATCTTTTTTTAAGAGCTTCACAAAGTGTGTTAATAATTTCCAAGATACGCTTTATCAATGTAGGTAAAATACAAAATTAAAAGTTTTCATGTAAACATAAGATTACACTCACATACTCATTCTAGTTACTTTTAAATCTATTTTGCAGAAAGGGGCTAACACAAAAAAAAAACATCATATTTTTATCTTAATAAATATAACAAGAATCTTAAATATATTATTAATTACAAACATTACAAGTTTGTAAAGTCTTATTGTAACATATATATGGCCAACTAAACAGCCTTATTGATTATTCAATGCTCTAGATATACTAAATTAAGAATCATCATTTAGATAATCATATAATTTTGATTGTATAAACTACAAGCCAAAATTTATCATTATCAACTAGAAAAAGGTGGGATGCTTTGCTCATTTCTAAAGAAACTGTGAGGATCAACTCTAGCCTTCACTTTTGTCAACCTGTTGTAATTTGTTTCCTTGAAATATTTGTGCCCATAAACCATACCTTCAATATAAGCATTCTTGCCATGGTCGTTGACACCAATATCCAAATCCCTATAGTTTAAGAATGCTTCTCTAGGGTTCTTAGACACAAAAGGAGTCATGTAATCATACATCATTCTTGCATACTTAATGTTTTCGTTTTCGGCTTTGGTTCCGGTTTCATTCCAGATTACGAGGTACTGCAACATCGCGATGTTACCCGATCGATGTGGGAAAGGCTTTGCGAATTCTGATATTTCGCTCATTCTCCCACCATACGGGTTGAAATCGATGGTTATGGGTGCCAGTTCTTTCATTCGTTCGAATATGTATTCGAAACCTTGTTTCGAAATAGGGCTTTGCAAGTAATCGGATTTGTTCTTTAAGTGGACGACGATTTGAGGCTGAGGCGTACGACTTAAAAGCGCGGCGGTCGGGGTACCAATCGGGAAGTTGGTGTAGTAAAGCACAGACTCGACCCAACTCATTTCGATACCATCCGACATCTGAAACCCTAATTCGGGGAAATCTTTTTCCAAGAGTGTAAAAAGACTCGTCGAGTTTCCTAGGTACAACGTTGGAAACGTTCCTCGGACCATCGTCTCACCGTTCGTATCATTGATGACATCCAAGACCATTCGAAGGAAGATATCGTCATCTAGCTTATCAGCAACTTGTGTCCATCTTTGCGCTAAGCTCGCGAGGTCTTGTTCCGATGTTCTATTGATTGTAAAGACTGTGACTACTTCTGGAACTCGAACCAGTTTGATCTTGTACGCTAGAATCACCCCGAAACTAACACCACCACCACCGTTAATCGCCCAAAACAAATCTTCACCCATACTCTCTCGGTCCAAAACCTCCCCGTTCGCATCAATTAGTTGTGCATCGACGATATGATCAACCGATAAACCATATTTTCTCATCATGGTACCATACCCGCCGCCACTAAAATGTCCCCCAGCTCCAACCGTCGGGCAAATCCCCGCGGGAAACCCATGCGTGCTACTTTTCTCCGCGATTCGATAGTAGACTTCACCAAGAGTCGCACCCGCTTGGACCCACGCGGTCTCTTGATCAATGTCCACGTCAATCGACCGGAAATTGAACATGTCGACGATGAAGTATGGCTTGTTCGTGGTTGTAACGTAGGAAAGACCTTCCAAATCATGCCCGCCGCTTCGAGTTTTCATTAGCAGCCGGCCTTCTTTGCCGCACATGATTGCGGCCTGAATGTGGGAAACATGTTCAGCAGTCAGAATCAAAATGGGTTTCGGTGAGGTTGATTCGTTGAATCGAAGGTTTCGGATGTAAGTTTGCAAGACGGAGGTGAAAGATGAGTTTAGAGGAGTGTAGATTAATCCGGTGACCGGAGAAGAAGGGTCCGACCGGTTGTTTAGACATTGAATCAAACGATCTGTAATAATGGAACTAGAAGTTGCAGAAGATTGAGTAGGGAGGAACACAAGAAGAAGTAGAAGAATTAAACATGAAATTTGCTTGCAGAAAGAAGATATGATCATTGCCATTGTTGTGAATTGTGATATTGAAATTAATTGGTAGACATGCATGCAATTTATACACAATAAAAAGTCGTAATTTAATTTGCCTTCAACAATGTCACACTAAATTAATCCAAAAGTTGAAAAAATCAATTTGAGTTTCGGATTATTATAATTTTTTTTCTAGTCAAGCTGCCGGTGGATCTTAGCCAAATAGTTAGTATTCAACTGTCAATCTAGCAGATATACCTAAAAAAAACCGCCTGTCTAATTTCAATTTTTCAAACCACCTAAACCAAGAAAGAAAAAATAATTACAAAACGTGCCAAGAAGAGTTCTAGTCAATTTGTTTTTAAATAATACATATACATAAAATAGTTGTGTCGTAAAAGCGCAATGTAACAGTACAAAAGGATTGTTTTGTGATGTTAAAAAAAATATCTTAAAGAAAATGCAAATAGAAAATAACTATGCAACAATATTAAAAGTTAATGAAGCATATCACGTGACTAAAAAAAATACGAAAGAAGTGTTCATTGGCATATGAAATTTGTTTATAGTAAAATATGTTGGAAATATTAATTCCAATATTAGCATCTTGCTAATAGTTCAGGGACTAAATATGTCTAATCTTGAAATTGTTGCTAACGGTAGAATTAGGTTAGTTATAAGTTGTTTAGTTCTTTATTCTTTTATTATTCTCTGTAATCATTCTTACAAGAAAAGTATCAATAAGATTGAAGTTCTTTCTCTTTCAATTGGGTGTATGTTATGGTCAATCGATCTTGGTGTTAGCTTTGATTTGGTATCAGAGCTCGAGGTTGATAATACACATAGTTGGATTCTCCGAAGATTGGTTTGTGTCTATTCGGAGATTTTGAAGAAAGGGGATCGTAGATCCTCTATCAATTTGAGTCAAAATTCATCGGTTCTTGTCCTCCTCTCCAAGAAGATCACCTCGCCGAACTCCTTCTCCTGCAATTAGGTCATCAATGGCTGATCCTAATGCCGGTGGTAGTCGACAAACTGTAAGAGATAACTACACTACAATTCCCCTTCAATGTCTGGTTTTAACTCAAACAAATTACTCTATTTAGGCTATAAAAATGAAAGCTATCTTTAGTGTACATGGTTTGTGGGAAACTGTAGTCCCTGCGGATGGTGCTGAGATTGATCCGAAGAAAAATAGTGCAGCCATTGCCTATTTGTTCCAATCTTTACCTGAAGATCTCATCCTACAAGTTGCTGAGAATGAGACGGCAAAAGGGATATGGGATGCCATCAAAACAAGGTTTGTTGGTGTTGACAGGGTTAAGAAAGCTAGGCTTCAAACATTGAAGAGTGAATATGAAGCTATGAGGATGAAAGAAAATGAAGGTATAGATGAGTACTCAGGAAGGTTGAGTGCAATAGCCACAAGATCCTCAAACCTGGGATCACCTATTGTTGACTCTGTATTGGTAAGAAAACTACTGGATAGTGTAACTGAGAAGTATGTTCATATAGTTGCTTCTATAGAACAGTTTGTAGACTTGGATTCTGTAGCATATCAAGAGATTGTAGGCAGGCTGAAGGCTTTTGAAGAAAGGATCGGTTCAAAGGTGAAGGCTAGCAATGTCAAGGAGGAGCAACTTCTCTTGTCTTATGCAGAATGGGAAGCCAGATACAAAGGATCTCAGAGCAGACAGAAGAGATGGGATAAGAATTCCAAGAATACAAAGGGAACAGGGGAAGGAAACAAGAACAATATCAAGAATAATGGCAGCACTAGTGGAAGTAAGTCTTCATTTAAAACTAAGAAAGATAAGAGTAATATCAAGTGTTTTAAATGTGACAGGCTAGGGCATTATGCTAGTGAGTGCCCTCAAAAGAAAGTGAAGAATGAGGATGAAGCACATTTAACTCAAGTTGAATATGAAGAAGATCCAGAATTACTTCTCATCTCTGAAGAAGAGGAGACAGAAGCAGCTGTGTTTTTGAATGAGATGAGGGTGATACCCTCAAAGTACACTTCAGAAGAGAGTAAAGAAATATGGTATTTGGATAATGGAGCATATCACGTGACTAAAAAAAATACGAAAGAAGTGTTCATTGGCATATGAAATTTGTTTATAGTAAAATACATTTTCTTTATTAAATTACAGAAACTACAAAAATCATTATTTATTTCAAATACCGTGGCATATTTCATGTTAATTGATACGAATTAATTACTGTTTCTGTTTATAAATGTGCATTCTTACTCGAACATTCTTACTAAAATAATTTATCTCTATCTTTATAATTTAATTATTAAATATCACATTTGTTTAAATTTATCACTAAACTTGGTTTAACTTATCATATCTCGTTTTTTGTCTTTATCTCTACCATAAACTAACAATTATTTTATTATTTTTAATTTTCATATATACTTATATAAGTTTATAGACTATAAATAGTAGATTGATATCTATATTTACATAACTACTATACACAAAACTCTAAATTTTGAAGATAAAGATTATGATAAAAATATAAATAATTTTTTTTTTAATATTTAAAGATAGAGAACCAAATATAAAAATATAAATACGTACGTTACATTCTCTGTCTAGCTTATAGAAAATCATTTTAGGTTTCGCTATTTGTCGGGAAGCTTCCATTTCTCGATAAATATCCAATAAAAAAATTCTTTTTTTATTAGTTCCACAAATTTAATGTAGTCTTTAGAGAAATCTGAGCTTGTGTAATAATCTATACTTCTATACTATATAATAAACACAAGTTTTTAATGTGTAGGTGACACAAGTTTTTAATGTGTAGGTAGCATAATTTAAGGTGTGCCACCTAGGATTAGCTTATGTGTTATTTTTATAGATTTTTGAATTAAAAAAATAAATGGTATTTACAAAAAGGAAAGATCTTATAATTAAAAATCAAAAAAATAATTTTTTTCCATACAAAATTATCCATATTTTACAATACCATAACTTTGATTCATCATATTTTCTTCATTTCTCAATGAAAATTTTACCCGTCAATTGTTTTGGATTCGTGAAAGAAAACCTAACAAAACTATATCTATATTGCTTAGGTTTCGATCAACGAATGATGGTGAACGAATCAAAAACCAAAGTCGCGACTTTCTAAACCCACCATTGATGAACTTAAACTCCAATTCGATCATTCGTTTAATAGTTAGAAAAAAACTTTCATCTTTTAATTCGTTTAATTTTTTTTATATCACAGCCTGAGGTATTTACCCGAGACACTGACTAGTAATATAATAAATTGTGGAATTGATAAAGACAAAAATACTAATTAAGAAACTCGTGTCGGCTTAAGAAAACTACGTTTTTAGCATGATGTGTAGAATTCTTTTCAATTTTTATTATTATCTTAATTAATAAATAAAAATCTCCTCATTTTGTGACGTGTGGATCTTCGGATCCGCTTTTGACCCGAACAACATATCAAACCTGTCTCTTCCATTCTTCTCTCCAAACACGATATCGTTTTTTTTTCCCATCGGCCATCGCTATGGTAAGCCATCATTCACGCATGCATTATTACATTTTCAAACTTTGTATATATTTTATTGTAGTCAAAGTTAATAGTCAACATAGGAAAGTCAATAGTCAACTTAGGATGCACGGCGTAGGAGCAGGTAGTAGCTCTGGCTACCTCTCGACTTGCGGCTAAACCGTCGCCACATCTACGGCTACTTCTAGTAGCCGCGGTGTTGTGTGTTGTCATAATTAATTATTGTTACTTAATTTAACTTTTTTTTAATTTAAGCATTTTTTAAGACAAATTTTCTAACCGCCATGACAGTCGTGAGCCACTTGGATCGAATGTTTGATGGAGCCCGTGGTAATGTTTGTTGAAATCGATCGGAAATGATATTTAGGATCGATGATCTCGGAATTAAAATCCGTATTTGTCTGTTGCATCTAATCATGGTAGTTCATATAATTTCTAAAATGGTTTTCACATGGGTGCACAAGTTGTGTCGCATAGATTATTGGTTTGAGGCTTGTTCTAAATTGGTGGTATTGATAATATAAATGATATGGTGGTATTTGATACACGCTAGCTAGTTACCAATACAAAGTCTTTGTTGTTGCCTAGCCATTAATAAAGTGGGGGTTTGTAAAAGCTACTAAAATAGAGACCAAGAAAATGGAAAACGAACTATCAATCACTAATGATGTCACTTAGGTTATAATCCACAACCAACCAATTAAAAGACGCAAATTTATATTAAAAAAAAACCTATCAAGCTCACTAATTTGATAAAGCGGAAGGGCTCGCGTCAGAGTTACTTATTCCCATGACAATAGTGGAAAGCATACATGATAGAACACATGCATACCACTGCAATGTCGGAATGAGGATTAAGTGACTAAATTTATGTTAATGCAATAACGTGAACTGGCCCCCATCAAGGCTATCAAGTCTGAAGTCCCTCGGTAATATTCGAAAGAAGTACACGATGGTCATATGTATGCCACCGCAATACCGGAATAAATGATCAAGCCAAGACCAAAAACCATAGGAGATTCCAACTTATGCTAAGTGACTATAGAGTTCGTGTCAATGAATCCCTTGCAAATCACACGAGTCGTTAGGACTGGGGACGTTATATCCGAATTGTACGATCTCATAAGAAATAATTATGCCAATTAGAGCTCATTTGACTTCAAGCCCGAGTTAGGTTGGGCTCGCTCATAAAGTCAAATGAGTCAACTTAACTTGATTCGTTTATCTTAATGCGTTGATATGTTAAGCCTGAGCTCGACTTTAAAAGGATTTGAGTCAACTCGTTTGTTTTTATTTTAATTAAAATATTAAATTTATATTTTTACCCATATCATATAACATAACAAAAGACGACTACTAAAATGTCAGAGAATTGCAATCGTTCATATAAAATTAAATCTTTGTTTAAGGGTGGGTCATGTGTCCACTTATTCACCTAACTCAAAATGTGAGTTGTGTTGGTTTTATTTTTAATTGTGGGTATCCCTAAAATTTATATATATTTATTATTATTTTTTCTTTATCTTTCACGCATAATCATAATTAGAAAAAAATTCATGACAAATTTGGATCACCGACCGGGACATTATACCACCCACCCGATCATCTTCAATCTCGATCAGAAGGAATATCACCACTTGTGAGAAACTCATTGACACAATTTGTAACCCTCATTTTTTGTTCTTTATTACAAATGGGATTTGAACCCAAGACCTCATGGTAAAGGGTCTAAAATAACCGCAAGGAGTAGTCGTAGATCGACGGTTTAGCCGCAAGTCGAGAGGTAGCCAGAGCTACTACCTGCTCCTACGACGTGCACCCTAAATTGACTATTGACTTTGACTACAATAAAACAAATACAAAGTTTGAATATGTAATAATGCATGCGTGAGTGATGGCTTACCATAGCGATGGCCGATGGGGGAAAAAAACGATTTCGTTTTTGGAGAGAAGAATGGAAGTGACTTGATATGTTTAAATACTTGGGCCTCGTTTCTACTTGGGGGTTGGAATCGATCAACAGGAGGTGGAGATACTGGCGTCAAATAACAAATAACAATTGTAGGGTGGGCTCTCTACCGTTTAAATACTTGGGCCTCGTTTCTAGATTTTTTTCCTGAGAAGTATTAACACAAATTTTGTAACTTTGTCTAAAACTAACATCCAGTTGATGATGATAACTCAATTTACGTTACTACTTTTTACATAAAAATAAGAGTAATCCAAATGATAACATTTTTATTCATAGAATCATATAGTCAATATGACAATGTAGTCTAAGGTGGTGTTTATTTTTTTCTGAAAAAGCTCTTATGTCCTCTTATATCTACGTCGCGCAGACCACGCGCATACATTTAGATCTGCAGATTGTCTGTTTTTTCGAATAAATTTCATTAAAAAATGTCTGCGCGAGCTTTTCTTGATGCTGATGTGGCCCAGCCACTTCTGACATCTTCTAACATTCTCTTTAAATTGTTTTTCATAGAAAAACATATTTTAACAATTTAAAAAACATTTCTAAAAAAAACGTTTTTTTCTAAATAAACTTTTTTTAAAACTTTTTAAATATTTTAAACAGCTTTTAAAAAACTTCTTTAACCAACTTTTTTTAAAAACGCCTTTTAAAAAGTTTTAAAAAAGGTGTTAAACAATTTGTTTTTTAAAAAAACGTTTTTAAATTGTTTGTTTTTTAAAAAAAAAAACCTTTGTAAAGAGTTTTTTTATAAAAACCTTTGTCAACAGTTTTTTTATACAAAATTTTTTCAAAGAGTTTTTTTTTAAAACGTTTTTACATTTTTTTTTCTTTTAAAAAAACGTTTTTTACAGAGTTAGTTTTTTAAAAACGTTTTTTTATAAAGTTTTATTTTTAAAAAACGTTTTTATAAGGTTTTATTTTTAAAAAACGTTTTTATAAAGTTTTATTTTTTAAAAAACATTTTTAACAATTATTTTCAAAAAAGAATATTTTAAACATTTTTAAAAAAAACTTTTGTATACAATTTCTAAAAAACGCTTTTTAAACAGTTTTTTTAGAATATTTTTAAACTGTTATTTATAAAGACGTTTTTAAACAGTTATTTTAAAAAAAAATGTTTCAAAATTGTTAAAAAACGTTTTTTAAGCAGTCTGTATAAAACATTTTTATAATTTTTATTTAAATCGAAAATTGTTTAAAAAAAAACTATTGGTTAAAATATACAGAAAGAAAATCAAAATGTTTGAATGTTAATTATCTATAAGTTACAAAGACAATTTATTTAAATTTCAGTGTATTTAAATTTCAGTTTATTTTAATTGCTTGCAAAAGTTAAAAAACAAACACTCTTCTTCTGACAGACTGTAGATATTTAGTTCACATCTTCTTCTACAGATGTCTGTAGATGTGATCCGCAAACTACAGAGATTTACCGCTTAAAAAACAAACAGCACCTAAATGTCATATGAACAAGCTACAAAATGACAAGCAATACAAATCTCTTTAAAATATTCCTCAATAGTCATGGGTTTTCTTTCTATCTGCTTTTGCATTAATATGTAGACGAGAATCTCAGAATCACCACCAACTTACAAATAAACGTCAGACGCAACACATGTAAGGTGTCTACGCCCAGATATGTATGGTTCGTTATATCTTCATAAATATTGAATATTTTTTACAGCCATCCCAGACATATCGGTATCGGGTTAAGTACCGGAAGAAAAACAAGGCAACAAATTTAGTAATTTGTTAATTTATTTATTATGTATTTAAAGATAATAGAATGTTGATGGACATCTAAGGGCTCATGGTATGCTTCTCGCAATACTTCTTAGAAACACCGTCCATATTTATTATGTTTTTAAAAATATAGAAGGTTGATGGACGTCTAAGGGCTCACGGTATGCTTCTCACAGTACTTGTCAGAAACACCGTCCATATTTATTGTGTTTTTAAAGATAATAGAAGGTTGATGGATGTCTTAAGGGCGCATGTTTCTTATAGTA
Organism: Deinandra increscens subsp. villosa; assembly: GCA_039602395.1. NCBI lineage: Eukaryota > Viridiplantae > Streptophyta > Magnoliopsida > Asterales > Asteraceae > Deinandra > Deinandra increscens. The sequence continues at coordinate 19,188,396 of JBCNJP010000020.1, read as the reverse complement.
TGTGTCAGAAACACTATCCATATTGATAAAAGTGGGAGAGGAAGAAGCAAGATGAAGCAAAACCCCCCTCCTAGTTGCTAAATTGTTTTTTTTTAAGAGTTTGGGTTGAATGAAAGAGAAGATCGCGATAAAATAGAAACACCATCTCGCTACGACACTACTAGTATGTGATTCCATACCAATAATACAATTCACACTGATGGTTTAAAAAGCTATAGTTGATAATAAAGCAAAAGATGATATACAATATAATTGATTTTCGCAATAAAATTCCTCAAAAGATAAAGCGTGACATAACAACCATTGCTTCAATTTTTTCTTTTTTGAACTTTATTTTTAATATCAAGGTCATTAGGTCATTCATGATATAACCTTTTATCTTAATATTTTGTCCACCATATATAACATTTATGACTATAAATTATGCATAATCATACTATGACTATTCTTATATTGCCTATATATATAAAAGGTTAATGCTAATCAATTCACGCGTATTCATATTACTAGTAAACTGACCCGCGCTTCGCCGCGGGTCGTGTATTGTTTTCACATCAATTTGTATTTTTTTTTCTGAACATGTCCTCGTCCTCGATTGGAGCTCAAATCATCGTACATTTAACACGCACATATCTAATATCTAATAGCAAAGTACAATAGAATATATTAAAACTATATCGTTTAAAGTAGAGAAATTTTAAAAATAATATGCGACATTATTGTTGACTTCAACTTAGAGACAATAACACCATAATTTCCAGTTATTACCTGTAGCAGAAAATCCGAAATTAGTTATGCATTGTTATTGACAAAGATGTCATATAAAATCAATAAGAAAAAAGTAAATCAAGAAAGGTTGGGGATCATATGGGTAAACTAACCAACTTTTAAAGGAAGCTGCCCTTAAATATCAAGATCGTATTTCATCTGTGTAACAGCAACATAATGCAACAACGTAGAGAAATCAAGACTAAGAAAAAGTATCATCAGCAAGACACCCTATGTATGGGATTTTGGCATTAGGAGAAAGGGAGACTCCGTGGTCAAATTGTTGACCTGACAGTTGTTAACAAACTATAGTTGTTAGGGTGATTGTAATACCTCAAGATGGGAGGGTGATACCGAGCTCGGGATGCTCGGGAACACCATGACGGGTCGCTCGGGATCGGGGCGCGGGATGACCCCGTGGGACTGGGTTGCCGAGAGAAGAGAGCTCGGGAGAGGAGAGGATTGTGGGTGTGGGATTGTGGGTCCCCCTACTTTTTAAAGAGTTTGGGGTCTTGGGGTCATGGGGTGGGTATCATGGGGTGAGTATCTTGAGGTATTACAATCAAAAAGTTTGGTTTGAGAAAAAAATGAAGTGACACCTCAAAAAATGCTTGGGATCATGGGTGGTAATGAGGTATTTTAATTACCCTTATGATATTCATAAGGATGTAACCGTTTTCCATTTTTCCTTTCAAATGCATAAACACAAACCATATCACACTCATCATCCACTTGATCTTTGGGTGAGCTTTCCTTCTCTTCGAGCTCATTCTCCAGTTTTCAATGAATTCGCTTGTATGCTCAAGTGACCGTTCATATTTATATTTTTCTAGGCCTGCAAAATTCAAATGGTTCCCATTTCTCATACTGAGCAAAATTTATAAATTTGATGGACTTTGTCTGGGTTAGCAAAAGAAAGAAAATATATACCTTTGCTTTTGATAGGGTTTCTGGAGGTAACACAATCTCGGGTTGCACGTAATTTTTTTCACGATAGAATATGATGACATTATTGGGTTTGATGTCAATCACAATGCCTTTGCTTAGTCAAGTAAGCTCATCAACATATTCTTGAATTTGTCCAGGTCTACATGGTTTGCAAACAACCTTAACAGTCTCGTGGTTCTTCCATGAAGGTTCATATTGAGCACAACTCCACCAAATACACCACGTCTCCCAAGTGGAACATAATGTTTATTTTTCTCCCCAGTTCGTTTCAGATAGAACTTCTCCTCTGTTAAGCTTTCAGGACGTCTTTCGTTTCCGTACATTGAATTTTCTTCAACTGTTCTGAACATACTAATAAATGGATACAAATGACAGTCCCTATACATACAATTAAAGTTCAACTCATTTTTATCAAATGAGAGTGACATACTTAATAGTTGATATTTAAACGCATCCAGAAAACCGAGAGCAAACCATAAATGTGTCTAACCTTTCCAAGTCTGTATAAAATCCTTGTTTCTGGATTTGGGGATCTCATCTTTTTCTTTGCCTTCAAGAATTGAAGCACATCAGAAAGGGACTATTAAAACCCGTCAGCCTCAACGATTGAGACTTAACTGAAACAAAATATTGCCCTAATTTCATGGACCCAAAAAAATCATCTCACATCCGAAAGAGGCGAAGCGACTGAACATTCAAAAAGAGCAATTAACTGATTTAAAAATAGACTTCAGTATTCCTAATCTCATAAACTAAACAAACCATCTCACAAATATAAATCAGAATAACCAAATACCTCATTCTATCAAAAATAACCAACCAGAAACATCCCGATGGCCAAACTTCATACACCTGCGACAAAAAGCTGCAGATCTGGGTTTTTGAAAACCAAAAGCAAACCAAAATAGAGACAATCTGGGTTCCTGAAAGCGTCAGGGGTCAAAAACCCATATCCGTTTTATATCTGTACCTTCTTCAAATGATATGTAAATAATTTTGAGAACCTCAGCAGAGCATACAGAAATGCAACAACCACGACCATCAACAAAACAGGGACAATAACAAATTGATTCACAAATGGGTTCTTAAGAACCCATAGAATCTCGTCGATTTTTACGAACAACAGAAGAGCAACCCAAACGTCGTCGCTTCAACGTAACCGGAGCAACGACGTGGTCGCGTCTATGTCACCCAAAAAGTCATCGGAGAAAGTTGAGAGAAGCCCAAAAATGTAGTGAGAGAGAGGGCAGCATGAGAGAGAAGGGGCGTTGTAGCTTTAAAGCAGGGAGAGAGCATCAGCTTTCAGAAAGAATAGAGGCTGTGAGGTATGGGTGAGAAAGACGCGTGTAAATGAGAAAGACATAGTCATCACCCACCGTCCCTCTACACAAATACAAATAAAACACGTAAAGATAAATAGTACCTTATATGTGACTGACACCCCTTCTTCAATTGATAATAAATAAATTTTATTTAAATGCCGCATTTATATTTTGCATGGAAGAAAAAGTAACGACTAATATTTATTGATCATTAGTAGAAAAAAGAAAAGTGTGAAAGTAGCAAAATAATAGAGGTTGGAGCCAATGATCTCTAGCACAATTGGCTAGAGGGAGGTACCCAAGACATTATAAATGGGAGGTCTTGGGTTCAAGTCCCACTTGTAACAAAAAATAAATAAATGGGGGTTACAAGTTGGGCCAGGGGTTTTCTCACCTATGATGAGTTTCCTCGCTGATGGGGATTGGAGATGATCGGGTGGGTGGGTAATGCCCCCGTCAGTGATCCAAATTTGCCGTTCAAAAAAAAAAAAAATAGAGGTTGGAGTTGGACCATGGTCTTACGTCTCTTACGTCGGGACTCGGGGCCGTGTGATTAGGTGTCCACATTTAATACAATTTTGTTTACAATTATCTTTACATTTTTTAATTTATTAAATTATCAAGCAAAGTTAGTGTAGTGGTTAAAATTTCTGAGCTTGTGGTTGAAGCGACCCAAGTTCTAGTCTCACTTACACCACTTTGTGAGATATTGATGGACAATGAAGGATTGAGACTTGTGTTTGATCCTGAGTCACAAGGGAGGGTTTACGGGCTTGTCCCGGTTCCCGCCCGATGGAGCAAATGAGGTGGGGTGGGGTGGGGGGGGGGGGCGCTCCCGGGTTCCCTCGCTATGAGATTCGGACTCGGGACAGTGGGTAGGTCCAGGGTAACCAGTCCCGATACACCGCTGAGCTAAAAATTGCCGTTCAAAAATGAATATATAAAAAATTTATAGTTTTAATTTGATAAATTAATTCTCTAGGGTTTTGTTCTAAGCATGAGAAATTCCAATAGAGCTATTCATATTTGTAGGGGATGTGAAGGCTTTAGGCCCGTGGATGTAGATCGGTTTTGATCGAACCACGCTAAACTCTCGTGTTCATTATTTTCTTGTTTCTTTTGTGTGTGACCGATACTAAAGAGCGGGTCGGGTCAGTTACACATCAAAATGGGCACTTTTTGGTATGAGCCAAAACGGGTAAGGTTTGGTTAGGTCAACCATGGAACACTTTTTTTTTCAAAAAATTATTTTTTCATCTTATTAGCATGTCAAATATAATTAAAAAATAAATCATATCAATGCTTTGGGCTTGTAATTTTACATGATATAACATTCAGAAATTGAAGGATTTGAAACTGCAATTCATACTTCAAACCTCTCGATCACCCTTGTAACTGATTTGAAAATTAACTCATATTGTGTAGTCATTCATGATATTCACCACATCACCAGTAATCCATGCAAGAACATGATCCATTTTTGAAATGGTGAAAACGGCTATTATCCCTAACGATAATTTCACGATCATAAATCTTGGACAGAATTTTTGTAACCGAGTGACAATCATTACACACACGAAGGTTCTTCACTACCCGGATTGGGATCCCGGGTTTCAAATTAATTAAGCCAAAAGCAATAGCTAACCTCTCACTATGGCTTTCCAGTTCAGTTTCTTTCTCATCATCCCTTTCAATATGCAACAAAACTTGAGATTTATCAGGTATATGCCCTGCAGATTTAAGTCCTTCCCTAATCTCACTTAACTTTTGGTATATCTTGATACTTTGAGGATGTGATTTATCGCCCACAGTGAACTCATGAACCTCGTCTTTATACTCTATCAAACTGCATCCCGGATCTTTTTTAACGCCGGTTTTCCTCATCGTGTCCCTAACACGTGACACTTTATCCCAATTCCCAGTTGCAGCATAAATGTTAGACAAAAGCACATAACTTTCTATAAACATTGGGTCGATTTCCATCACATTTTGAGCGGCATATTCTCCGATTTCTACCTTCTTATAGATTCTTGAAGCACTAAGCAAACTCATCCAAATGATTTTGTTAGGTTTCATAGGCATCTTTTCGATCACATTCTTTGCTTCTTCAAGATGGCCTGCTCGGCAAAGAACGTCAACAAGACAACCATAATGCTCGACCGTTGGTTCTAGTTTATAATCGTTTACCATCATGTTAAAATACCTTCTTCCATCTTCAACTAAACCCGCATGATTACAAGCATTCAACACACCGATGAATGTTATAGCGTTAGGGATGATGTTAACTTTAACCATTTCAAGAAATAGGTCAAGAGCAAGTTTAGCTTGTCCATGCATTCCCAATCCCGCTACTATAGCCGTCCAATGACCCAACTTTTTCTTGGGTATAGCTTCGAAAACTTTTAAAGCACTCTCGATGCTCCCGCACTTGCAGTACATTTCGATGAGTGAAGTGCCGAGCACACCATCTAATTTATGTCCATTTTTAACCATATAAGAATGAAACCACCTTCCTTTGCTAAGCAGAGCTAACCAGGAAACAGCTGATAATGTACTAACCAAAGTACTATGAGTTGGTACATATCCTAAATTTAGCAGCTCGGTAAACAACTTCAGAGCTTCGAAACATCTTTCATTGCATTCATACCCTGCTATCATCGAATTCCAAGTGATTATATCTTTATCTTCCATCGAATCAAACAACCTACGCGCAGATACAAAATTACCCGCTTTCATATACCCATGTATCATCGCGTTCCAAGATGCTGAGTTTCTGCTTGGCATTTCATCAAACAGCTTTCGGGCATCATCAACATTGCCACATTTCGACAATCCGTTGATCATTACAGTCCACGATACAACATCTCTCTCAGTCATTTCATCAAACAACTCCTTTGCAAGCTCAATGTCACCAGACTTCACATAACCGTCCATCAAGGAGTTCCATGAAACCAAATCTTTTTCAGTCATTTCATCGAACACCTTCCGTGCAGAATTAATATCTTTAAATTTTGAATACATACTGACCAAACTGCTCTGCACAAACACATCCAACACCAACCCAAGCTTCAAACCCAACCCATGAATCTGCTTCCCTTCTTTCCTTGCCATTAATCTTCCACAACCTTTGATCACGCAAGGCAGAGTAAAAACATCTGGCGTTAAAGATGATCGTGTCATGAATTCAAGAAACACAACAAGGGATTCTTGAGAGCGTTGATTTTCAACATAGGATTTGATGAGGGTGTTCCAAGAAAACAAGGTTGGTTCTTGAAATTGGTCGAACACCGATCGGAGATGATCGAGGGTGGTGGATTTAGAGTGGGAGTAGAGAGATATGAGGCGGGAGGAGATCAAAGGGTCGTTGAAAGTTGCTGTTTTGATTGACACAGCGTGTAGCTGAGCGGGTTCAATTGGGTTTCTGTAGATTTGGAAGGGATAAAGGTTTGATTTTGACGGAAGAGAAGAAGCTGCGACTTGAAGCATTTTGAAACGGGTTTTATCGATAGGTGGAGGCCTTGTTGGTCGTCAGAATAATACGAAGGAACTCGAACCTGCACTGAACACAAATGTTGGATTTGCCGCCGTAGTTCCTGGTTAAGATTGAAAAAAAAAAGTTGTTTTGATTCAGAAATGCTGGTTTTAAAAAGTATGCATTCAATAAGTACCAGAAATGACCCCTTTCTCTTCCTCCTTTTTACATTCTTTTCCATTGCATCTACCTCATGCCATTTTTTTCATGGAGTATCTCTTAAGAATCACCACTTTTCTTTATTTCCTGAGTAGGAACAAAAGAATTCAAGAATATAAATCTATCACATGTAATAAAGGCATAAAGCATTAATCTCAGACTAATAAAGTTTTTATGTTGACCTTAATAAAGTCAAACTTTTTCATGAATGGCAGGATCTCATTTCAAAAGTGAAGTTCATAAATGCGATTTCACACCTCATAAACCAATTAATTTTTTGGTTTCACTAAGCAAAATCTGTTTGAAATCCTCAATCCCAAAATTGTCAAACAGCCCCTTTACCCAGGTAACCCACAATCCACTCCTTTTGCCCAACAATCCAATTATTTTTTACTAAAAGATACCAAATACCCGAGTGAGCCTTCCTGAGACGGAATTGCAACCGTCCATACTGATTTTGACACTCCAGACTTGGCTCACCCAGGAACACCATCAAGGAGGAAACTCACCACTTGAGAAAAACCCCCTTGAGTCAGGTTTGAACTTGAGACCTCAAGGTCCTCAAACTCTAACCTTCATCCCCATACCATTGGGACAAATGCCCCTTGGTCAAATTCATCAAAATAAAGAACAAATTCAACTCTTCAAGAACAAATTCAAGAAAAAATTCATCAAAGTTTTCTTGTTCACTTACTTGTGAGGGAAGTAGAGAACAAGGGGTCAGAGAGGTCAGAGGCGACTGGAGCAGAGGTCGCCGCCGGAGGATCAGAGGTCGCCGGAGCATGTGAGGTGAGGCCGGCTGAGTGAGGTTCAGAAGAGGCGATGGAGAGAGTTGTGTGATGCGTGTGTTTTATTTAAAACCCTATAGTCATAATCTGTTAAAAAAAACAAAAATAAATAAACGGGCGCGAAAAAGGTTTGAACCTGGTACCTTTTAACTCCTAAAGGTTAAAATTCTAATCGTGAAGGATTTATCTTGCTAAGATTCACTCCTCATGGTATATATGGTTCACCCAGTATTTTTTTATATATTTTTTTTGTAGGAAAATCATTAAATAAAAAAAATTAATATTTACGAATGATTTTCCTATAAACTTCAAACAAATTCTCGGTTTAGCAAAGATTTTGTTTTGTTTCTTGGGTACAATCGTCAAAGTAGAGTGTACGGCTGAGATGACTCTAAACCCGAAGTTTACCTTTGAAGTCTTAATGAACAAAGATGAAGATCTTGAGAGAATATTTGAAGAAGAATAGAGAGAAAGAATTCTTATGTGATTCTTAGTGTACCTTGGCTCAACACATGAGCCACTATTTATAGTGGTAGATGAGCTTAGTGAAACACCTAAAATTAAATTCGTAGTCAAACTTCACATTAAACGTTTTCGAGGTGAATTCATTTTAATTGATTTGAATTTTATGTTTGAGCTCAGAATTGAATTGGTTCGAAGAAACTTAAGGCAAAAATGCGTAACAGCCAATTTTCCTAAACTGTTACATTATTTTTTCGGCTGAACCCCTTTCTGGTCCAACTTTCCGGCTGAATAGGAGTTCACTCTACACATATTTCGTTTGAACTAATCCCCTTGAACTTCACTTGAAACACACTTCTGGATGAACCCAAAAACAAAAAACGGCTCTCAAGCAGCAGTGCGAAGTGCAAAATGCGTCATCAAAGCGTCTATACGTCCACGCCACGTGCGCGCGTCTGAGAGTTAGGGGTGCGTAACCCCTTAGGGTCCAAGAGATGTCTCCCACTAAAGGAAACAATCTTAGAGAGTTCTCACCTTATTAACCACTTCAATTTTCATTCCCCAACCAATGTGGGATAAGTTCCACTTCTATACTTAGACTTTTCCTCTCAATTTTTTCAGCTTTCACAGCTGTGAAATCTCAACTTTGAGCCTCGATATATCATTCATACGTGCTCGGTTTTGGACGTGGTTTGGTGTGTTGGAAAGCTCTCACAGCGTACTACACAAGCCCAGAAAATACAGATGCATTAACCGCAGTTACATGCATTTTATTTATGTCCAAAGTTAGTGAAAAACTCATTTTCACACTTAGTGAAAAAACCTTTTCTTCATTATTTTTCTCCTAAAATTCCAACATATTTCCTCTAAAAATTCAAAGGTCATTGGGTTCTTGTGAACCCAATAAAATACTACTTGGATCCGCCCGTGCCAAGGAGCTAAAGCTTCAAAGACATCCCAACGCTTAAGTCATATCAAGGCCTCATGATATAAATTGGTGTATAGGGGTGAGATTCTCTAAAACTATAAAAATACCAATCTAGTACAAAAATAATGTACTGGATTTGTATTTTTTTTTTTGCAATGTATTATATTTCTTATTGGATTTATATTTTTTTACTGGACTTGTATTTTTTATTACATTTATGTTTTTATACTGGATTTTTTTGTACTAGATTGATGGTCTTATAATTTTTTAGACAAAACACTGTTTTTATTTGATAATGTTTTTATATTTATATTATCTAAGTATCTTTTAACTCTCAAAATATGGTGTGGTCTTAACATTTGTTTTTTCTTTTTAAAACCACTTACTCAACCTTCTAATCTTACCATTAAATTTATAATTTTTGTTTATCAAAGATGACTTAAACTCTTCGTCAATTAGGGGAGGCGGTGTGGTTGGGTTACCGCTGGGCGGTTCCAAGGGGAGCCAGGCGGCTCAAAGGGGCAACCATACCGCCTTGGGCGGTTTCCCCTCATGGCTTCCGAATTTTTGGTCTATGCGGCACGAGGGAACCGGGGAGAGCCGCACCAACCCCCACTTGTTTTGTCTCATTTGTTTTTTCATGTTCCAAGGGGAGCCGCATGGCTCTTCTTGGCAACCATACCGGGTGTTGTGGCTTGATATGGCTTCAAAAACATCAAAATTGAGTTGGCACATGATGATTGGTTGGTGAGCATGGCTCCTTGAAGCCACAAGGCAACCATACCCCCTCCCCTTAGTTTAGCAGTAGGAAATAGGAATGCACATGTGGGTGTGCAAATACATGCTCAAATATAATATTATGAAAGTAATAAAATAAATGTATAAGTCGTATTGTGTTGGATTACTGGGTTCAGATCTCCAAACCAACTTATCAGATGGGAAGAGGTGAGATATTTTATTATTTTGACAAATATAAAAGTCAAATGTTCAGGGTCTTTAAGATATTTCTTACACAAACTCATAATACTTGTAAATAATTATTGTATTATAAAAATATATAAAAAATTTTATTAAAGTATATATATTTTCAAATACAACATTTAAAAATGTTTTAAGTCTTTAAATATTTACGTGACAACTTAACTCTAATCGTAAGATGATTGAATAACACAATAACATCATCGAATTGAATGTCTCTACATATATGAGAACCGAACCCCATATATATTTAGAACATTTAAGAAGTTGTTAAGTCTTTACATATTTTTGCCTCTAAACCAACTTTTATCCCCCCCCCCCCCCCCCGGGGAAATATGAAGCAGTATCATAACATGTCTTCTCCGGTTGACAACGATATTGATGACATTCTGAAAGAAAGAAAACCATTTAGGGGTCGTTTGATTTCAACTGATTGGGTCCAGTCAGTTCAGACGGCTGAATCGGTCAGTAGTTAGAGTGTTTGATTACGTAAAAAAAATATGGGTGACTCGGTTAGAACCACTGACCCACGTCTAAAATTATGATTTACTCAGTAAAAAAATTGAAATCTCCATCGAGTCAGGAGATGATGAGAATTACAAACAGACCCTTAGTTTAATCAACCACATTTGCTTACAAATACACTATTTAGATGGACTAATTATATTCCTTGTTTAGTTTATTAGTCATAGGTATGAATTCAATAAAGACCTAACAGTTTACATTTTTCTTGATTCGAGTTCTTGTCAAGTTTGGATATTTGTTTCACTATCCGAATCCGTATCCAAAAATTTTGGATACTTGAAATTCAGATATCTGAAATTTCAAATACGAATTTGGATAGTGAAATCAACTATACGAAATTTTTGAATATCCGGTTTTAAACACCCTTACAATAAAATTTGTTGATCTAACCAGTGTTGTTATGTTATTGTCGAAACGTTAGAATATCAAATGGATGATTTTTCTTCACAAATTATTATTCAAAGTGATATTTTTCATTTATGAGATTATTTTATTGCGATAAGAGCTTTTAAATTATTTTTTTTAAAAGTATTTTTATTGCGATCAACAAGCATTGGTGTCTAATACTTTGTTGGCCAATAACTTTCTAATAAAGGTAAGAATGAAATTTTGGAAAAATCATAAAGTTATGATTATTTTTAATTTTATACGAATTTATATTATAAAATCCACTTTAATTTGTTTTTAATTTATTTTTGAACAATGAATGTTACTCTATTCATATTGTTAAATTATATAAATTCTTAATCTATTCATGCTAAAATTTAAAGATTCTCATAATATGGAGTATACGGCAATATGTACATGATTAAGTAGTTACGTGGGCTACCGACACATGACACTATAAGTTACTTATTTATTAAGTATACTAGGATAGAACCCGTATGTTATACGGGTTAAATCAATTTTTTTTTGGTAAAGGGTTATACGGGTTAAATCATTAGAAAATATGTATAATTGATAATTCATGCATACTCGTTTTATTACCCGAATAACGTATTATATTACATTTAATAAAGTTATAATTCATAATATGGTATTGGTGACTTTATCTTCTTCATAAAAAATATTTAGAGCATGTCTCTACTTGTATATTTGGAAAAATACAACATAAACATGATCATGTTTGAAAATGGTTGTTAGAAAAACAAATCAACCTTGAATAGTGACTAACACTAACTTATGATTTGACAAACCTGAGACTTTAACTTTCTATAGAAAGTTAGGTGAGTAAAAATTTTATCAAAATTATAATGAACATATATTCTAATTGTTGAGTATAAAGTCTAAATTATAATCAGAATAGTATAATGTTAAATCAATTAAAAAATTATCTTGGTATATATTAGAAAACGTATAATTGTATTAGTCATGATGTTTAAAATTTCCAATTTGAATGAACATGGATCATTTGATATGATAGAAAAACTATTTAATATTGGATATTATGAACAAAAATATTATCGTTTACGGATTTCTCTATAAATAGTATCATCCACAATGTTGATTGGATTTGTAAAACAATATTAGTTATTCATTTATTATAATATTAAATATGATTTGCTCAATTATATTTGAAAAACACGGTAAATAAATGTTTATTGGTATTTTATAAGTTTTTTAAATATTTATTAAATGAAAATAATAATAGTTAAAAAAGGATTTTAAATAAAAATTAGATGTAAATTAATATATGATTGTCATAATTCCATAAATATAATTAAATAAAAATATATTATGATTATAAGGGATATAAATTTCCAAAAAAAGAATTTATTAGGGAGTAGATTTGGGAGGGAAAATTTGTGTGAGAATGATTCTAGTGTTGACAAGTGTCAACAATTGTAATTGTTTATTAGAGTAGGAAGATTAAATATGATTTGCTCAATTATATTTGAAAAACACGGTAAATAAATGTTTATTGGTATTTTATAAGTTTTTTAAATATTTATTAAATGAAAATAATAATATTTATTGGTATTTTATAAGTATTTTATAAGTTTTTTAAATATTTATTAAATGAAAATAATAATAAATGTTTATTGGTATTTTATAAGTTTTTTAAATATTTATTAAATAAAAATAATAATAGTTAAAAAAGGATTTTAAATAAAAATTAGATGTAAATTAATATATGATTGTCATAATTCCATAAATATAATTAAATAAAAATATATCATGATTATAAGGGATATAATTTCCAAAAAAAAGAATTTATTAGGGAGTAGATTTGGGACGGAAAATTTGTGTGAGAATGATTCTAGTGTTGACAAGTGTCAACAATTGTAATTGTTTATTAGAGTAGGAAGATTAAGCTATAAACTTATTTATTACAGGTTTTACCTGTTTTC
>JBCNJP010000020.1:19111931-19175135 GCA_039602395.1 Deinandra increscens subsp. villosa | reverse complement strand
TAAATGACATTTTCGAGTTAGACGTTTGGACATGAAGTGTCAAATTAAAATTTTGTTACAAGGAAACTTGAATAAAACATTATTTTAAAAAAAAATAAGGTAGTTTTTATTTTGTTAAAAATTAATTTTTGAACGGCTATTCTTTTCATATCGCCTTTCAACAACCGACGTCGTTTCCGCTAATTACGCGCAAACACTTTAGGCCCCCTGAAATCCTCTCTCTCTATTAATTAGCTCATGCATTATGACTTATGAGAGAGAAACAGAGAACAGAGCTGGTGTCTCTGTTTCATTCGGAATCCAGTTGGAGAAATTAATCATTTATTGCCTACGAAAACCCCCAAATTGTATATAAATTATTCTTCCCCAACTGCACTTTGCACATTTCTTTATTACCCAAGAGTTGGGTATCTTGGTTAAACCTGTAAAGATTCCTTCGAAAGTTCGTTTTTTCTTCAATCCTGATGCAAATACAAACAGGGTAACGATAAAGAATAAAGATTGAATTTGGAAGTGCAATCTTGATTTTTTGTAAGAGTTTACTGTATTTACTAGTAATTTCTATATGTTATTACTGAACTCCAAGAAAAGTGGTCCAGTGGGGGTCGCGCATTTGGGGATTAGTTGTTCGTTGTTGTGTGCACACAGCCTGTTCGACTAAATGCCTGTGAGAAATCACTCAGAAAAAAACTCAAATCTTTAGGTGTTTTGTGTGTTTGGGAGGTTGGGTTGTAAGGATTTTTAAGGAGTGTGGTGTTAGGGAATATTAGAGGTGGTGTAAATTGGGTGAAAAATGTCATCTGAGGTTGAAAACGAACAATCAAGATCTTTGGCTTTGACTCCAACTTGGTCGGTGGCTACAGTGCTGACCGTTTTTGTTGTTGTTTCCTTGCTTGTTGAGAGATCAATTCATCGTTTAAGCAATGTAAGTATTCTTCATCCTTTCAAAAAAAAAAAAAAAAAAAACCTGTTTGATATTTGGTGATTTATATGAATAGTTTTGTTCCATATCTTAATTTGTGACTCTTTAGGATTTTGGTATTCTCCTTTTGAGCTCCAAGATCAAGTTAAATCCATTCTTTTACTGATCCGCTTATGAAATAGTGTATGAATGAAGTAACATGTGATTTTAATATTTATACAAGTCAATTTATGAGTTTACATTTTTGTTCGAATCTTTTTTATGTGCAAGTCTCTATGTTACTTCTGTAAGTTGCAGCAGTCATATGTTATATACTTCTTTCTTGACGATTTATTTTTAACATGCCAGTGGTTGAAGAAAACAAATCGCAAGCCGTTGCTTGCAGCAGTCGAGAAAATGAAAGAAGGTATTTCGGTTAACAAACAAACATACACAGTAAAATCTCACAGTGACACCCCCGGTTTCATATGAATTTTTTTTAAGATGTAAAAGCTCCATATGACATTCATTATTCTCATCATCATGTGATTGATTGTTTGTGTGCAGAGTTGATGCTTCTTGGCTTCATATCTCTCCTTCTTACAGCCACTTCTAGTGTTATATCGAATATTTGTATCCCTTCAAGATTCTATGATAGTACATTTTCTCCTTGTTCCAGATCAGAAATTGATGAAGAAATGGAGGATAATAAGCGAAAACTTTTGATGAATTTTGTATATCCTCATAGGAGGGTATTGAATGTATTGAATCAGAATACATGTCAGAAGGCATGTTTATTTACGATCATTACTTCATATACTATGTTGTTCTTCAAATTCTTATATTCTAGTGCGTTCTCTATCTACTATATACATTAAGTTCTAATCTTTTTTTTTTGTAATGCTCGTATTACCATATATAAATTTACAGGATTATGAGCCTTTTGTATCATACGAAGGCCTTGAGCAACTACACCGCTTTATTTTTGTCATGGCAATAACTCACGTATCTTACAGCTGCTTAACAATGCTTCTTGCTGTAGTGAAGGTCACATAACTTATATTGATTCTTAACTGATAATTTTATAAGGATAACAGAATATGAAAATATATAGGGTTGATAGTCTTGATAAGTTTGTGTTTCTTTTAATCTCTCCAGATCCACAGCTGGAGGAGATGGGAGGATGAGGCTCAAGTGGATCGGCATGATGTGCTAACTGGTATTTTATACTTGTACCTATGTATATTTAGTTGATAATCATTCTTGAATTTTAACTATGGTGTTTTTAATTTATATATGTGTTTATATATCCAAGTAATATGTTTCTTTTGCAGAAATATCAAGAAATGAGACAATGAGGAGGCAATCAACAATGGCCAAATTCCACTCTTCGAATCCGTTCGTAAGGAATGGTTTCTTAACTTGGATGGTAGGTACAATCTCTCCCATTTATGTATAGTTAGCTTTCTTCTTTCTATTTACATAATATAACTTTTAGTGGGCTTTAGAAAAGTCATATACAATTTAATATTAGCAAATAGCTTTTTTAAAGTTTTGTTTGGCGACACACAACAAAAAAAGAGATTAAAATGCTTTTCATTTTTCCTTTAAACTTCAGCCGTGTAAACTAGTTCAAGCTTAAGGCCTACTCAAACTAAATTGAGTTTCATAGTAAATTTTTCAAGAATGGAACCTTTTTTTTCTTATCAAGATTTCAATTCAATTTACTTAATTGCCCGTTAACAATCATTGCAAAGATATTGCTAACATTTGATTTTGATCTACATTTATACATATCTAGAAGTCAAAACTTGCATTCTGGGACAGATGGAGTGTGATTTGAGTTTTTTTTTTAATACACATAAGAAACAACACGAAGTAGTGTTATAGCACATGTGTAGTTCAGCTGTTATTTTTGATCATATTTTTACTTAATTTGCTATACAGATATGTTTCTTTCGTCAATTTGGGCGTTCGGTTGTTCGTGCAGATTACCTTACACTTCGTAAAGCCTTCATCGTGGTATGTCAAATTTTGACAAATAATATTAATATTATGCAGTTGCTGCAGTATTTTTAAGTTTGTTCACATTTCACTGCACTAGCCATAAGGCATTGTAAGTTGGTTAACCTTAATTAATATGAAACATGGGTGAAAATTTTATTCATTGAAATTTATATATGCTTCAAAGTTTACTCGGAGTCAGATCTTGTTCTTTTAGATTCTCGTTCACATTGTTTGTTTTTCTTATTCCTGGCAGAACCACCACCTCACATCAAAGTATGATTTTCACAGTTATATGATTCGTTCTATGGAAGAAGAATTTCAAAGAATAGTCGGAGTAAGGTAATGAAGTTTCTTTCTATCTATTTTATTCACATATGTAAATTGTAAAATCCGACCCAACATACTAACCAATATTTTTGCCCACAAGAAGCTCAAGGCTTTGTGTTTGGTTGCCCGAGTGGAGACTGTTCAGGAAAACTAATGATTTTTTTATTATTATTTGGTTTCTTGCAGCGGCCCACTTTGGGGATTTGTGGTTGCATTTATTCTATTTAATGTAAAAGGTGCGTAACGTGAACTAATTCTGCATCAAACCCATGATGGCAAACTCAATCTTGATTGATCATATATTTCTTGCAGGTTCAAATCTTTATTTCTGGATTGCCATCATTCCAATTACTGTAAGAACTCATTTTCTTATCTTAATAATACTTGATTTGTTTTGTTATATCATTGTTCTGATTGCATGTGTAATATATGCACAGCTTGTTTTACTTGTGGGGACGAAATTGCAACACATTATTGCTACTTTGGCACTAGAGAGTGCCGAAATTACTCAATATATAACGGAACCAAGATTAAAGCCCCGAGATGAACTTTTTTGGCTTAAAAAGCCAGAACTATTGCTCTCCTTGATCCATTTCATTCTTTTCCAGGTCAGTATCGCCTTTTTATCCCCGGCTAATAGAAATGCATTGCTTTACTTTCTTTCCATTAATCCAAAGTAATATGGATGTCTCACTCGTGATCAACTTTTGAGCAGAACGCATTTGAGCTAGCTTCGTTCTTTTGGTTCTGGGTAATTTATTTTACTTGATTTCACAAACAAGTCTGATCTTTGAACATGAGTTATATACGTATATAAACCGTTTCTTGTTTTATTGCAGTGGCAATTTGGCTACAATTCTTGTTTTATCAACAACCACATGCTTGTGTATATACGGTTGATTTTGGGGTATGCATTTGTTTCCATTCCGCTTGACCTGCATTTCATTTAGTGTTGTTAAATGGGTCGTGTTTCCAGTCGAAATCAATATGAATGTGGTGAAAATCTATCAGACACGTGAACCCAAACACGGCTTGTTTGTTTTATAACTTTATATATTAATACTCTAAAATTATAAATATATAACCAAAAGTACAAATGTATATAAGTAGTTAAGTTTAAATTATAAAACTTGTTGCTCATTTCTCTTTTATCTCTTAAATTTTGACATAAAATGATAAAATACCCGGCCATGTTTACTTATAACAAAAAAACACTTTCTTTTTTAAAATGAAGTCTAAAATCAAACAGGCCGACCCGTAAACCTGTCAGGCCAACCCGAACATGATCTGTGTAACTAAACATGCTCACGGGTTGACCTGAAACTAAAACAAACCCGTTTAGACTAAACCCAAATCTGCGAATTCCTTATTAGTTTCGTGTTAGTGTCAGAAGTTCACGCCACTAATTTCATACTTGTTGCTTAGAAGTAGGAAAATGGGCGGGTCAGGCCAGGTTGGGTAACGGGTCAAAAACAAGCCATCCCTCGTTTTTTTTATGTCTTATTTACATCATGTAGGTTTATGGGCCAGTTCTTATGCAGCTATAGTACACTACCACTTTACGCGCTTGTTACCCAGGTATGATCTCGGACATAAAAAAACCTGAAAAAATATTTATATATGTGTTTATTCATCTGAACTCTATATCACTCTGCAGATGGGTACAAACTACAAGGCTGCCTTGATTCCACAAAGAATAAGAGATACAATCCATGGATGGGGAAAGGATGCCAGAAGAAGGAGAAGGCGGCTTGGAATGTATGGTGATGACTCAACGATTCACACAGACACCAGCACCGTGATATCTGTAGAGGAATTTGACCACCACGAGCTCAATAGTCCACGAGGTGGGTTGGCACACGGTGAGGGTCTTGAAATCGAGCTGCAGCCACACAATTTTGGTTCAACTTCCCTGTTTGTGGCTAATGAAAACTCAAGCCGGGCTGGTACGCCTCTGCTTAGACCTTGTGCATCTGTATCTTCCTCGGCTTCACCAAGTTTTGTGCCGCAGATTGTTACGAGATCATCGTCATTGCCAGCTCAGCGAGTATGAAGGTAAAGATAGACAGTTATTTCAGTTACTTTTACCTGTTAATATGTTGAGATAGGAACATGGTTACATAGCAATTTGTGAAAGTTTATAAATTGTAAATGTACAATGATAATATTTTACCATATTAAGTTAACCACTTAAGATTGAAACTTTCCGTGATCAAACGAGGAAAGATGCAATTTTGTGTGTGTTGTTTTGCATCATTGTGTCTAGGGTGTTTTTTCCAAATTCACTAAATTAATTTATTATTATTTAATTTAACACTTGATAATCAATCTTTTTATTATTTAAGTTGTTTCTTTAACAGCAAGGTTCTATCATACTCTTACTCTTACACCATTTGTTCACTATAAGACTTGAACCCCCGATCTCTAAATGAGGAGACAACTAGTTATACGAGACTATTTTCCTAGAGATACGTGTAGGCATTCTAAGGATATGTATAATATTTGTTGAGTGGGAATGGATGTGAGTGAAAAAGTGTTCTCATATAATCGCACATGTGGCAGTGAGTGTAGTGACTCTAACAATGTGGTCCCGAGTCCTTTTAATAGGTGGAAGTGAAATAAATTTGAAAGAAACTAGAAAATATTTGTGTTCTCAAGTTTTTTTATCATTCAACGGAATGATGTGGAAGGAAGTGGAATAATCTTTCTCGACACTATTCATAGCCTTTGGTCCTCTAAGATATTTCCACTTGTGCCATAACAATGCGAAGCTGATAACCTGTCTCTGTCTTCTTATTTCATATTTGACATTTTTCCTTCATCCTGATGCGTGTTCAGTCCTTCTCACAAGTGTTCATCATAATACTTCTCTCTAGAAAACACACATTTATCTCTCAACCTATTTCAGTTTTCCCCCTCTCTCTTGTATTGCATGTACATCATAAGTGTCTTCACTCTCGCTCTAAACCAAGCGCATTACCAAAATAATTAGGCTCCTCTTTGCTTCAAACTCATCATCCATGTCATTGAGGTTTTGACAAATAGCATCCAAAATGGCTTATTGGCTAGTATTTTATTCGGATAACGTTGTTTTTTTACTGCTTTGATGAACGTCCAATCAATTGGGCATTTGTCGACTTCTCATAGTTATTTTAAAACATTCCAAGCCTTCCCAAGGGTAAAGGCTACACGCCATCTCTAATCTAAATTCCTTGTGCGTTTCATTGAGAATATTAGTATCATTTACACCAGCGTGTTGTTTGTTTAATTTTGTTATACAACGAACTTTTTAAACTTCAGACGAATCTCCCTCTATTTTAACGTTATCACATCCCATCGTGTGATATTCAGCTTGACTCATCGTGTTATAAAAACTTTCGTGAATCTGTTTTCAAATATTGAATGATGTTTGATTGGTGCTAAAACTAAAATAAAAAAATTAGTAAAAGAAATACCAAAGATATAAAAAGATTATAAATCTTTAGGTCCTCTAACACGTCGACTCACGCCCGAGGCAATGCTACCGCCTACCGCTTCATCCATGTTACATTTTGAAGTTTCATGAATAATAAAGTTGCATACATATATTGAAGTGTACCATTGTGACATGTTTTTTTATCCATGTTTCATCATTGTACGTGCCATCTATGTTCTTATTCAAAACAAAACCGTGTTCGTCTCTCTTAATGCTCGTTTCTACAACATGACTTTTTCTTTGGCTTTAAATTTTAACCGTGTTTTCTCTTTATAATCTTAACCAGGTCTAAAACCAACTGCAATACTTCACATTACAAACTTAATACTCCTAGGGGTTTTGATGGGGTTTTGTTTTTGGGTTAAAGGGGTCTAACACATAACCCGACCCTAATTAGCTTCGGGTTGTTTGGGATTCAGGTTTCGGGTAACATGTTGGTTCAGACATACAAGATATCATTATCTATTTAAACAAAATCCATATATACTGACGCTGGTATATTTAGATCCCAAATAAGTGAATAATTATGCACCAAACCTTCAATTCATATTTTGAGTATGATTTCTGGATCTAATATTTCATAACAAAAATGTTTTCGGCCGTATTTCTGAAATCATATGGATTACTAATTGAAAAATGAATTGACTCCAGGATTTTAAAAAGATGGACTCTACTAGAAGAATTTAATAGAGGTTGATCGAAGTTAGTGATTGAGTCCACGGGCTTATAAGTTATAACTACATAACCGACTCAAAAAAAACTTAAGAAACCTAGAAGATATCTCACTTAAGGATATGAGAATATGAAATCAATAATAAATTTTGAACATGTATGAAAGGATAATCGGGTTATTCGAGTCAACCCAAATTACTCTTATTATAACCCAAATACCGACCCATTTATTCACCTGAGGTTCAGGTGATTCGGGTTTATACTAAATCGGGTTCGGGTCACGTTCAATAATTGAGTTTGGGGTAAAAACAAACAACCCCTAAATACTCCTCTAGATAAACTTTACTAGTTTACTGTATTTGGAGAAATTCATAGTTTTTCTACAATATTTGATCAGGATAAAAAACTTGCCCTAATAGTAAAGAACCCCTATAAATACCCAGTGACCCATCTTTTCAAAACTTGATCACCTTCATTTCTCAGGGAAGCTTCTCAGGGAAGGAAAGTGTTTCCTTTCTTCATAAATCAAGCACTGAACTACTCTCACTTTATACATTCCTTCATCATTATCATCAACATCCGATTCATCGCTAATGAACACAAACTCTGCAACTAAGCCACAACCGATTACCGAAAAGGAACAAATCAACAAGCGCCTACATTATATCTAACCCGATGTATGTGGATCTAACCGTTTTACTTTCTCATTTTATGCGCCGGTCGTTTCTGATTAACTGTTGATTCGTTTTTACGTTCACTTGCAAATACGCTGATTTTGCCCTAGGTTACTACTCTGTTGCAGTTTTTTGTGTTCGTTTGTTTGATAGGTTCTCTGTTACTCTTTGATTTTGTTTAATTTTGTTTAATTTTGATGAGGATGCGCTTGAATCAATGGATGATTAATAAGTAGAGTTCAATTAGAGACTAGCTCTGGAGAATAAATACTCAATCAGTTCATAAAATGCTATATATTCTGTACAACAAAAATTAGATGATCTAGACATTGTTTTTGTTTAAGTTTGATAAGGATGTGCTTAAATCAATGGATGATTAGTAAATAGAGTTCAATCAGAGACTAGTTCTGGAGAAGAAATACTCAATCAGTTCATAAAATTCTATGTATCCTGTACATTTTAATTAGATGAAGACATGAATGACCAGGATATATAGAATTTTATTAGCTTTTATACATCTTGTATTTTATCATTATATGAGTAGGAATTTTTGAAGTTACTGTTAATGATGAATTGATGATGTTTATTCTTATGTTTGTGCTTGGAAGGATGATAATGAAAGGACCGTCTTCCAACGTAAATCTTTCCGATGCCGATGATAAGAACTTGGAGTTTTTGCTTGAAGCGTTTGGTTCGATGATATCGGCTGAAGACATGGCGTCTGCGTATTGTCAAGCGGGTTATGATGTTAATAAAGCGAGTGAAATACTTTATAATATGCTGGGAAGCTCTTCCAGCAATGATATACAAATATCAACGGATGATTTGACTAGGGCACGTGCATCACCAGTTGGTGTAACAGTGGGTACAGTTTCTGGTGTAAACGGTGCTGACTATGTGAGATCAAGAACTTTAACTAATGAATCTGCAACAGGTCTATCTTTTTATAAGCCAAGAACCTCCGGTGTATCAGTGGGTACAGTATCGGGTGTAATTGGTGCCGATTATGGGAAGTTTAGAGCTACAACTAAAAAAACCTGTGAAACTACAAAACCAGTGAATTTGATGTCAAAGGAGTTTCCTGCATCTCAGATATGGGTACAGAAACCGAATGGTGCTGACTATGCGAGATCAAGAACTTTAACTAATGAACCTGCAACAGTTCTTTCAAAATCTAAGTCAAGAACCTCCGGTGTATCAGTGGGTACAGTATCTGGTGTAATTGGTGCTGATTATGGGAAGTTTAGAACTGCAACTAAAAAAACGTGTGAAACTACAAAACCAGTGAAATTGACGTCAAAGGAGATTCCTGCATCTCAGATATGGGTAGAGAAACCAAAACCAGTTAAGAATGCACCGACTGAAACTATGAACAAGGACATTGAGTTGTTTTTGCTTCAGATGCTTGGAGATGGCTTTCAGTTAGACATTAGAGTCATCAGAGATGTTCTTGGTAAGAACTTAATCATTCAGATTTCCCCACTTTTGGGTAAACAACCACGTGTAATACTTTCTGTGGATGGAATAACTAGGTTATTATATAGAAGTGGATGATTAAATGTCTATTCACTGTTTTCATTATAAGCATCATTGGTTAATGTGATCATGCATTTTGATATTTCAGGTGGTTGTGGCTATGATGTCCAAGAAGTAAGTTCTCTTTATTATTTTCGTGTATTTCCTTATAAGAACAATAGAGCTTTCTAACAATTATGCGTACCAGTTATTAGGATTATTGTAAAACCATTTATCAGCATATTAAAAATGCTATTTTATGATCAAACATGTTTCATGTGCATTTATGATACACATCTAGTACCAATTTATATGGTATAACATATTGCATTTTGATGCCATATGTGAACACTTATCTGGTTTTGTTTTAATTTAGTTGGCTCGGTGTTCATATTTTTTTTGTTTGTGAATCAGCATTCTATGTTTTTTTTATTAAAGCACACCATGATTATTTTACTTGATATACTGCTGCAGAGCATGGAGAAACTAATGAACATGTCTGCCCCCACTTTGCATCCGGGAGGCATCACTTCAAGCATGGTTGACCAAACAGTAAGATCTATCAATTAAAATCCATTGTTACCTACATAAAATAAGCTTTTATAGTTAAAATAGAATTTTAACAGTTAATTGATATACCACCCTGTGTCTTATTCATAAAATTGAAAATCTAAAATGGTACTGTACAAAAGCAACTGTGAGAAATTAGTAGCATTTGCTGTAGGTAAATTCGTTTTAAGAATCTGGCCACTGAGTAAAAGTTTTGCTTTCTTAAAAAATGAGCGTTCTGAAAATAATATCTATGATCAGGATTTATGTTCTTCTCTTTTTCTCAAATTTTGATTATTGCGTCTAGAAGTCTTGCTTTGCAGAGAGAATCATTTCTTTCCACCAATTCTTATGGACAAAATTTACAAGAGGTCCACTAAACTATAAGATTATGATAATACTGTTTCTTCATTTCTTGAAAATGATTTATATATTATAGCATCATTACCAACTTGTATTCTTATGTCATTTTATCTGTTTCATAATAGAAGTCTACAGATACACATCAAGACCTAGATGTTAAGTTTGAAGAGAAACTACAATTAAGTGATTCATCCAAAAGGTATTAAGCTTCAAATTTTGGGCTTCCTTTTTTTAGCATATTGATCAAAATGTGAATATATTTCTTCAACAGGTCAAATCTTGAGAAAGAAGTTTTGAACAACTTATTTAATGCTCCTGAAAGATCAACAATCCCTGAAAAATCAACAATCCCTCCTAGACAACCAAGGATTAGAAAATATGGTCTAGTAACTGGACCTTTAGAAGATGGGGTTATAGAGTTTAAAACTGCTATTGTAAAGAAGGATGATAATGGGGATGGTAAGAATTATTTTTAACCTTACCTTGGTTTTAAAAGGTGTGACTGAGGCGTGAGGCGAGCTAGAAAACAACTCAGGGGCTTCAGGCGGCACCTCATATACTTCTGGACCAAAATTGGTCAAGGTTTGGGTATAGGAGGCTGATATGTAAAACAACCAAAGGAATGAAGAAATTATGAAAGTTTAGATGATATAATGGTTGATATGTAAAACTGATGAGTGAACAAAGCCTTGTATATGCGATGCGTGTGCCTCACGCCTCAGCTTTTGGGACGTAAATGCCTTGGAGCTCCTCATGCCTTTTTGGACCAAGCTATAACATGTTTGCTTAATAATAATGTTTTTGAGAGTGAAGTATGCTCTGTGTCGTTTGATGAACAGGAAATGTAGAGGTTGAGGATAACTATGAGACCCTAAGGGAAGCTGTGATGGAGCACTGGACTACAATGAAACAATACTATAGAGCTGTAAGCAGGAATTTTACTTATTCTTTTTTACGGCTTTGAGTTTTTGTAAACTTATTACATACTGCGTTAATGATCTGTAATGTACACATGACAGGCTGCTGATGCATACGCCAAAGGTAGCTACGAGCTTTCAAATAAGCTCATGGAACAGGTCGGAATTCTGATATGAGTTCTTGTTTTCTGCTTTCAGTGTTAAATATCTAAAACTTAAATGTTTTTTTCCATTACTTTTCTCTCTCACTTTTATTTGCTAGTCCATATTTGTTTGAAATATGTTTGGCCATACAGGGACACTTTTATATGGCTAAGGCTCGAGAGGCCGATGAAACATCTACTAAAATACTCACTCAAACCAGGTTTGTTATTACGGATTTTGGGGTGTTCATAAACCGTAGAAACCAACTGTTCCACTCAAACCGAAGCAAGTAGGCCGATTTGAGAATTATACGATTTGGTTCACAGTTCGGTTTTGACGGGTTGGCGGGCTAACTCTCCGGCCAACCATTTTGATAGTTCGGCAGCTGGCTGACTTTTCAAACTTGGAATCGGCTGTGTAAACGGAACCACTGGCTTAACCCATTTTTTTATTTTTGGTGTATTTAGTTATGTATGCGTATTATATTCATGAACCATCTTTATTATTTAAAAAAAAAATTAATATAAACTAACCATTTGAAAAAAAGAGAAATAAAAATTCATTCAAACTGCTAAAAGTGGCCAGTTTGGTTTGTCATTTTCTGAAACCGTATTCGCGGCTCGACCCAGAATAGTCATAAAACCGGTCGAACCGAACCATAATAAACCATATATGTTATCAAAATACTTATTAATCAAAAAGCAAAAAGATTATATTGCTTATATAGTAAGCAGGTTTGAATTTTAGTTACCCACACATCTTAAGTGGATATATAAAATCTGAAACTGATATTTTGGTTGCAGAGATGATGGAGAAGTGATCTCCATCAATTTAAATGACTATGATCCGAAGGAAGCAATACGTCTAGTAAAAACTCAGTTGAAATCTATGTGTGGCATACCATGTAAGTTGTCTTTATTTATAATTTTGTTTTTAGTTTCAGAAAGCTTAAATGATCTGTTTGTGGGTCTTTTGCAGCCATCCATTACTTGAAAGTCATGGTTGGGACCAATGATGATAAAAACAAACCGAACGCTCGTAAACGCCTGGTAAGAATCGATTCCCGTGATTCATATAAAGGCCTCAAAGTATTTTGGTCATTTCACTTCTCCATTTTTGGTCCCATTTACTAAACATGAGTCAAAAAGATAGGACTTGCAAAATGAGAATTGTGTGACTGGGAGATCTGTTTTACTAGGTGCAGGTTTGGGTAACATGTCACTATCACATGGAGTCTGAACTCTGGTTGTGCTCATAATTTGTTTGTTTAAAAAAAGTTATAAAAGTTCAATGTATTATCTATGATAAAAAAAAAGACACTAAAAAATCTTAATCTTTGGATAAAAGCTTCTTAGGAGGGGTTGTATGTATTAAAAGTAGATTTAGATGACTTTCAACCATTTGATTTGTTTTCCTTTTAGCTAAACTTGTTTATTTTACCTACTTAATCCTTTTGAGATATAAAAACTGACCCTGGTTGACACATTCATAAGCAAATGGACTGAAGTTGCCACATCTATATTTTTTGTATACCGTAATAGGTTGTTAGGCATGTAGCGATAATTCAGTTATAGGGTCTAAACGAGCTAAGGCTGACCTCACTTAGGGTCAAGCTAGGCTCGTGAGTTTAAGGAGGAAATAACATAAATTTATCACAAAGTAAAATTATTTTCTATATGAAGGGTGGGCTCGATTCAAACCTATAGCGTGTTGATCTTGAATAGCTCTGGCTTGACTTGTTTACACTCTTTAGTCGCTGATACCATTTCGGGTTGGCAAAGGGGTCCAATTATGATCAAACTAACAGTCCATTTTGGGTGTCATAGAAATACCAATGGAAGTGGTGTGATCTTAGTTTTTGTGTATGTGCAGATAAGCAAACTACTAGAGAGGGATGCAATTACTTGGACTGAAGAACAAGATGGCCAGATAATGGCTATTCGGATTGATGTGATTAATCCGAAACGCTTAAGTTTCAACAAAAAGTAAGGAGATGGGTGCTTATTATTATTTAATTTGTTAACCCAAATGTCAAACTAATGTTTAAAAAGCGCTAAGAATGTTATGTAGAATTGACGTTTTGTTTTCAATGAGATTATTGTATGGAATAAAGAAACTATTTTAATGCTTTTGAATAGTTTTCCACCTGTTAAATCTATTGGGGCTGTAAGGGACTATAGATTGTGGTCATTGGAAACAACTCCAAAGGGCTTCTACATCTTATTACAGTGGACAAATGGTGAAAAATAAAGCCGTTAAAAATTTGTTAGTACACACACTCGCGTATATAATGAGTCGAGATCATTTTGAGAGTAGTCGCTTAATCTTATGTGATAAAGATACGGTTTTCTCATCTAGTGCTCTTTGGACTATAGTTTTGAGTAAAATTTTACTAGCTATGTTTGTTTGATAATTTTACTACTCAATTGTTTGATAATTTTGCTACTATTCTCTTAGCATGATACACAAATCAGGTGTAAAAATTAAACATGTAATTTACGAGTTTGGGTTCAAGTTTAAGCGGAATTGGGTGAGTTTTAGGTTGAATTGCAAACATCTTTGGCTAAGCGATCAAGTTCAACTGAAATGTATCATGTTTTTAGGTTATTTTATTTTTGTTCTTTTACAAATTTTTAAATGATTGTGCTATTTCAAATTGGATTCACTGTGTTCGAAAATGCTTTCCTTGGATTGGCACATACAACCTCGTCAATTACTCATCCTAATTCCTATATATGTTGGATGAATGGGGCTCATCCAATACACATGTCACAAACTATATTAACACATGATAAAATCCAAGTCATTATTGTGTTATGTGAAACCACCATTATCTCAATTGTCCACAAGTATAAATAGTCTACAACAATTAGCAACAAAACTGACCAAGATTTCTTGGATACACATCCGTTTATCAAAATTTTCGACTCTAGGCATCCGTCGATGATGTTCGCTTTCTTTTCTTGATGACCACTTTCTTAATTTTGACCGCCCTCTTCTTGATCCCTTTCTTTGACTTTTTTCCAGACTCTTTAGCCACACCATCATCGCCAACAATATCTTTCCCACGTGGCAACGGTTCTTCTTCATCGTCTACATTCCAATTACAAAAAAGCCCCTCGTGTTCACTTAAATCTTTTTGAAACGGCTCTCCTGCTCCTGGAAGCAGGTTGGTGAACGACACGTCACCGTTTAGACCTCCTTTTCGTTCCAACAACACTTTATCGGGTCTTATAATGGTGCCGAGGATACTGCGGTCAGGGCCCAGACTCATAATAAGTTTATTGTCTGTGAGCGTCGAGCATGCCATTCCAAACGCGGATTTAATCTGCACGAGCAAAACAAGCATTTTAACTACATCAATGCAAACAGGTAAATTGCTATAAGTTGCACGTTTTAGAGACAACTTTAACCCATTTTACCCATCAACACCCATTTGCCCAGTTTTTTTTATTTTTATATTCAAGTTTGCAGTTTAGTGTATTAGAAACAGATTACAAACATAACATTTAACAATAATCTAAGTTTGGCCCGTTAGAGACTGATTCTCGAGGCTGTAATGAACTCCTGGTTTTAGGGCGTGAGGCACTCAAGGTCCTGGAAGCCCAAAGTGGCGCCTCAAGAGATATGCACCCACTTCACCACGCTGAATATCGCTACACTTTTTATGTGCTGTGAAGCTTTTTCTCCTACTGCCTCACCCATTAAACCGCCTCATAGATAAACACTTTAGAAATGTTTAGGCCCATTTGACCCGTTTCAGTTTTCACCAAGGTAGGCCCTTTGGAGATAAATTACAGCTCTAATTGTCCCACTTTTTTAAGTAAATGCATACCATGTCACCTCTAGCAAAGTTTGTAGGGCCTTGAACTAAATAAAATTAAAGTTGTCTAGTTTATTTCTAAAAAGTTATATTATGATTACTGGCTGCTTGGAGCAAATGGTTTCTTGAAACGGAGACACAACCCCGTTGTTTGTGGTTTTTGCAAGTACGCAGCTTGAATAAGAATCGGGCATAAAAGAATATATATGTTACTGCTTCTAACCCTAATGCCAATCAGACACGGATGGGGTAGGAAGGCCGAAGGCACAATAATATTATCTGGGGCCCACTTCTGACGGAGGTACCAGTTACAAATTAGATCAATGGTCCCTAACCTAATGGGCAAAATAATAGTTCTTAATTGGTGGCAGCCTTTGCCTTTGGCCCGTTCACTCTCATCGCAAGCAAAGAGTCAAGAATTCACTTTGCATTGTTTTAGTTTTTTCTACTATATTACTTATTTTTCTTTATTACTTTTTTTCTCACCATACCGCTCAACAGTAAGAAATCGGGTCTTGCTCGGTTGTTTGCTTATTTTTTTAGTTTATTTTATTTTTTCTTCTGGCTCCATCCTTCTTTATTTAGTTTTTATAGCACAGAAAATATTATTTATGCTAGTTTTTCGGTCGTAAATGTATTCAGCCCAGCCCAATTTCCGACCTGTTCCATATTATTCGACCCATATTTTGCGCCCACCCCCCACTGAAACTTCCTCTGCGCCACTGATGCCAATCTCAAAGTTTGAATAATCACTAACCTGGAAATAGTTGAAGGAATTTTTCCCTATATCATTCTCTGGATCCTATCATCAAACATAAACAACAAATTAAATGATAAATAGCTTCAACTTGAGTAATCATAACTATATTGAGCTAAAAAGCAAATACACAAGCAAACCTAAAGATAAATAGGTTACCTGTGGATCCTCTATGGAAATCAGTGACCGCCTGTTCGCATTTAGGAAACTGAAAGTAGAAAAAACAGATACGTGTTAAAAATAAACATGTATACGAATTATAGTACATGAAAAAAAGCCCTCATTATAGATCCCTAGTTTAATGGCCATACATTCCTAAAAAATCTGAAAAATAGTAAAAAAAATAAAAAAAATAAAAAAATAATACTTACCCTTTGCTCTTCTTAGAGAAGAACGTGCCTCCATTGCAAGATACACCAACGTCAGAAGTATTTAACTTACGCCCATACATATCGAAGAAGGTTACCTAATTTCCAAACAACAAAGTTAATAGTAAAATTAAAGGATCTCGACATAACATTAAGAACAAACAAATAAAGCAAAAAGTTATAGACTATATACCAAGAGGACTCCGAGATTATGTTCTGGAGAAGCCTGGGTACCCATTGAATTCTATAAAAGTCAAACAGAGCAAAAAGACGGGAATTCCATTAGAACCCCAAAACACAAGAAATCAACAGAAATTACGATAAAATTTTAAACCAGCTTCTCTGAAAACTGATTGTTTAAAATATGCCTCTAAGAATCAAAGACATGAAACCCATGATTTAAAAAAACAAGTACCCATGTGGTAAGTGCTTTATAATAAGTACCCGCAACATTGCTATTAACATAGCTAGGAGTGCATAAGATCCAATCCCACCAGAATACACCTGCATTAAAAACTGATTAATAATAAACTAAAAAAAAGTAATAGAAATGAGAAAAAATAACTGAGAAATATCACACACCTCGTTTAACTCTCGTTGTTGCAGAAAAACTTTCAAGATTAGACACAGCGGTCTTAAAGGAGGCCACTTAGATATAGCATCCTAGAAATATACATGTGTTAAAAGCTTAAAACATTCATAGATAGTTTCATATCTTTTATACTATTTTTTCATCAAAGAAGCTGCTGCAACAAACCTGTATATATTCAGCAGCTTTTGGCCCATTTTCCATATCAAAACTGTTGAAAAGAATAAAAAATATTTAAGAAAAACTGATACTACTGTAAAGTTAACATAATAATGCAGCAAAACAAAATATTTGAAATATCTAACCTTACATCAAATGAGATACCACTTCGTTTCTCCACAAATTTAATGATTGGCACACGAGCCTTGGCAATCACCTGATATATTACACCATAAATATACATATATCCATTCATAAAAACTAGACAAAATTTTGATGGAAGTGATTATGGGTTTACCAAATATTAGAAAGTACCTGAATCTTTTTTGCAACACCTCTCTGTGACAAAGCCCTAGAGAGAGCAAATAAGCCCATCTGAGGAGTTCTTATACATGATTCTAATATCACCATCTACAGTAATAAGGTCATATTATTTAAATGATCATATAAGAAACATAAATATTGAAAGACTTCTTCAGACAAAATAATTGAATTGTTACAATAAAGCAACCATTATGTTCCAAACATCCAAAATTTGACTAAGAAAATGACTGGTCTTACATCAACATCGCTGCTTGGTAGGAACAAACCGGTCTTGAATGAACCAAAAACTTCTACCTGCAAACAAATATAAATCATGAAATCATGCATCTTTCTAGCATATACCAATACCATATTATAACTTTTTAAAGCACACCTTGCAGTTAGGCCAGATATACTTTATAACATCCGAAACACTTTCAACTGCTGCGTTACGTGACACTTGCTCTTCAGCAGTTGGGGACAGGAAATCACAGAAATCCAATATTTCTGCAACATAGATGTCAACATTAATCCAAAACAGTTTTTCTTAATTACATAACATCATAGGAAGACATATATCAGCAAAAACAAGATTTTATATATCTCATTACTTTAATCAAAACAACTATACTAAGAATGCATGATACTCTTCCTTCTTGCTTGTATCAATCGTTCTTGTGGGCCGTATCTATGTGTGATATCAAAGTCAAACTTATAATATATCTTGAAGTACTGTACACCAAAACCAGCTAAACAAAACTGATTATTAGAAAAAACTACAAACTATTACACCCATTGCATCAAAAAGACAAATGAAGTAAACCCTCTATTATCAAAAGCCCAAAAGATGTGCTCAAGCGCAGCCCAGCCTTGTCGCTTCATTTCGAAAGCCCCATTTTCGGAGGGGCGTTTTCAGGCCAAAAAATATCTAAATTCTAAGCAGGTCTTAAACAATTACACTAGCCTTAAACACTCACCAGCATAAACGAGCCTAAACTACCCCAAAATGCATAAAACATGTCCAAAACTACCAAAAATGGTAGCTTTACACCATCCACCTCGCTTAAAAAAGCTAATCTTTTTAAGCACCTAATGCCTAGATAACTATACTTTCAATAGCTCCAACCAAAATTGATTTGTAGCAAGCCTAAAATCCATTTAAAACATGTCAAATTGAGTACCCAATTTGATTATATACTAACAAGTCAAGTAACAATCACATTGAACAAAAAGGGGAAAATAAAACCTTTGTGAAGCTGAAGCATGGGGCTCTTAAACCGACAATTAGAACGAAACCATCCAGCTTCAAGGCTTCTCGTTGGTTCTTCATCAGCCAAAGGAGTGGCCAATCTCGAACGTTTGATCGGCGGCGTCGGAGTTCTCCAATCGTCGCCATCGTTAACGGGGTCAAGGGAGAAGAAATCAGGCGCGAAAGTTTCCGGCAAAGGCGTCGAATTGGTAGATATAGGAACATGATTACGCAGCACGAGGTAAGCTTCGGGGTCGCCGGAGGTGGCAGGATCCGGTGGCGGTGTGAGTGGTGGGGAGGAGAGCTCTGCAGTGGTTGATAGAGGGAATAGGGTTTCGTATAGATATCCGTCGGTTTCCATGGCGGTTTGATGAATTTTCCGGCGAGTTGGTCGGCGATGTGGGCCGGAGTGTTTTGGGAATGAAATTAGGGTTAGCAGTTTGCTCAAGGGTTTATGGGGAAGATATGTAGAAAAAATAAAGTTTATCAGAATTGTGATTTAACAGTTTAAGCCCTTCAACTTACGAAGGAAATACGTTTATTTTATGGGTGTAAACGAGTCGAGTCGAGCCGAGTTGAGCTCGTTTAGGCTCAAGCTCGTTTATTGAACGAGTTATATTTTAAGGTAAGTCCGTTCATGTTTCTTACCGATACAATCTTGATTTGAGCACGATTCAACTTTACTCTTTTACACCCTTAGTTTTTTTTTTTTTTTAAAGACTAAATTACAAATTATAACATTTATATATCATATAAACTGGTTTTTTAAGCCCACGCGTTGCACCAGGCATCTGTAATGCATGGTATATTACAAAAACGAAATGAAGGTATGTTTAGAAGCATATGTAGAATAACGTCCAGGTTTTCAACGTCTTTTATAAATAAAATAAAATAATAAAGTTATGTATCAATAAAATTATAAAGTTGTGTATCAATGTCCAGATCGTAAATCAAACGGCTAAACCTAGAGTTTCAACTCCAACTATATAATATAAAGTTTAAAATTATGAGTTAATCAATGATAAATCATAAACAACAAACGAACTAAAAAAGTTGCA
Source organism: Deinandra increscens subsp. villosa (assembly GCA_039602395.1). Lineage (NCBI taxonomy): Eukaryota > Viridiplantae > Streptophyta > Magnoliopsida > Asterales > Asteraceae > Deinandra > Deinandra increscens. The sequence continues at coordinate 19,155,285 of JBCNJP010000020.1, read as the reverse complement.
AGAGGTAACAACTAAAAATGAAAGCAATATTGTAAAGAGAAACAAACAATAACAGATAAGAAAATCGACCAGAGTCGGCTCAGATAAAAAAAAGAGCATCACAACTTTAGAGGCTCAGATCAGATAGATGTGATAAATAAACTGGTTACGCCACGTCGTAAGGGCTACAGTCATAGATAAGTAGGAATCATCATAGCCTGGTCCAAGAAAAGCAACAAACATCGGAATAGTAACTGTTAAAAGAAGACAACTCTTAGAACAACAGAGAATGAAGGTCGAAATCGCATAAGCGTTCGTAAAAGGCATTCCTGATCACAATATTAATTGTCGAAAACCAAATTGTACTTCAACTACCATCAGAAGCCAATAACATATCAGTAAGAATATGGACCTTTAGAGGAGCGACTAATGGTAGTAAACATTGGATAAAAATAGTTAAAAGGCAAGTTTGAACCAAATAATTAATACCAAAGTGGACAGGAATCACGAAAGCAAATATACAGAGCCATCACAGCCTTGAAGGCTCAGGCAAGCTCAAAACCAAAGAGTTCATCACTAAAAAAATAATAGCAAATCAAACTTTGCATATCATAAAGCCACATAATACCATTATACATATTAAAGGAACGAACATAGGGATGATGGTTAGGGGCTTGGGATCCTTGATGCCTCAAGTTCAAAACCTGACTCAAAGGATTTTACCCGAGTGGTGGGTTCGATGGTGTTCCTGAGTGAGTAAAGCCTGGAATGCCAAATCTAATATGGACAGTTGCAATCTCGTCTCAGGATGGCTCACTCGGGAGTTCCAAACGCCGTTCAAAAAAATATAGACAGAGATAAAAAGAGAATTTGAATTAAAGGTTAATTAAAATTGCTAGTGGATATTTATTAAGTTAATCATCCTAATCTTAAATATTGTTGTATTTAAATTTATCATCGCTTATCAATTTTGGAAAAAAAAACGATAAATACGTGTATTAGGTTTCTCAGTAATTACACATGATTGTACAGGAAACTGAGAAACCCTAATCTAGTTCTCTCTCTTAACCCTAGCTTCGGAACCCTAAGCCACTAGTTGCCCTTCGTCCGTCCGCCACCTACAACTGCCACCCGACCGCCTTCGCCCTACAGCTCCACCGTGGGTTAGTCACATCAAGTCATCGTCTCCATAAACCCTAATTAGGGTTTTGCGTGGATTGCAAGTTTCGTGACGGGACCAGCTCTAGCGACTGGATCTATCGAGAGTCGAGATTGGGTGTTTTGCCTCTCATGGTTAACTTGCAGATTAGTTATAAACTTTAAACACCCTGTGGTTGGTTTTAGGTTTAGTTTATTGTTAACATTTCATATCTGGATTCCTGGTGGGCGGATCCGAGAATGATTGGATTTGACTATATGTTCGCTTCCACTAGCCGACTAGATTTTCTAAAACTCTCGTACGAATTTCAACACGAATTTCTCATGCATAAGTCTGAATTGGGGCGTCAAGGTAGAATTCGACATATAATATGTTTGACAAGACTATTAAATAAAAAGAAAGTATAAAAGCCTATCATAATATACTCTTGCGGACCGTCCATCCGTCACATTATTTCCGCCATCTAGTTGGAGTGTTATTGAAGATATAACCAAAACGCTACATGTTTTCAAAACCGTAACCACTTATCTTTCGAGAGTTTATCATGCCATAAGTCCATATGTGTAACATCCCAAAATTTTGGGTAGTACAAATATATACATGTAACGTATAGATGTGATAGTAGCTTATTTCAAAAATTTATGTTTTGCCCTTGTTAAGAAAAATAAATATGGTCAAGGTTACCAACATAACAACTATATTATCTACCTAAAAGTAGGATTAAAGGATGTACGTAAAAAACAAAAAACAAAAAAAACATTGTTGCCCGACTGCTATTGTAATCAAAAGTTACCCAGCACAGTTAGATATATTTGTCAAGTCAAAGCAACATAAGGAAAAACTTATAGTCCCCTATATACATAGCCTAATCATATGGAGTGGGGTTTTGGGGAGAAGAGGAGAGTGGGGGGTTAACAGGCAAAGAACTTCACTTAGCATGGGCTCGTTTCGATTCTTTTGGCCGTAACTTCTTAAATTGCTTTTTAAGTGTCTTCATATATGAACCCACATTCTTCTTGAACTTGGCAGAGCAGCTACTGCTACCCTCATCAACATCTTGTACACCTCCTTTAACAAGACGCCCCACTTGCACACCTTCCGTATAAGCTTTACACGCCATTAATATATCATGTTCGCGATGCTGAAAATGCCCAATCACCAAATCCTCAAAGTTCTGCATCCACCAACATCTCACAACAACTTAAACCACGGATATTAAACGAGTAGAAAGAAAAAAAATTATCACAATTATAAAAATCTTACCTTGGGTGGCTTCTTCATAGTATACACCATTGTTTTGAGTGATAAAATAAGGGTCTTCTCATTGTATTTTAAGGAGGCCTTCTCTCCATGCACACTGCCGCTTGAACGTGCATATCCGGGTTCGTTAAAGTAGGGTTTCATATTCAAAATCAGACCCTGTATGGAGACCAGAACTTGAAGCATGGTTGAAGTTCCTGGGATCCACATCTCCTTCTTCCCTCCTTGCCACGTGTTCAGAAGGCTCAAGCAAACTTTACCACAACCGTACAGATTCGGATTAATACGAAGACCACCAGAGTGGTAATGCACAAGCTGAAAAAAATATAACATCATTTAATATATATCACACGAAGTTAAGAATTTATACGCAATTGAATCAAATGGATATAAAAAGAGAATTACGACTCACAGGCGGGCTATTAGGATAGTTGCTTGGAAAACACACATCAAAGAAGAAAAGACCATCATGATACGGTGTCCCCTCTGCTCCAATAATTACAGCTCTTAAAAGATCCATCCTTGATTCATAAACTCGAACAAATATTGTGTCTGTAAACAAATAATAAAATGTAACATATATTCATTAATAATATCTGCAATTTGACTAAAGTGATTAATAAACGGTTCAATTGGTGAGACATACCAGGCAAGTCTTTCTCAAGAATCCTCCACTCTTCTTGTATCTTTTTAGACCAACTTTTGGGTGGCTGAAACATGTGTCGTCTATGTGTATGAAATAAGTAAATAATAGCAAAATACTTATGAAAAACACATACAAACTTGCCTGCGCGAATGCTGATCTCTGATTTGCAAAATGATGATCTGAATGGTCCACAACCATATCAAACTTCTTGAAACTTTCATACCTTTCTTGAACATCACTATCCATAAGCTTTGCCATGCTAGAGGAACTTTCGATGGAACTCGAACCTTTTGAGCTTGGGCCATTTACAGCTAGTTGAGGACGATGGGTCGACCCTTTTCGATTGACTCAGACTCGGCTCCAAATGAGAATTTGAAGTCACATTGGACTGCAATGTCGAATAATCATCGTCCAAAACATAGTCATCTAAATCAAAAAAGTTATTTGATCCTGGGTTAAAACCCTTGTAAGAATGACCCGAAAATCTCCTAAAGCAGAGTGGCAGACACAAATTGAGAATTTAATCATACATAAGATCAAGCAACAAAAGACAAGAAAAGAAAAAAACATAATCTAGAAACAAGTTATACCTTCCCCTTCCTATTTGAAGCAACTTCCATTGAATCTATTTTTTCTGCACTACTAGGACCCAATGAAATGCCCTTGCTACCCTTCTTCCTTTTTCTAGACTTAACCTTCCCTTCAAGGAGCACCACATCATTGCAGTCTTCATCCATGTCAACATCAATTATTTCATGATAAGCAACCTGACAAATTAAGTGATTAATAACCACAATTTTCCACTCAACAGAAAAGATGTAAAAACACACCCACGCACATAGAATACATACTTCCCACCCTTTTTTTTTTAAATAGTTTACCTTTTCTTTTAAAACTTTGTGACTTTTTATATATTGTTATCTTTTGTAAAGATTATACCACTAAATTCACTGCATTTTTCTCTTTACTTCCGTTACGTGATTTTTTTTTCTTTTTTTTTTCTAAACATGAATGTGAAGAATAATCAAGCGATTTTCATAGGGATGTTCGATTCTCAGTTATAAGCTTCATACCACGTTTGCAGGTTTAGAGTTTCTCAAACAAACAGAATCAAAGAAAACGTCCACAATGCAATTCAATCAACCGAAAGAATTATCGATCAATAAACAGTTAATGAAACAAGCATTGATGATACGATTTACGTACCTCCTTCTGTTTGCCTTTAGACTTCCTTTTCGACGATCGATCAGCCAACGGAGGATCAATCTCCATCACCTCAGGTTCCGCACATGATGATGAACTACTTCCCGTAAAAACCCTTTTCCTACAAAAATCGAAGTTCAAACGCATAAATAAGTAGAATTACGATTCAGAAATAGTTTCAGAAGATGACGTTTTACTTGGAATTCTGAGGGATGTATCTCGCAATTGCCGGCGATTCCAATTCCATCATCGAAACTATCAGCAGAAAACGATGGAGGACCGGCGATTGAATCAGGAATCCTTTTTCTAGGGTTTTTGCAGTCCGATCACAATCAAATACGGTTTTGATTTACAGATAAACCTGTTGTGATTTGATCATTGGTTTTATAAATTTCACGGATTCTCCTTCTTTGATTTTGGGATTTTAATTGTTTTTAAATTTTAGATAATTAGTCTAATTAAATTGTTTTTAATTTCACATCTTAATAATCCAAATTATAACATCTTGTTTATAATAATTAATATTATTAATTTGGTAATCAATATATAACTTTTATTGTCATTGTCAACACAATTCGAGTAGCAGAAGGATCTTATATTTACGCTTGATTTTTAGCTTATAACTATAACTATAATTACAACCGAAACGCATAAAAACAAAACCTGATGAAAACTATGTGAAAATGATGATAGTTACTCTATATAAATTTTCGTTAATAACGAATGTAAAAGATAATTGATTTGAATGTATTGTTGCTCTGCTAGACTAAGTAATTAAGGTTTTCATCTTTAATTGCTTCACTGTATGTTTGATTAATCTAGACAACTCGATTTGCTTTTCAAAAGTACATACGTCAATCATTTCTTGATCTTTTTAGCACTAGGAATTATCTTGTCATGTGTGTGGCTGGTTGGTACAATAGGGTTGGTCGAACAACTTAAACATATTCATGTCTATGTGAATTATAAAGTATGGTTTCTGCAAGTTGAATCAGTAATTTAACTAACCGGGATCCTGAGGTTATCACATTCTTAGTAATTAATGTTTTCCAAAATCAAAGTAATCTATTTCAATCAACTCACTAAAATCAATTCAATCCATAAGCAATGCAATTCATAATCAGTAATTAGTTTAGGTTAAATTTAGTTTTAGCATAATCTAGATTAGTGACAGTTTTATAGGTTAATTAATTAGGATAAGTTAGTTAGTTTTGAGATCACCAATAACCACCAATTCTTCAGGATTGACTCCCGACTTACCCTTTCTATAGAGTAATTAGGATTATTTGAACAGCTATACGACAAGCCGTTATCACTTATCCTCCAAGATATGTGGGTCTATATATATATCACACTGACACCAAGATTAAGGTTGTAGTATGAATTTATTGTAATAGGTTTTCAGTTATATTTTTCTATTCAATAGAGTGAGATTTTTTCATATACAATTTATGTGTTATTTCTTGATCATATAGATATCTTTTTTATTTGATTTCTAGTTTCAAACTTTCTAATAAGGATAAGTTTTCAGCTACAGGGTTAGGTTCATTTTGAGAACTTTTATGAATCAAATTTCAACCACTAATAAAATAGGTAATATTTATACTAGTTTATAAGGGTATATATGATATTTCAAGTTTTGATTGGGTATCTCGGGTCTAGGAGTGTTGTAATCGGTATTTCAATCATTCAATACATTTGAGGAGTTCGCATCATCATTTGTGTGATTCTAATTGCTCGTAGTCAATCATTCACTGTTTTGTTTCACATCGTCTTCGAGTATTTTGAGCTTCTTTGAGCTCAATTGTGTTCGGAGTTCGGACCAAAGTCCAATTGATAGCAAAAGTTCGAGTTCACGGACATATATTTTCTATTTTAAACTAAGAGCTAATCGCAAATTTTTAGTTCGTCTTCTTCGTGCGCTCATCAATGGCGGATAAATGAAACTTTGATCACTTGGTTCAGAATTTATCTCATTAGTGTCGGATTTTGATTACGAGTGCATTACAATAATCAGATTCAAGTTTTGATTTAGTTGTATTGATTCGAAAAATCACAGAACTTCTTCTTCATCATCGCCACATCATGTTCTTCCTTGATCTTTCAAATCGACACCAATTCGCATCAATATGCATCTCATTTGAATCGGCTGTTGATTTCGATCAAGATGACATCTTCAATTTCGTGTTTCATTCAAGATTGATCAAAACCTGAATTTGCACCCCCCCCCCCCCTTGCGCGCGGGTAGATACCGAAGTAAAACACAACATAAGAACTTAACATGTCATTTAGGTTTTCATATATAAGATAACCGTGTTTTTGTTCCCACATCAATGTGGGACAAGTTAATGGAAAAAAAATAGACTTTTTGTTCTCACAACAATATGGGACAAAGTAATGAAAGAAAAAAAATAGATTTTTTTTTATTCTCACACTGATTTGTTAGTGTTTTTTTAATTTTATTATACAGTCATTCAGATGTCCAAACAAACATCACATAATGATTTAACACTTTATTGATTCAGCACTTCTCTATCATACAGACAACTTATTCATTCAGCACCAAATGATTCAGCACGAACCAAACAGCCCCTAAAGCTTGTAACATAGCTAATGCTGCTAAATATTTCCAAGTTTTTTTTCAGCAACAAGGCCAATTTTATTCACACCAAACCAGCTGGAAATCGATAAAACTTTACCTATTACACCCCTACATACCCTAAAACCAATTCCTCATATAATTTCCAACCTCTCTTTTAACCTGTACCTTTAACACGGTTAGTACAACATCGTCAGATTATTGACGCTTTTCTATCAGGATTTGGAATCCATGTAAACGTCATGAGCTTACGTCTTCTACCACTTGCTCAATCCGCACCCTCTTCTTCATGTGAATCCAATTGGTCCTCACTTTACATATAACCCATAATGTTGAATATATAATAGCTTTAAACGCTTTTTTCACCAGTTTCTTATCATTGTAGCTCCTTGTAGCCACAATCTGTGACACCTATGACATAGTGATAAGTAGTCGTTCAAGTACTATTGTAACTAAAAAGCTTGTAGATTAGCAGAAAAAAAATTAAAAGAGTAATATCCATGTCTAAGTGGTTAAGGATTAAAATTTCCTTATTAATAAAGATGTCAATTATGGTCCACCTAAAAGAACATAATTGGCCAACTGCTATTGCAATCAAAGGTTACCCAAAACAAGTAGATATGTTTCTCAAGTCAAAGTTTCTAACAAAAGGAAAAAGTTAGTCCCCTATATACATGACATAACCATATGGATTCCAGACATGAGATACATCTTTTCACCAATGCAGATTATAACCAGGTTAAAATGGAACTTGGGGTGGTGGGGGTGGATTAACAGGCAAAGAACTTCTTTAGTTAACACTTGAAGAAAGAAAATCGCGGGCTTCTTTTGATCCTAACTTCTTAAATTCAGCTATAAGCGTCTTGATATATGAACCCACGTTCTGTTTGAACTGGGCGGAACAGCTATTGCTACACTCGTCAACATCTTGTACACCTCCTTTAGCAAGACACCCGACTTGCACACCTTCTGTATAAGCTTTACACGCCATTAATATATCACGTTCACGAAGCAGAAAATGCCCAATCACCAAATCCTCAAAGTGCTGCATCCATCAACATTTCACAACTTGAACCATAGATATTAAATGAAAAGAAACAAACAAAATTATCACAATTACAAAAATCTTACCTTGGGTGGGTTTTTCATGGTATACACCATCGTTTTGAGTGATAAAATAAGGATATCCTCATTGTATTTTAAGGAGGCCGTCCTTCCAGTCGGAGTGCCACTATAAATTTCAAATCCAGGTTCGTTAAAGTAGGGTTTCATGTTCAAAATCAGACCCTGTATAGAGACCAAAACTTGAAGCATGGTCGAAGAGCGTGGGCTCCACTTCTCCTTCTTCCCTCCCTTCCACGTGTTCAGAAGGCTCAAGCAAACTTTACCACAAGCGTACAGATTCGGATTAATACGACGAAGACCACCGGAGTGGTAATGCACAAGCTGGAAAAAATATAACATCATTTAATATATATCACACGAATTTATACACAATTGAATCAAATGGATATAAAAAGAGAATTATGACTCACAGGCGGATTACTAGGATAGCTGCTGGGAAAACACACATCAAAGAAGAAAAGACCATCATGATACGGAGTCCCCTCTGCTCCAATAATTACAGCTCTTAAAAGATCCATCCTTGATTCATAAACTCGAACAAATATTGTGTCTGTGAACAAATAATAAAATTGTAACATGTATTCATAAATATTTGCAATTACACCAAGTGATTAATAAACAATCTAATTGGTGAGACATACCAGGCAAGTCTTTCTCAAGAATCTTCCACTCTTTTTGTATCTTTTTAGCCCAATTTTTTGGTTGCTGAAACATGTGTTGTGTATGTGTATGAAGTAAATAAATAATAGCAAAATACTTGTGAAAAACACATACAAACTTGCCTGCGTGAATGCTGAACTCTGATTTGCAAAATGATGATTTGAATGGTCCACAACCGAATCAAACTTCTTAAAACTTTCATACCTTTGTTGAACATCACTATCCATAAGCTTTGCCATGCTAGATGAACTTTCAATGGAACTCAAACCTTTTGAGCTTGGGGCATTTACAGCTGTATTATTTTTATTTGAAGAAAACCAGCTAGTTGAGGACGATGGGTCGACCCTTTTCGGTTGACCCAGACTCGCCTCCAAATGAGCATTTGAAGTCACATTGGATTGCAATGTCAAATAATCATCATCCAAAACATAGTCATCTAAATCAAAAAAGTTATTTGATCCTGGGTTAAAGCCCTTGTAAGAATGACCCGAAATCTCCTAAAGCAGAGTAGCACACACAAATTGAGAATTCAATCATACATAAGCTCAAGCAACAGAAGACAAGAAAAGAAAAAGAACAAAATCAAGAAACAAGTTATACCTTCCCCTTCTTATTCGAAGCAACTTCCATTGAATCTATTTTTTCTGCACTACTAGGACACAATGAAATGCCCGTACTACCCTTCTTCCTTTTTCTAGACTCAAAGTTCCCTTCAAGGAGCACCACATCATTGTAGTCTTCATCCATGTCAACATCAATTATTTCATGATAAGCAACCTGACAAATTAAGTGATTAATAATCACAATTACCACTCTTTCTACAAAGCAAATCCCTCTTTCTACAATTTCACAAGTAGTTAAAACAAACATTGAACTTCAACCATCATTTCAATAAGAGATAGCCTATTTTAGTTTCATACATACCCTTAATATACATGTTACCTATGATACAAATGCAAGAGGGAAGGAACAACAGGACATGATTGGTCCACATATTGGACCATATGGTTGCCACATGGTATGGGTTTTTATTTATTTAGTTATTTGTTTTTTTTGTTTCTTATCTAAACGTTTCAGATTTAACATATTAGTTAGTGATCCAATAAGTATAGTTACTAAATGAGTTGTTTACCCCCTTCTTTTTTAAACATTCTTAACTTTATATACATTGTTATCTTTTGTAAAAATTATACCATTAAATTCATTACACATTTCTCTTTAGTTCTGTTATGTCATTTTTGTTTCTAAACGTCTGTAATTACATCGATCTAGAGAATAATCAAACTATCAGTCTGATAGAGATGTCTATTTTCAGTTATAAGGGTAATTGTAATGGTGTGGGAGAGGGGGGGTGTCCCGAGCTCGGGATCGTGGGAGAGCTCGGGAACACCAGGAAAGTTCGCTCGGGAACGGGACTCGGGAGAGTACCGTGGGACTGGGCTACCGAGGGGGGGAGGTGTGGGAAGATGACCGTTGGTGTGGCCCCCCCCCCCACCCAACGGTCCTTTTGACCTTTTTTTTAAAAAAAAAAATTTTTTTTACCCCTTTTACTTATTTAAACCCCCCTATTTACTATTTTTCCATACATTTCACCCATACCAACTCCAAATTTCTTTTCTCCATCTTCACCATCACCATGTCTCATAACTTTTTCCCACACCAATCCGACAACGAACCACCGACACCGACCTCTCAACGTAACGTTTTTGGAGAACCCGGTTATCTACCGGTTTTTGCCGATCAAGACCCCGGTTTTGGTCAAGAATACGGTTTCTTACGCGAAGACTTCAACCTTGAAGACGAGTCTATTCCCGATGTTGTGATGGAAACACAACCATCACAAAAAAACCCAAAGAAGAAGACTACGGCTAGGAGACCGAAGGAGAAAATCACACAACCGTTGGGTAAACGGGTGTCGATTCCGTGGACTTCTCAAGAAGAAGTGGTGTTGACCCGCCTCTACGTTGATAACTCGGAGAATTCGATTAAGGGTAAATAACTTTTTTAATTTGTTTTATAACCCGTTTTTTATAACTTTTTTTTTCTAACCCGGTTTTTTTTTTTTTTGTTAGGTAATGCTCAATCGGGTACTTATTTTTGGAACAAAATTACCGCGGAGTGGCACCACATGATGAACCTTCCCGTCCCCGACGTCAACGATGTTAGCTCGTTTGTTCGCACCAAAAGTCAAGTATATTCAAAATGGAAAGATTTGAATTGGAAGATACAAAAATTCAACAACATTTATATAAATCAAATGGCTCAACGAAAAAGCGGGTGTTCGGAAGCCAACATCCTCATGGCGGCACATCATCGATACAAAGTAGAGAGCAAGGGGGTTGCGTTTGATAAAATGGAGTGTTGGGAGATTTGCAGAAAATCTCCAAAATGGCGAGCGGCGACGCCGGTGGACCAAGGGTGCCATAGTGGTGAACAAAGTGGTTCAAAAAGAACCAAAACGTCCGACTCGAACACCTACGTTAGTAGCCAATCCGAAGGAAGGACGCCGATCGACCTCAACGCCGAGGGAATGTCTCCCAGGAGCCCGCCTGATGAACCCCTTCCAATGGGTTGTCAAAAGGCTAAACGAGAAGCCAAAAAAAAGGGGAAGGCCAAAGCTCAAACTTCAAATTGGGACGAACATTTTGAATCGTTCAACGAAATCCAAATGGAAAAGCTCAAACTTGCACGAGAAGCCCGAGAGGATAGAAAGAAACATATCGAGATTTTGGAGCGCGAACAAATGGTACGTGAGCTTGAAGCGGTTCAAAACTTGTCGGACGACGAAAACGACAAGAAATCCTTGATTAAAAAGATCAAAGCACGCTTATTCGAAAAGTATAAGTGATGTAATTTTTTATTTTTAAATTTTTAGGATTCTTAAATTTTTAGGTTTTTTTTTTTAGGAATTGGTAATTTTTTTTTATTAGGAATTGGTAATCTTTATTTTTTAGGAATTTGTAATTTTTATTTTTTTAATAAAAGTTGTTATTTTTAATTTAAAATTTTATTAAAAAAAAGTGCTTGGGATCATGGGGTCTTGGGAGAGGTATTACAACCAAATAAAGCTTGGGATCATGGGAGTGGAAAAAGATGAGGTGGCACCAAATTTGGCTTGGGATCATGGGGTCTTGGGAGACCCATTACAATTACCCTAAGATTCCAAAACAGTATGAATACGTATCACGTTTGCAGGTTTAGGGTTTCATAAACAATGCAATTCAATCAACCGAAAGAATTATCAATCAATAAAACCAGCATTGATGATACGATTTACGTACCTCCTTCTGTTTACCTTTAGACTTCCTTTTCGACGATCGATCAACCAATGGAGGATCAATCTCCATCACCTCGGGGTCCGCATATGATGAACTACTTACCGAAAACCCCCTTTCCCTGCAAAAATCGAAGTTCAAACGCATAAATAAGTAGAATTACGATACAGAAACAATTTCAGAAGATGACGTTTTACTTGGATTTCGGGGGGATGTATCTCGCAACAGCCGACGATTCCATTATCGAAACTATCAGCAAATAGTGGTGGAGGACTAGCGATTGAATCAGAAACCCTTTTTCTAGGGTTTTTCCAGTTCGATCACAATCAAATTTCACGGATTCTCCTTCGGATTTTGGAATTTTAATCGTCCTAAATTTTAGAGGATTAGTTTATCAAAAAAAGAGTAAGTATTAGTTTTAGCCCCTGAAGTTTGGTCCACATAACAATTTTATCTAAAAGTTTTAATTGTATCACCATTCAAATTTTCTTTTATATTTTTTAAATAAAAAGATAAAAAATGCCCTTGTATAAAAAGATATAAAAAAGGATCAACATTTTAAAGTTCATCAAGTCCCATCCCAAACAAGACTTTGACCACCTCAAGGTCTCAAACATCGTAAAAGAAAATGAATATGAAGAACGCATGATAAATACGTGATCTATAAATGACATTTTACAAATAAAAGATTTTGGATCATATATATCTAAAATAACGTAATATACCTCATCCCAATTAACAATCAAGATAAACTTACTAACACATGACATAATATATGCATTATAAAGTATGCTTTATTTTGTGAAACAAATGCTTCTTTTTCAAGACTGCAACTTAGTTAAGTTCATCATCAACATGGTTTTCATGCTCAAAGTAGCACATGTTATCTACACTTGTAAATAGACTGATTTTCAAATAATTTTTAACATTTACTTATGGAGCAACTAAATTAAGTTACCCAAAAAGGTAGATATGTTTCTCAAGTCAAAGTTTTAACATAAGGAAAAAGTTAGTCCCCTATATACATCTCCAAGATGAATTCAATAACTGTCAGATCTTTTCACCCAATGCTGACTATAAGCAGAACTTCACTTAGCACGGGCTCGTTTCGAACCTTTTGATCGCAACTTCTTAAACTGACCTATAAGTGTCTCCATATATGAACCAACATCCTGCTTGAACTGGGGAGAGCAACTTTTGCTACCCTCATCAACATCTTGTACACCTCCTTTAACAAGACAACCCACCTGCACACCTTCTGTATAAGCTTTACACGCCGTTAATATGTCACGTTCTCGATGCTGAAAATGGCCAATCGCCAAATCCTCAAAGTTCTGCATCCACCAACATTTCACAACTTAAACCACGAATATTAAACGAGTAGAAACAAACCAAATTATCACAATTATAAAAATCTTACCTTGGGTGGCTTCTTCATGGTATACACCATTGTTTTGACTAACTTATAAGTATGACTATAGAAGAAATGAGAACATAAAAGCAAAACTATATGAAAATCATATGTAATTATATGATAACTACACTACATAGATTTTTGTTAACAATGAATATAAAAGTTGGGATTATTGATGATCAAAATAATAGTAAAGATTATTAACGTTTTTATATGTTTTAAAGTTTTCTCTCATACAATTTCTAGAGGTGTGGTGACTGGTGTGCCCAAAAGATGTCAATTTATCAGGCTATATGTAGTAGTGTAGTGGTATAAGATGGTTATAATACCACATATGACATGGTGTGATTGTGAAAAAATATAGAGTGGGTGAGTGATAGTGTGAATAGTGGTTAAGTGAAGGTGAGGTTTATTTAAAAAGGAGAAAATGAGGTGTATTATTTGAATGGTGAAAACGAGGAAAAATACGTATTATGTTTATTATACCCTCTAAGTTTGAACGATAGGAAGATCAGAAGATGGACTTTCAAATTGTAGCGAAACTCGGTGAAAAGTGGTGACAACAAACTATTGGTGAAGACGACAACATTCAGGGCATGAAGAATGCAAAGCTGACAAATCACCACATTTTCTTAAACAAAATGAATATTCATCTCATCTTATTTGGTTCGTTGATGTTGTATAAGACTAAATGACAAGGAGACCACCCTTACACTGTCATGGTAGACAATGATGGCACGAAGTAGAAGACAACAAAGCTCAAGAATATTGGTCCATATCTAATATGTTTTAGCAACGGCATTAGCAACTTTATGATATTCAACTTCAGCACTTGAACGAGAGACAATGGTCTTGAATTTGAAAAACCAAGATAATAAGTTATCACCAAAAACATATAATACCCATACATAGATCGACAAGTTTTCGGACAACCTTCCCAATCAACATCGGGATATCCAATGATGATGATATAGAGGAGATATAAAGTTATACTCCATGATCTAAAGTGCCTTAAATGTAGCGAAGAATAAGCTAGAGTGCTTGGAAGTGTGGTTCTCTTGGTTTGTGCATATATAGGCAAACATGTTAGACTTTGTTTGTCGTCTACTCAGGTGAATGACAAGTATTGTAAAACACTGTAAATGTTAGAGACCAAATTCAAGAGATTAGCCTAAATTCCTAGTTTGGGTTAATAGTGACAAGTGAGTGATAGTACAAGGTTTTATCGCTGGATAAACATAGGAAATAAGTTCAAGGGTTAAAGGTGTAATTCTCTTAATTTCGTTTTAAAAGGCCGTTAGGAGTTGTTAAGCTGAGCGGCATCGAGATTAGGTTAAGTAGTTCAGATTAGGGGTTTTCAATTCACTTGTTCATTTTTCGATTTCTCTTGTATTCTTCTCTCGTTTCAGATCGATAATAAGAATTTCTAATTCGATTTCATATTCGTTTGTTCTTGATTGTGTTTCAATTCGATGTTGATCTCGGCTCATAATACTCAACAATTGGTATCAGAGCGAGGTTAATCAACTCTGATTATCGAATTCCAGCAATTGTGAAGAATGGTGACTACAACGAAGTTCGATATTGAGAAATTTGATGGAAGGAATGACTTCAATCTGTGGAGACTCAAGATGAGAGCGCTGTTAGTTCATCAGGGTACTGTAGATGCTCTAAAAGGAGAAGCAAATCTGCCTGAGGAATTAACCGAAAAAGAAAAGAAGGAAATCTTGGATAAAGCACACAGTGCCTTGATTTTGAGTCTTGGAGATCGAGTTCTTCGAGAAGTCTCCAAGGAGACTACTGCTGCAGGGGTATGGACCAAACTTGAATCCTTATATATGACTAAGTCTTTGGCTAACCGTTTATATCTTAAGAAAAGAATGTATACATTTAAGATGAGTGCAGGTTGTTCAATGGAGAGTCATATAGATGAGTTTAATAGGCTTGCTTTAGATTTAGAGAATGTTGATGTTACTGTTGATGATGAAGATAAAGCTATTATGTTTTTATCTTCATTACCAAGTTCTTATGAGCATTTTGTTGATACTATGATGTTTGGTAGAGAAACATTAAGTATGGAAGAAGTGACTTCAGCCATGAATTCTAAAGAATTGTCTAAGAGAAACATAGAGGGAAAGGATGAAGTTAGTGAGGGTCTTTATGTTAGCAGAGGTAGGCAAGATCATAGGTTTCAAAAGAAGAAAGGGAACCAGGGTAGATCTAAGTCTAAGACAAGGCAACTTAGATGTTTTGTGTGCAATTCTGATAAGCACTTGAAGAGGGATTGTCCTGAGTTTAAGAAAAAGAAAAATGAATGGAATGGGCCCAAGAATTCTAGTAATGTGTCTCAGGGTGAAGAATCTGATGGGTGTGAAACTGTTGATGTGTTGGTAGTAACACATGGTGATATGAAATCCAATTGGATCATGGATTCTGGATGTTCATATCACATGACACCTAAGAAAGAATTCTTTAAAGAATTAAAGCTAGAAGAATTAGGTTCTGTCAAGCTTGGGGATGATAGGCCATGTAAAGTAATGGGGACAGGTTCTATAGTGTTTAGACTTGAAAGTGGGTCAGAAACCAAGTTGGAGAATGTTAGGTATATACCTGAGCTTAGGAGAAGTCTGATATCACTTGGCACTTTTGAGAAAGATGGCTATAATGTAAGCTTAAAGAGTGGTAAAGCAAAAATCATTAAGGGGTCTATGGTTGTCTTATCAGGAACTAGAAGAGAAAATAATCTCTATTTCTTAGATGGAGAAGTAGTTGTAGGATCTGTTCATGTTGCTACTGAGGGACAAAGTGAGGCTGCTGTTTTGTGGCATAGAAGACTTGGTCATATCAGCCAACAAGGTTTGATAGAATTACATAAAAAGGAGGTATTTGGTAAGTTGAATTCTTGTGATATAGGCTTTTGTGAGACTTGTGTGTTAGGTAAGTCTCATAGAGTTAAGTTTAGTCCAGGAATACATTCATCCAAAGGTATCTTAGAGTATGTGTATTCTGATCTTTGGGGACCTGCAAGAACAGAATCATTAGGTGGTGCTAAGTACTTCATGACCATTATGGATGATTACTCTAGGAGAGTTTGGTTATATGTGTTGAAGGGTAAACATGAAGCTTTCAAAACATTCCAAGAATGGAAAAGTTTAGTTGAGAATCAAACAGGAAAGAGAGTCAAGAAGCTAAGAACTGATAATGGTCTAGAGTATTGTAGTGGAGAGTTTAGTCAATTTTGCAGGGATCAAGGAATAGCTAGGCATCTTACTATTCCTGGAACACCACAGCAAAATGGTGTGATAGAAAGGATGAATAGGACTATCCTTGATAAGGTTAGGTGTTTGTTGACTAGCTCAGGATTACCAAAAACATTTTGGGCTGAAGCTGCTAGTACAGCTGTTTACCTTATAAATAGGTCTCCATCTGTGGCTATTAATAAGCAAACTCCTATAGAGTTGTGGTCAGGGAAAGTACAAGACTATGACAGGTTGAGGGTGTTTGGGTCAATAGCTTATGCTCATATGGATCAGGGAAAGTTAGAACCTAGAGCAATTAAGTGTGTTTTTCTAGGCTACCCTGAGGGAGTTAAAGGATACAGAGTTTGGAGAATAGATGAGGGTAGGCCTAAGGTGTTTATAAGTAGAAATGTTGTGTTTAAAGAGAACACAATGTATAAGGACCTTAGTAAAACTAATGAGGTGGAGGACACTGGAACTTCTACTAGTAAGGAAGTTACTAGTGAGGTGGAGGTTAGAACTGATGAAACTCAGGGTAGTGAACACACCCCTGAGGATAGTTCAGGACAGTTGTCTGAGTATAGTATTGCTAAGGGGAGAGCAAGAAGGCAAGTAGTGTTGCCTTGGAAGTATAGAGATACTGAAGGAGTATCAGCTTATGCTTTTGCTGCTGCAGAAGAGGAAAGTATATATGAACCTATGACATTTACTGATGCATTGGAATCAGAAGATAGGCATAGGTGGATGCAGGCTATGAATGATGAAATGGATTCTTTAGGAAAGAATCAAACTTGGGAAATAGTTGATAGGCCTAAGAATCAGAAAGTTGTTGCTTGTAAGTGGTTATACAAGTATAAAGAGGGCATACCAGGGATACAAGAGCCTAGATACAAGGCAAGGTTAGTTGCTAAGGGGTTCACTCAGGTTGCAGGGGTAGATTATAATGAGATTTTCTCTCCTGTTGTTAAGCATTCCTCTATTAGGGCAGTGTTATCATTGACAGCTTATTTTGATTATGAACTTGAACAGTTAGATGTTAAGACTGCATTTCTGCATGGATACTTAGATGAGAAGATATATATGTCTCAGCCTGAGGGGTTTATAGTTAAAGGGCAAGAGAACAAAGTGTGTTTGTTGAATAAGTCCCTGTATGGGCTTAAACAGTCCCCTAGGCAATGGTACATGAGATTTAATGATTATGTTGTCTCTCAAGGATTTAGTAGGAGCAGTTATGATAGTTGTGTTTATTTCAAGGAATATAGTGCAGGACAGATGATATATCTGTTGCTGTATGTTGATGATATGTTGCTTGCTGCTAGAGATAAACAGGAAATTTTAAGGACTAAAGAAATGCTTATGAGAGAATTTGAGATGAAAGAGTTAGGTGAAGCCAGGAAGATTTTAGGAATTGAGATAAGTAGAAATAGAAAGGAAAGAACTTTGAAGTTATCTCAATCTTCTTATATTTCTAAGTTGTTAGAAAAATATAGAATGGCTGATTGCAAGGCAGTTAAGACACCATTAGCTCATCATATTAAGTTGTCTAATAGGAATTGTCCTAGCAGTGATAAGGAGAGGAGAGAAATGGAGAATATACCCTATGCTAATGCTGTAGGATCATTGATGTATTTACTTGTGTGTTCTAGACCTGATTTAGGATATTCTGTGAGTCTTGTTAGCAGATATATTGCTAACCCAGGGAAAGATCATTGGATGGCTGTTAAGTGGATTTTAAGATATCTTAAAGGGTCAAAGGATGTAGGACTGGTGTTTGGAAGAGGTCATAGACATCAGGCTGTTATTCAGGGTTATGTTGATAGTGATTATGCTAAGGATCAAGATAAGGGGAGGTCTGTAACAGGATATGTGTTTATGCTATTAGGCAATGTTATAAGTTGGAAAGCTTCCCTGCAGCATATTGTAGCTTTGTCGTCAACAGAAGCTGAGTATATTGCTTTGACAGAGGCAGTTAAGGAAGCCATTTGGCTTAAAGGTTTTGTTTCAGAATTGGGAGTTGATTTGGATAGAGCACTTGTATTATGTGATAATCAAGGTGCTTTGCAGCTGTCCAAGAACCCAATTCATCATGAAAGGACCAAGCATATTAGTGTGAGGTTGCACTTCATTAGAGATGTAATTGCTGCTAAAGAAATTGAAGTGGAAGCAGTAGCTACTGAAGAGAATTGGTCTGATTTATTAACCAAAGTATTGGTTGGTTACAAGTTTGAAATGTGCTTGGAGCAGCTCAAGATTGCTTGATGGTTTTAACACATTGATAGGCTTGGGAGTGAGACTCATTTATACACACAAACTCATTGAGTCACTGGTGTATTGTGCAGCTCTTTCGATCAAGTCTGATATGCATGTTAATTCTGGTGTTATATCTTGAATGTTGCTCTAAAGGTGGAGAATTGTTAATGTTAGAGACCAAATTCAAGAGATTAGCCTAAATTCCTAGTTTGGGTTAATAGTGACAAGTGAGTGATAGTACAAGGTTTTATCGCTGGATAAACATAGGAAATAAGTTCAAGGGTTAAAGGTGTAATTCTCTTAATTTCGTTTTAAAAGGCCGTTAGGAGTTGTTAAGCTGAGCGGCATCGAGATTAGGTTAAGTAGTTCAGATTAGGGGTTTTCAATTCACTTGTTCATTTTTCGATTTCTCTTGTATTCTTCTCTCGTTTCAGATCGATAATAAGAATTTCTAATTCGATTTCATATTCGTTTGTTCTTGATTGTGTTTCAATTCGATGTTGATCTCGGCTCATAATACTCAACAAACACCAAGAAGATTTTGGTATAGCGGGGAGTCTTCAATTGTGCTCCCACTAGTCTCAACATGAGTAGAAGTCTGCCTACAGATAGACATATTTGGACAATAACATGAGAAAAGACAAAAGTTGTATCTCAGTCATCTCGAGTTAAACATAATGAACACTCGCAACTTGTTTTGAAAGCCAATAGCTTCAATGTATTCAGCAAAGAGCAAACTATTGGTACGAAGCACGACGAGTCTGTTTAAGACCATATACATACTTCTAAAGGAAAAACACATAACCCGGGTGATGATAGTTCATAATCCTCGAAGGACGGTGCACATAGATTGTCTTGTTAAGTGATCCATGAAAGAAATAATTTATGACACTTAATTGATAAATAGACAAGGAGTGGGATACTGTCAGATTAAGGTGTATACACATGATGCTCGGTTTGAGAACCGTACTAAATGTCTCATCACAACTAATACTGAATCATTGGTTCTTCTTATTAGCAACTAGTCAAAAGTTATATTGAGCTAGGAACCCATCAATATGAAGCTCATGTTTATATAATCACATCAATCTAACCACATGAACACCTGGAGATGTTGGGACAAAAATCTAAGTCCCAAGCAAAACTCACCTCAAACATCATAAAACATGCATATGAATGAGTCATAGAAGAAGATTGTATGATAAATCAATGGCCTATAAACCATGCTTCACAAATAAGAAATTTTGCATTCAGATGTCTATAACGACGTGTCATACCTCATCCCAAGTTCCCAACTAACAAGAAAGATAAACTTAGTGACACATGAAATGCATGATACGAGTATGCTTAGATTTATGAAACAAATGCTCTTTTGTAAAATAACATAATTGGCCAACTGCTATTGTAATCAAAAGTTACCCAAAACAGGTAGATATGTTTCTCAAATCAAAGTTTCAAACATAAGGATTAAGGAAAAAGTTGGACCCCTATATACATGGCATAATCATATGGAGTCCAGATATGAGATACATCTTTTCACCAATGCAGATTATAACCAGGTTAAAATGGAACTGAGTAGGATGGGTGGGGGTAACAGGCAAAGAAACTTTACTTAACACTTGAAGAAAGAAAATCGTGGGCTTCTTTTGATCCTAACTTCTTAAATTCAGCTATAAGCGTCTTGATATATGAACCCACGTTCTGCTTGAACTGGGCGGAACAGCTATTGCTACACTCGTCAACATCTTGTACACCTCCTTTAGCAAGACACCCGACTTGCACACCTTCTGTATAAGCTTTACACCCCATTAATATATCACGTTCACGAAGCAGAAAATGCCCAATCACCAAATCCTCAAAGTGCTGCATCCACCAACATTTCACAACTTAAACCACGGATATTAAACGAGTAGAAACAAACAAAATTATCACAATTACAAAAATCTTACCTTGGGTGGCTTTTTCATGGTATATACCATTGTTTTGAGTGATAAGATAAGGGTATTCTCGTTGTATTGTAAGGAGGCCTTCTCTCCATACTCGGTGCCGCCTGAACTTGCATATCCAGGTTCGTTAAAGTAGGGTTTCATGTTCAAAATCAGACCCTGTATAGAGACCAGAACTTGAAGCATGGTCGAAGTTCCTGGGATCCACTTCTCCTTCTGCCCTCCACTGCCACGTATTCAGAAGGCTCAAGCAAACATAACCAGAATCGTACAGATTCGGATTAATACGAAGACCACCAGAGTGGTAATGCACAAGCTGAAAAAAAATAACATCATTTAATATGTATCACAAGAAGTTAAGAATTTATACGCAATTACATCAAATGGAGATAAAAAGAGAATTATGACTCACAGGCGGGCTATTAGGATAGTCTCCTGGTAAACACACATCAAAGAAGAAAAGACCATCATGATACGGTGTCCCCTCTGCTCCAATAATCACAGCTCTTAAAAGATCCATCCTTGATTCATAAACTCGAACAAATATTGTGTCTGCAAACAAATAACAAAACGTAACATTATATGTATTAGTATTTGCAATTTGAATAAGTGATTGATAAACGATTCAATTGGTGAGACATACCAGGCAAGTTTTTCTCAAGAATCTTCCACTCTTCTTGTATCTTTTTAGCCCAATCTTTGGGTGGTGGCTGATACGTGTGTCATGTATGTGTATGAAATAATTAAACAGTGAAAATGAACATAAAAAAGAAAAATAGCCAAATAAATATGAAAAACACAAATAAACTTGCCTGTACGGATGCTGATCTCTGATTTACATAATGATGATCTGAATGGTCAACAACCGTATCAAACCTCTTGAAACTTTCATACCTTTTCTGAACCTCACTATTTACAGTAGTAGCATCCTGGCCAGATAACATACCAGCACTTATATAAGCCTTGTTCAACTCCAAATGAGGGTAACTCGAAGTGCCATTTCCCATTTATGTCTTAGAATTATTAGATAAATAATTACTGCTACCAGTTTAGGTAAAATTAGAGTCACTGTTTGTGCTGAATAAACAGCTATATTCTTTTTACTCCAAGAAAACAAGGAAGATGCAGAAAATGGGTCAACCCAACATGGGTCAACCCTGTTGGGTTGGCTCAGACTCGCCTCCAAATGAGCATTTGAACTCAGAAATGGAATTGCAATGTCTGGCAACCAGGTAACTGGGGCTTCAATTGATCAATTCCAATAGGGAGACCAATGATATCAAAATGGGATTGCATTGTCGAATAATCATCGTCCAAAACATAGTAATCTAAATCCAAAAAGTTCATTGATCCCAGGTTAAATCTCCTAAAGCAGAGTAGCAGACACAAATACATAAGATCAAGCAACAGAAAACAAGAAATCAAGAAATAAGTTATACCTTTTTTTCTGCACCACTACCCTTCTTCCTTTTTCTAGACTCAACCTTCCCTTCATACATGTCAACATCAATTATTTCATGAGAAGCAACCTGACAAATTAAGTGATCAATATTCAATAACCACAATTTTCCAGTCAACATATCGTTACAAATGTTAAAGGGTAACAATACACAACGCATTACAAATGTTTCTACAAAGAATGCACATGAAATGATGATAAATTTTAAATCTTAAACAAAAACTTCAATAAATACATATAAAGCTTCAAGCTTTATTACCTTCATAACACTTTTGCAGGTTTAGGGTTTCGTAAACATACTGTAATCAAACAAAAGGTTGCAATTCAATCAACTGATGAACTGGCATTGATGATACGGTTTACGTACCTCCTTTTGTTTACCTTTCGACTTCATTTTCCGATCAGCCAATGGAGGATCAATCTCCGTCACCTCAGGTTCCGCACATGATGAACTTCTTCCCGAAAAAACACTTTTCCTGCAAAAATCGAAGTTCAAACGCGTAAAATAAGTAGAAATGTAGAATTCGATACGCAGACAATTTCTGAAGATGACGTTTTACTTGGATTTCGGAGGGATGCGTCTCGCAACTGCCGACGATTCCATGACCGAAACTGTGAAAATGATGGAGGACTGGCGATTGAATTAGGGTTCCTGCAGGCCGATCATATTCAAATACTGCTTGATTTACAGATAAACCCGTCGTGATTTGATGATTTTGGGATTTTAATTGTTTTTAAATTTTAAATTTTAGAGGTTTAGTCTATCTAAAAAAAATAAACACTAAATTTTAAATCACATTTTAATAATAGAAACTACGACTAGTGGGTAATCAAGAACATTAAATTTTAAATCACATTTTAATAATGGAAACTATGACTAGTGGTTAATCAATAATTTTTAACTTTTATTTTCATTGTAAAGTAATTTTAGTAACATAATCATTATATATTTACGTTTAATTTTAGCTTATAACTATAATTATAAATGAAATAAGGGAACATAAAAGCAAATCACGTGAAAATCATGTGTAAATATATGATAATTACATTACTTAAATTGTCGTTGATAATGAAAATGAAGTTAGAATTATGGATGATCAAAATAATATTATAGATAATTAGCGGTTTTTATATGCTTTTAGAGTTTTCTCTCATATAATTTCTACAAGTGTTGACATGTGGTGAGCCCAAAAAGATGTCATTTATTGTAGGAGAAAATATTTCTTAGGTGATTGGTGAGGGAAATGAGTATTACGTTTGCATCTTGTCACATAGATAAGAGTGGTTATATGTCTTCATACTGGTCGGGGCATGGGTTTATAGGACCTGTCCAGGTCATATCTCCATAGAGATAAATAAAAATAACCCCGCATATATCAGCTTTTAGATTTGCATTGTAAAATAAAAAATGGCCGCGTCGTGGTGAGTATGAAGTGTCCCAAACAAACAATGTGACACTACTATATAAAGACAAACAACTAACCCTAATAGGCTTAACATAAAATTACATATTACATTTATTACATCCTCTCAGTTTGAAACGATAGGCAGATGGACTTTCAGACTATAGCGAAACCGACAAATCACCATATTTTTTTCAAACAAATGAATATTCATCCTATTATTATGTTTGGTTCATTGATGTTGTGCAAGAGTATATAACAAGGAGACCACCCTTACATTGTGATGGTAGACAATGGTGCCACGAAGTAGAAGACAATGAGGCTCAAGAATAAGATTGCATATCTAATATGTTTAGCAACATCATTAACAATTTTGCGGTATTCAACTTCAGCCCTTAAACGAGAGACGGTGGTCTTTAATTTGGAAAACCAAGATGATAAGTCATAACCAAAAGTCCAAAAGCACATAATACTCATACATAAATCGATAGGTATCTTGACAACCTTCCCAATTAGCATAGGAATATTCAATGAAGAATATGTAAAGAAGATATATAGTTATAACCCATGATCTAAAGTGCCTTAAATATAGCAAAGAATACACTTGAGTGAATGGAGGTGTGGTTCTCTTGGTCTGTGCATATATAGACAAATATGTTAGACGCATATATAGACAAACATGTGTTAGACTTTCTATGACGTCTCGTCAGGTGAATCTTAAGTATTGTAAAACACCAGGAAGATTTCACTATAACACGGGATCTTTAGTTGTGCTCCCATTCGTCTCAACAAGAGTAGAATTCAGCTTACAGATAGATATATTTCGACGATCTAAGTAGACTAGTATCATTGACATGAAGAAAGAAAAAAAGTAGTATCTCAGTCATCTCGATAAATACATAACGAAGAGTCACAACTTGTTTTAAAAGCCAATAGTATCAATATATGCAGCGAACTATTGGTACGAAGCACAAGGAGACTGTTTAAGGCCATATGCATACTTCTAAAGGAGACACACATAACCCGAGTGATGATAGTCCGTAAGCCTTGAAGGATGGTGCGCATAGATTGTCTCGTTAAGCGGTCCATGAAAGAAATAAAGAATTCACGACATATAACTGATAAATAGGCAAGGAGCAAAATACTATTAGACTAAGGTTTATACACACGGTGCTCGATTTGACAGCCGTACTAATTGTCTCATCACAACTACTATTGAATTGTTGGCTCTTCTCATTAGCAACTAATCAAATTTTATATTGAGCTACGGACCCATCAATATAAAGCTCGTGTTTATATAATCACATCAATCTAACCACATGAACACCCGTAGATGTTTGTTGGGACACGAATCTAAGTCACAAGCAAGACTCACCTCATACATGATAAAACATGAATGAGTCATAGATGAAGAATGTATGATAAATCAGTGGCCTATAAACTATGTTTCACAAATAAAAGATATTGCGTACAACTATATGTAAAACTAAATTAATTGTATTTGGATAATAAAAATAAAAACAAAAAATAATGATAAGTAATATCCATGCCTCATGGCGTTCATCCAAAACTGTCACGTTGCCAATCTCTATTAGCCATCACCATTACTATTCATAACAACATGTATTTGGTTTAGTATAGAATCTTGTGTATTTTGTTTATTATAGAATATTGTGTCATACCTAATCTCAACTAGCAATCTCAACTAGCAAGCAAGATAAACTTAGTGACACATGACATACATGATAAGAGTATGCTTAGTTTTATGAAACAATACTCCTTTTCAAAAGCACAACTTTAAAAAAAATGATTGTTGGTCTAAGTTAACTTCATCTCAAGGGTGGGTTTAAGACTCTTAAATAACACATGTTAACTACACCTGTGGCTAGACTCATAAATAATTTTTTTTTCATCTAGAGAGGACATGTTAGCGTCACATGAGTCTTATATCTATCACTATGTTTGGAAGAAGAATAAATATGGTCAAGATTACTAACATAACAAATTTAAGTAACTTTTACTTATAGGGCAACTAAATTAGGGGGTTGTTTAATAATATTTACGGAGTCAAAGCTTACTGCTGACCCTGTTGACTCGGTCGACAGTCAGCTTGTTTGTTTTGTCCCAAAATGCGTCTAACTCGGTCATTTTAAGCTGACCCACACTTTAAAAATGTCAGACTCAAGGTCCAAGATTTAGAAATCCCTGACTAAGTCATTTGAAAGCAATATTAAAAAAAAGCCCTAAAAGTTACCCAAACCTTAGCCAAGACTAGAAACACAAAGATACATTATGGCCCATCTACAATATAGAAAAGCTTGTACCTTGCAATGCCTTAAAAAAAATAATTTTCTAAGTGATTAACGGTTCAAGTCCCATCATAAAAATAAAAGCTTAAGGCTTGTAACCAAGCAGTGTCAAATTTAAGGGAGTAATATCTATCTTTAAGTAGT
Source organism: Deinandra increscens subsp. villosa (assembly GCA_039602395.1). Classification (NCBI taxonomy): domain Eukaryota; kingdom Viridiplantae; phylum Streptophyta; class Magnoliopsida; order Asterales; family Asteraceae; genus Deinandra; species Deinandra increscens. Next base: position 19,129,215 of record JBCNJP010000020.1, on the reverse strand, counting down.
TAACGATTGAAGTTTTGTTATTAATAAAGATGTAGATTTAAAAGTAGATGACAAAGATGTAGATTTAAAAGTAAGATCAGAGGGTCTGCGTAAAATCATAAAATTACCCAACTGCTACAGTAATCAAAAGTTACCCAAAACAGGTAGATTATGTTTCTCAAGTCAAAGTTTCAACACAGGGAAAAAGTTTTATGTTAGTCCCCTATATACATATGGAGTCCAAACATGAGACACATCTCCAAGATGAATCCAATAACGTTCACATCTTTTCACCATTGCTGATTATAAGCAGATTTTAATGGAACCAGGAAAATAACTTCAATGAACACTTGAAGAAAGAAAATCTTAGGCTTATTTTGATCCTAACTTCTTAAATTCAGCCATAAGCGTTTTGATATATGAAGCCACGTTCTGCTTGAACAGGGCAGAGCAGGTATCGCTACCCTCATCAACGTCTTGCACGCCTCCTTTAACAAGACACCCCACCTGCACACCTTCTGTATAAGCTTTACACGCCATTAATATATCACGTTCACGATGCAGAAAATGCCCAATCACCAAATCCTCAAAGTGCTGCATCCACCAACATCTCACAACTTGAACCATGGATATTAAACGAGTAGAAACATACAAAATTATCACAATTACAAAAATCTTACCTTGGGTGGCTTCTTCATTGTATACACCATTGTTTTGAGTGATAAGATAAGGGTATTCTCATTGTATTGTAAAGATGCCTTCTCTCCATGCACAGTGCCACTTGAATGTGCAAATCCAGGTTCGTTAAAGTAGGGTTTCATGTTCAAAATCAGACCCTGTATGGAGACCAGAACTTGAAGCATGGTCGAAGAGCTTGGCATCCACCTCTCCTTATGCCCTCCCGCCCACGTGTTCAAAAGGCTCAAGCAAACTTTACCACAATTGTACAGATTCGGATTAATACGAAGACCACCAGAGTGGTAATTCACAAGCTGAAAAAAACATCCTTTAATATATATATACATGCATGAAGTTTAAAATTTATACGCCGCTAATTCAAATGGATATAAAACGACAGCTATGACTCACAGGTGGGCTATTAGGATAGCTGCTTGGAAAACACACATCAAAGAAGAAAAGACCATCATGATACGGTGTCCCCTCTGCTCCAATAATTACAGCTCTTAGAAGATCCATCCTTGATTCATAAACTCGAACAAATATTGTGTCTGTAAACAAATAATAAAATGTAACATATATTCATTAATAATATCTGCAATTTGCCTAAGTGATTAATAAACGGTTCAATTGGTGAGACATACCAGGCAAGTTTTTCTCAAGAATCCTCCACTCTTCTTGTATCTTTTTAGCCCAATTTTTGGGCGGCTGAAACACGTGGCATGCATGCGCATGAAATAAATAAATGATAAAAAAATGGACATCAAAAATATCAACAATAGCAAAATACCAACTTGCCTGCTTCATTTCTGATTTCTGACGTGCATAATAATGATCCAAATGATCCGCAACCGTATCGAACTTCTTGAAACTTTCATACCTTTTCTGGACATCAACATCCACAAGCCTTACCATGCTAGATGAACTTTCAATCGAAGTCAAACCTCTTGAGCTCGGGCCATTTACAGAACCATCCTGGCCCGATAATGTATCATTCATAGAATATATACCCCCAATTCTAGATGACATACCAGCACTTGTATAAGCCTTGTTCAACTCAATATGTTTCCTAGCCAACTGAGGGTAACTCGAAATTAGTGGGTCTCTTCCTGGAAGATAAGTTGTGTTCATAGCCAACTGAGGGTAACTCGAAATGCCATTTTTCGCTAAGGGTAAGTTCGTAGGCAACTGAGGGTAACTCAAAATGCCATTTTGCGCTAAAGTTGTGCTCATAGCTATTTGAGGGTAACTCAAAGTGCCATTTCCCGCTAAAGTATTAGAACTATTAGATAAATAATTACCGCTACCAGTTTGTGTATAATTAGAGTGCACTGTTTGTGCTGGAACATGATTAGGATCAAAATAGGAAGAATGTCCATAAACAGTTGTATTGTTTTTACTAGAAGAAAACAAGGAAGGTGAGGGCAACGGGCCGACCCTGTTCGGTTGACTCGGACTCGCCTCTAAATGAGCATTTGAAGTCACAAATGGAATTGCAGGGTTCTGCTTTTTCATTGGTGCTAAATCTGGCAACCAGGAAACTGGGGCTTCAATTCCAGCAGGGAGACCAATGCTATCAAAACGGGATTGCAATGTCCAATAATCATCGTCCAAAACATAGTCATCTAAATCAAAAAAGTTATTTGATCCTGGGTTAAAGCCCTTGTAAGAATGACCCGAAATCTCCTAAACCAGAGAATAGCAGACACAAATTGAGAATTTAATCATACATAAGATCAAGCAACAGAAAACAAGAAAAAAACATGTAATCACGAAACAAGTTATACCTTCCCCTTCTTACTTGAAGCCACTTCCTTTGAACCTATTATTTCTGCATTACAAGGACCCAACGAAATGCCCATACTTCCCTTCTTCCTTTTTCTAGACTCCACCTTCCCTTCAAGGAGCACCACATCTTTGCGGTCTTCATCCATGTCAAGATCAATTATTTCATGATAGGCAACCTGGCATATTAAGTGATCAATAACCACAATTTTCCACTCAACATATCATACCGGATAGAGAAATCAATCGAAACATTACAAACAGTGTATACATAAGCACACACACACACACACAGAATCAAATTTTTCTACAAAGCAAATCCCTCTTGCTACAATTTCACAAGTAGTTGCATACATATACTACTACTACATAACTTATTACCTTCATACCATAGAGATGTTCTGTTTTCAGCTATAAGATTACAGAACAGTAAGATTACATACTACATACCTTTTACCTTCATACTATTTTGCAGGTTTAGGGTTTCAAATTCTTAAAACAAAGCAGGTTTAGGGTTTCATATTACCAAAACAAAGCAGGTTTAGGGTTTCCTAAACAGACACAATCAGCGCCAAATGCAATTCAATAAAACAAAAGAAATATCAATCAATAAAACCAGCAGCATTGATGATACGAATTACGTACCTCCTTCTGTTTCCCTTTAGCCTTCCTTTTCGCCGATCGATCAGCCAATGGAGGATCAATCTCCAACACCTCGGGTTCCGCACATGAAGAACTACTTGCCGAAAAAACCCTTTTCCTACAAAAATCGAAAGTTTAAACGCGTAAGTAGATAGAATTACGATACACAAACAATTTCACAAATTGACGTTTTACGTGGACTTGTGAGGGATGTATCTCGCAATTGCCGACGATTCCATGTCGAAACTAACAACAGTGGATTGATAGCAGCAGAAAATGATGGAGGACTGGCGAATGAATCAGAAACCCTCTTTTCTAGGGTTTCCGCAGTCCGATTACAATCAAATACGGCTAGAGTTAGAGATTAAACTGTAAGGAAAGTGAAGGAGACCATTTGATTTCTCGAATTTCATGGGGAATTTGAGACGATAATAAGGGTTTGAGAGTGGTATGCCGGGTTTTACTCGGAGGATCTTGGTCGTAGATTGTGGTGGTAGTGTGTAACTTAATCACGACTGCGCTCCTTGGATAGTTACGGTAGGGAGCGTTGTGTAGGATTCGGTATTTGGAACCGTAGGATCAAGTTCTCAGTTGGTGTGAGCTACGTGGACGGTGGGGATGAGGAGGAGGTTATGGGACCGAAATCATGTATGATTCCACGTAGGACTGTCTTTTGTGATTTGAAAGTAGGTTGTATAAATTTCACGGATTCTCCTTCTTGTTTTTGGAAATTTTTTTAGTGACTAACTTTAATACGTGTCTAATTTAACACCTTAAATCATCAACAACCATCCGGAGTAAAATTTAAGATCTACATGTAAAAGACAAAGATTTACCAGCTCCCCCTTCTAATTTTGATATTTAAATTAGGTTTTTATCAGCCACGGGCTTAGAGGTGAGAAAAAAAAAATTGAGGATCAAAAACCGATAGAAAAATCAGAACGGGTTTGAATAAGCAGTTACTGAGAAACCGATCTGGTTTTTAAACCGAACCGTCAGTTTTATATAGATTTGACATTCTAAGTTTCATAATTGGTTTTTTCATAACTTGTTTTTAACAAAATGGTTACCAAAAAAGAAAACCACCGGTTAAAAATCGGTTAACTAGTTAGAAGTTGGTATAAACCAATTCGTATAGGTTTGATATATCTCCACCTAAAACCCTTTTGAAATCAAAACCGGTCTTTTCAATAACTGAGTTTGACTTTATGTTGACCAAACCGAATCTGGTTTGAAAAAAACACAGTGTGTGCACCTCTATACGGACCTCGAGGCTGGATTAATAGTAGCAATGTTATTTTTTAAGAGAGTTCATCGGTTTGACCCTTTGATTAATTTACTCTTCTAAAAGTTACATTTAATTCAAGTCATTTTGTAATTCTTAATAGAGATAATTACACAAATGGTTCACGTGTTTTTGGTCAAGACACCTTTCAGGTTTAAGTTTATTAGTTGTAAGTTCAGAGTGTATTCGTTTCAATTTGGTAAATGTTTCCGAGTTAAAGCAAACTTTTATTAGATTTCTCATTAAATTTGAGTAAAATAACTAACATATCATTTTAGTGAATAAAATACTAAAATGTCAATTGTTTTGTGTTAAAATACGTTTATCTATAAAGCAAATATTAAAAGAAATTCAATAGTTATCACGTAACATCTATTCAAAGAGGTCACATTACATCCATTGGATGGGACCATATGGACCAATCAATAACAATAAGAAGAACTATTCATAAAAACTCAATTTTATTAATAGTATAATATAATATTAACATACTATTACTTTTTATTTTTCTTTTAAAAATATTAGAACCCAAATATTTTACATAAATTTACTATATGTTTTTTCTATAAATATTAGGAAAAATGGATTTTAATAATACAAGTTTTACCTTGTTGGCAGATAATAATACGAGTTTTGAAATTTCCTCACAATAATATGAGTTTTGTGGGTATTGGATTCTAATGATATACTGTTAGTTTTTTACTAACGGACCTAACGGTGTTAGTTTGTTGCCTACGTGGCACCTGACGTGGATTGTTTTGCTCCTATGTGGCACCTGATGTGGCACCTGCCACGTAGGCAACAGACTAACACCATTAGTAGAAAACTAATGGTGTATCATTAGAATCCAATATCCACAAAACACGTACTATTGTGAGTAAATTTCAAAACTCGTATTGTTATCAACCAACAAGGTAAAACTTGTATTATTTAAATCCATTTTCCCTAAATTTTATTATAAAATAAATTCAACTTTAACGCTTTAACGCTTTGTTTCTGAGAAGAGAAAAAAATGAGATAAAGAAGATAAAACAAAAGCTATGAAAGGAAAAGAGATAAAAAGAAAGAAAAAAAAAAGATCATATTATGGTAGTTTATGAGGAATTAGAAACGAATTCTCCTTTCTATATAACGAGATATTTACCACCCCGCGTGTTGCTGCGGGGTTGAATTTGTATATTGAACGAAAGTTAAAAAGTTAAGTGGCATAAAACGTAAAAGTTTAAAAGTCCCGTGATGAAAGTATAAAACTATAGAAGTATATTAAAAGCGTAAGTAGAAAAGTTAAAAGTTTAATTGCAAAAGTAGAAGACAAAAAACCTTAAAACAAAAATAAAAACTTTAAAAGTTAAGGAGTATAAAACGTAAAAGTCTAAAAGTCTCGTGGTCAAAGTATAAAACTATAAAATATACTAAGTTAAGGAGTATAAAACGTAAAAGTCTAGAAGTCTCGTGATGAAAGTATAAAACTATGAAAGTATACTAAAAACGAAAGTACAAAAGTAAAAAGTTTCGTGGCCAAAGTAGAAGATAACAAAAAAAACTTTAAAAGTTAGAGGGTTAAAAAATTAAGGGGCATAAAATGTAAAAGTCTAAAAGTCTTGTAGGGAAAGTATAAAACTATAAAAATATACTAAAAACGAAAGTAGAAAAGTTAAAAGTTTTCATGGCTAAAGTAGAAGACAACAAAACTTAAAACAAAAAAAAACTGTAAAAGTTAAAGGGTACAAAACGTAAGAGTATGAAACATATGTGACTAAACTATGAAAACCTAAAGTTTACTATTTTGTTAAAAAAATGTTTAAAAGTTTAAGGGGTAAAAATTATCAAAACTCCAAAGTTTTATGACTAAAGTTTAAAAAATAAAAAATACACTATTTATCTATCAAATTTCATTGTATAATATAATAATTTTTTAGAAAAAAAAATATGTAGAACACTATTTCTTTTCATTTTTTGTAAAAGAAAAGCCTGTGGTGAGGTCACATTTAAGTCGTGTAAACAACTCCTAGAAAAATACATATTACATCAAGATCATGCGGCCCCTGAACCTTTGTACACTGAATTTGCCCTTTACTATTACGAAAATAATTTAAAGAAAGAAACAACAAGAATTCGAATTTGACCCAAGAATCTGATACAGTAGTGTCGCTATCCATAAAGTTAATAGGATTATCTTTGCATTCTTGTGTGTGATCTCAAGTGGGTATTGGTTTCAAGGACATCGATGTGCCACGTAGGCTAACATGAACCAAAAGCAGGGAAACGTGGATGTTTCAGTCTAGGGCTTCAAAACAAACTTCATCATCATCATCAACATATCTGGTCTTATTTAATTCATATCCATCCAATATTTTATATAACTTCACAAACATGTTATGCTCCTGAAGTTGTGGAGGGACAGACAGCAGCAGTTGACTTCTTTCCCAAGAAAAGATTTCAACTTTGCTGTTCTTGGTATCACCACTGCAACTAAACTCTTTTTTACTTGTTATTCAAGAAAAGATTTCAACTTTGCTGTTCTTGGTATCACCACTGCACTAAACTCTTATTTACTTGTTAATATAATCTTGCTTCTTTTCTTATATGTTGATTTGTAGCTTTATATATTTTTTACAGAAACTTTTTCTGGATGGTTTTTGCCTTTTTGGGTGTGAAATGGTGTTTTGATCTGAAATACTTGCAGAGCTGATAATAGGGGTCCAAGTCATGATTTTCTTGAAAAAAGATTCTTTTGATGACATTTTAATGGACCCTCTTGGCTCTCCGCTTATTGGTAGGGAGTATATTTTGTAGGATTGAAATTTGGATTGATTTTTATGGAGAAATAAAATAGGTGGATAAGATGGATAGCACATCAGGTGATCATGATGATGATCATGAGAATATAGTTGTTGGCCCATTGGAAAGCAAGGATGTTAGCTTGAGACAGTGGTTAGACAACACAAATAGGGTCATTGATCCCCTTGAATGCTTACATATATTTATGCAAATAACAAAAAGTGTGAGCTTAGCACACTCACAAGGGTTTGTTGTTCAAAACAATCGGCCCTCGTGCTTTGTCATGTCATCGTTTAATCACGTGTCGTTTATAGAATCTGCATCCTGCTCAGATTCTAGTTCTGGTTCTGGTTCTGGTTCCGGTCCGGGTTCTTATCAGGATGTAACATCTGTAAATGCTTCCCATAAAGCGTCAGAAACCACTCGGCCCGGACAGGCCGAATCTGACGCTAAACAAGCAGAAGAAAAGAAGCATATGTTCCCCATGAAACAGATACTGCAAATGGAGGCAGATTGGTATACAAGCCCCGAGGAAGCTGCTGGTGGTTCGAGTTCTTGCGCTTCTGATGTTTATCGATTAGGGGTTCTTCTGTTTGAGGTGTGTATTTGTGTTTAGTTCTGATTTCAGCTTCATATGGTTCTTTTTTCAGTTAAATTTTCCTCAACAGTTTTGTATTCCACTTGGGTTTATTTCCATGAACAGTTATATTACCCTTGTAGTTCACCAGAAGAAAAGAATTCAACCATGAGTACCCTTAAACATCGCATTTTCCCGCCTCAACTGCATTTCAAATGGCCGAAAGTAGCCTTCTTTTCTCTTCGTTTATTGCATCCCGATCCCGCCAGCAGGCCCAACATAGAGTAAGTTAGCAAATTTTGCTAATTTTTTCATATTTTTGGCATTTTTTCTTGTTACTTGCAATCAAGATTCTTATGTTTCATGTTTTTTTTTTAATGTAGTGAAGTGTTAGAAAGTGAGTTTCTTAAAGAACTTGGAGAAAAATTAGATGAACGGGACGCTGCAATAGAGCTTCAACAAAAGATTATCGAGCAAGAAACGTTGCTGGAGTTTCTTTCAACTCTGCAACAACGAAAACAAAAGGTTGCAGATTACTTGCACAAGGATTTGTCAAGACTGTCTTCTGATTTGCAAGAAGTTACAAAAATGCAAGCATCTGCTAGAAGAAAAGGGGACTCTAGTTCTATAACTATTCCTCAAAACGATGATTCCGTGGGCTGCGGATCCAGAAAACGCATCAGAAGAACACCCAAAGAAATTCAAGAAAGTTATGGATTGATGAAAAACTACAAGAAACTAGAATCAGCATACTTTTTAACTAGAAGTAGAGCGAGAAATAGCGGGTGGATAAACCCGTTTTTGGAAGGACTGTCCAAGTACATGTCATTCAGTCAATTAAAAGTCAAAGCTGACTTGAAACAAGGGGATCTTTTGAACTCTTCAAGCCTTGTATGCTCCTTGAGTTTTGATCGCGAAGGAGAGTATTTTGCAACAGCAGGTGTAAACAAAAAGATTAAATTTTTTGAATATGATTCAATCTTGAATGAGAATCAAGACATCCACTTTCCACTTGTTGAAATCCCAACTAGATCAAAGATAAGCAGTATCTGTTGGAACCGCTACATCAAAAGCCAGATTGCTTCGAGTAATTTTGAAGGTGTCGTGCAGGTAATCTGTGTCATCTGGTATTCACTCTTATAAATAGACTGCTTTGGGTCGTGTTTTATCTCAAACGGGTCAAAATAAAGAAAAGAAAAACTGGCTAAAATGGACCCTGTCAAATGGGTTAAAAACGTGAAAGTTTTAACTTTATCTGTCACACCAATTACTTTTATGCTAAATTCGTTATGCTTAGATAAAAAGCAAAAAAATAATAATAAATAAAAAAAAATTGACCCGTTACTTAACCTGTCCATGATCATTCTGAAACCTTCAGGTGTGGGATGTTACACAAAGTCAAGTATCTATGGAAATGAGAGAGCACGAAAGACGTGTGTGGTCTGTTGACTTCTCAGCAGATCCAACATTGTTGGCCAGTGGAAGTGATGATGGTTCTGTTAAGCTCTGGAATATCAATCAGGCAATTATATTCTTGGTTTATGGTTACTTAACGGGTCAGCTTGGCTCGTATATCTTAACAAGTTGTATTTTAGCTTGAGCCTGCTCGTTTATTTTTTTAGATTTTAACAAAAAATGCCATTTTTTTTTACAATTTACATATATGCAGAATTTATAGTTAAACGAGCGAGCCAAACATGCTTAGAGCCTTCGAGGTTATAATTATAAAGATTAAAATTTGGGTTTAATTTGAACGAGGCAAACAAGCTAGCCAATACGCTTTGCTTGAACTTAACTTGTTTATAAAGCAGCCGATTTTGAGTGACCTTTTTTCGAGCATGCTTTGGGTTATGGGCTTTTGAACACTTGAACAGCCTTATGATGTGATGCATAATAACTTGATTTTCTTGTTATTCCTGCAGGGTGCGAGTATTGGTACCATTAAAACAAAGGCGAATGTCTGTTGTGTTCAGTTTCCTTCTCATTCTAGTAATTTTCTTGCATATGGTTCTGCAGATCATAGGGTATACTATTATGATTTACGCAATTTGCATATACCGCTGTGCACATTGATTGGACATAAGAAAACAGTTAGCAATATCAAGTTTATAGATTCAACAACTCTTGTATCATCATCCACTGATAATACACTCAAGCTTTGGGATTTGTCAGACACCACATCTCAAGTTCTTGACAGCCCGCTTCAGACATTTTCGGGCCATGTGAATGTAAAGGTACTTACTTTTTCACTCTATATAAGCCTCCTAATTTTACTAATTTCGACCTGGAACCACACGAGGCACCGCCTCAGGCCCTAAGGCGCTTTCCTGTACGCGCCTTTTTAAACCAAGCATGATATATGATTAAATATTATATTATAAGGTTATAAACATCTTAACATCCAATATTCCTTCTTTGTAGAATTTTGTTGGTTTATCTGTATCATCAGAGGGCTACATCGCTACCGGGTCAGAAACAAACGAGGTACTTACCGCCAAAACTTTTTTTTAAGCAACAAACTACCAAAATTATCAAGGAAAAAGAAAAGAATGCTTGAACAGTATATAGTCTTTTAGTTTTCTTGAATGTTCATTTGGTTTTTATAAACATTTTAACAGGTTTTTATCTACCACAAAGCGTTCCCTATGCCTGCATTGTCGTATAAATTCAACACCACAGATCCGATATCAGGAAATGAAGTGGATGACAATGATCAGTTCGTATCGTCGGTGTGTTGGCATGCTCGATCTTCGACTTTGGTTGCTGCAAATTCTATGGGAAATATTAAGGTCTTGGAAATGGTTTAGATTTTAAGGTTTTAATTTGAGTATACAAATTTTGGGATTAGAGGGTATGCAGAGGTCTGTGTGTATAGAACTCAGTAGGGGAAAGGTTTATAATTTGTTAAGTTTACAGTTCAGTTCCATTTAGCAACATAAAATGTATCTAATGTTATGTAACTCTATTTGTTTTCTAGGTATAGTTAGGGTACCAGTCGTGTCAAGTTGATGGGTTTCGGGTTGCATTGTTGAACCCAAACATGACCCGTATATTTATTTTTGTCAAAGGGTTTATCTCTATTCCCTAAATAAGACTATGTAACATGAATATGACCCGTTTAACCCATTTATCTAGACGGGTCAAATAACATGGAGTGACAGGTTGTAATCAAGTTGTAAACATGTTAAACGTGTTGGTGGCTGTAATAAACTGTGTTAAACGGGTTAGAAATGTCAACCGAACACGACCTGTTTAGTTAAATATGTTTAACAAGTCGACCAAAACGACCTTTTTATCAAATAGGTTAGACATGACGACCAAAACCTTGGATAGTACGTCAAGAAATATCAGAACCTTAACATACAACAAAGAAAGAGTCCTTATAAAGACACCCAGGGTTTTTACTAAAAACACCCAAAGCATACGATCGTTTCATCCAAAACGATATGGAAACGATCGTTTCAAATGAAACGGCCCCTTGGAATTGTACGTCGACATCAAAAGCTGCAACCCTATCAAATCATGTTTATTCCTTCGATCGTTTTGCATGAAACGACCTCAACTTTGGGCCGTTTTGTAACAAACGATCGTTTCTGGATTTCTTTTGAATTCATTAGATGTGATGTATTATTCTATTTAAATCGTATATATATCGATCGATCGATCGTATATTTTCATATTATCGATCGATCGTCCACTGTTTTATACTACAATCATTTTCTCAATCTATAAGATTCGTAAGAGATGTCGTGGTTCGATGAATTATTTAACGGAGGCAGCGGAGGTGATAGCAACAACCCCGGCGGTTATGATGGAAGTGATAATTATGGAGGTAATTACGGAGGAATTTACGAAGGAGACGCCGGTAGTTATGTCGGTAATTATGCATGTATTCTTCTCCCTGCTTGCTAAAGGTGGTTACATCTACTATGACCGAAGGACGAGGTGGGTTAACCGGAGGACGAGGTGGGTTAACCAAAGGACGAGGTGGGTTAACCGAAGGACGAGGTGGATTCACAGGAGGACGGCGTGGATTCACAATAGGACGATGTTGATTCACCGGAGGACGATGTGGATTCACCGGAGGACGAGGTTGCGGGTATACGCCGTATGGGTTAACACGTTGACGGCGGCTATTGTCTGGAATGAGATCAACGTCAATGGGATTCATTTCATCACCAGAAACTGGTTCTTCCAAAATACGTAGAAAGTCATCGTATGAGATATTGTATGGATCATCGTCTTCAGTTTCCTGATAACGAGAAGAAGAAGCCCTGTTTCTACGATTAGCCATTGACGATATATAAACATTATGTGTACCAGTACTGATATATATATATATCGTATACTCCTTCCAACGGCTATATTTTTCCCAACGGCTACATTTTGCCAACGGATAGATTTCTCCAACGGCTACATTTTTTTAACTTTTTTAGACCTGCTACAAACATTTCTCACAGTTCCATCATAACAGATTACAACATCTCTAAAAAACGTTCTTGAATACAGACGTCCACTTTCATAGATTTGTAAGCCCAAGAAACCAATTTGTTGACCTATTCGTGTTAGGGCAGACTCACTCTTGGGGTCTATCAAATTACCCATGGATGAAAATCACAGAATAAATTCATAAATGGGATTCTTACATGCCCGAAGATTTTTCTCGAGTTGCATGTCGATTACCTCATTGTAATTAGACCTCAAGTGATATAACAAAGGTGCAACTTCTAGTAGTTGGTCTTCTATGTTTCTTATAGCATCCTTTGAAATCACAAAATCCTCCAAATATTGGCTGCAGGGAGTTAAAAAGCTTCAGAACTTCTCTTGGCCTGGTTTCAAAAATGTGTGGCATTGGGACCCTTCTCTGAGTGAATAATTAGACAAACCATCTCATGTTGTGCTCAGTGACACGTTCTTCAATATTTACAACAAAAATATGTATTTTAAGTTTTTTTAATAAATAATTTTAAAATAATTTTTATATACACACAACGGCTATATACCCAACGGCTGTATTTTATAACGGCTATATACCCAACGGTTGTATTTTATAACTTTCTCCCCTATAAATAGGGGTCATTTGTTTGATCTTGAACCACCCTGTACATGTCTGAAGATCCAAATTTTCTTTCAGTTTTTCACCAGTTTCACAATCTTGCTATGTCGTCCACACCTCCTAGAGATGTCCTTGAACCATGGACTCCACCTCCGGCAATGCTTCCGGCGCCTGGTTTTGTGCCACCGGTCGAACAGCCACCACCACCACCTGTTATGCAGCCTCGACCTCCTGCCCCCCCTGTTAATCGTCGTCCATATCAACCACCCACTGTTGTTCGACCCCCCCGTCCCCTCGTCGGAGCTGAAGAGGAGGATGAAGATGCCTGGAATGAAGCAAACAAAGAGGACATGGAGGTCCTTCGAGAGTACTGGGCGGAAGAACATAGTAGGTCCAAGGAGGTGGATGTCGAATCTGGAAACCGCTGGGCATCAGACAGTGACTCCGACTCAGCTTCAGACTGGTCTTATTAGCTGTTATGAGATTTCAAGTATTCTGTAGTGTTGGAGTCATAATGTTTTTCCTATTATTCTCTTGCGTTTGTAACGAATCTGCGTTGTCTTCATGTTATCAATAAATATGTTTTTTTTTTAAAAAACTTATGTGGATTTTTGGAACACTAAGAAATATAAATAAAAAACATAAAATACAAATTTAAAAACTTATATTGCAAAAATAAGTTATAAATAAAATTATTTAAAAAAAATAAAAATAAACATCAACAACTTCTCGGCCTCAAAAATAATCAAAATTCTAAAACGGTCGTTTTATACAAAACGACCCGACAAACATTCCCCTAATGATCACCTAATCATTGCCATATAACGGGTTTAATATTCCTTTGGGTCGTTTCAGGTAAAACGATCGTTTCTAGGTCGTTTCTCTTGAAACGATCGTTCGTTTTGGGTGTTTTTAGTAAAAGCCCGGGTGGATATAGCCGGACCCCAAAGAAATAGCAGTTTTGATACAAGATGTAAACGTTTCAACTTACAAATTATAGGTTAAACCAACAATAATCAGGTTATATAAGCATGTATTAAACACTAACATTTAATTCTACTTGATAAAAATCTATTGACATTGACTTTCACTAAACTTAGGTGCTTGAAGTAGCTTTCCTATGAGTCGACGAAGCCTTTGAGCACCTGGACCCGGTTTGACCCGTGTTGGTTTCCCAACCTTGGTGCAGGACGGGTCACCTTTGCACCACCCACCCGGGGTGAAACTATCATTCTTACGGTGTAGTAACTCACTGTCGATTCTATCCAAAACAAGAGTATCTTGTTTAAACTTACGCACAAATGCAGCATTACTTGCTATCATTTTGTCTGTGTCATTCAAGGTGAGGATATGTGGGTGTTGTTTTGGCGGGTTGTCCCAAGAAATAAAGTGCATGTCATGGTTAACCACGGTTGGAATGAATTCTGGGGCGTTGCAAATAACCGTTTGAAAGTAACCTTCGGGTGATTCGATGAAGTTTGTGTAGTACATGAGTAAAGTTCTTGGAAGATTATCCCAGCCCCAGATGCAGTGTTCGACAAATGAACGCGATAAAATCATCCATGCTGACCCTGCAATAGTTAACGGGTTAATAGGTGTCTAGATGTGTGTTTTGGAAATTAAAGTATTGAATAATCAGAATTAGATAATCAAACACGAGTCGAAAATAATATATGAATGTGTTTACCGGTAAACAATTTAAATGTTTTGGAGCAGGGAAGGTTGGGTCATGGATAGTGGTGGTTCATACCACATGACACCATACAAAGAGTACTTTCAAGATTTCAGAGAGGAAGATCTTGGCACTGTCAAGTTGGGAGATCACAGGCAGTGTCAAGTTGCAGGATATGGGAGTGTGACTCTTAACCTTCAAAATGGCAGCAAGTTTACATTAACCAATGTCAGGTATATTCCAAGTCTTAAAAGGAATCTGTTATCTCTAGGTACTTTAGAGAGAGAAGGGTTTAATGTTAGTCTGAAGGAAGGTAAAGCTAGAGTCATAAAGGGGTCCATGGTTATGTTAACTGGAACAAGGAAACATAACAACATCTATATTTTAGATGGTCATGTTGAAAAGTCTGATTTAGCCTTGATTACTGAAGAAGGTAATAAGCAAGCTCTGCTATGGCATAAGAGGTTAGGCCACATTAGTAGTAATGGGTTGACTGAATTGAATAAGCAAAATGTGTTGGGAAACCTGATAAGTTGTGAGGTTCAGTTTTGTGAGCATTGCATTATGGGTAAACACAAAAGAGTAAAGTTTAGTCAAGGTAAACATACTACTAAAGGGGTATTGGATTACATTCATTCTGATTTATGGGGGCCTGCAAGAACTGAGTCAATGGGTGGGGCAAGGTATTTTATGTCTCTAATTGATGATCATTCTAGGAGAGTGTGGGTGTACCTATTAAAGCATAAGAATGAAGCATTTGCCAAATTCAAGGAGTGGAAAACTCTAGTAGAAAATCAGACTGATAGAAAGGTTAAGAAGTTAAGAACTGATAATGGTCTTGAGTTTTGTAGCAATGAGTTTAATGACTATTGTAAAGCTCATGGTATAGCTAGGCACCTAACAATCCCAGGTACCCCTCAGCAAAATGGACTTGCTGAGAGGATGAATAGGACTCTTCTTGAAAGAGTCAGATGTATGCTGAATGGTGCAGGAATGCCCAAAATTTTTTGGGCTGAAGCTGCAAGTACAGCAGCTTACTTGATCAATAGATCTCCATCAAGGGCCATTGAGAATAAAACTCCTATGGAAATTTGGACAGGAACCAAACAGGATTACAAAGACTTGAGGGTGTTTGGATCATTATGCTATGCACATACTAATCAAGGGAAACTTGAGCCAAGAGCAATCAAGTGTGTGTTTTTGGGGTATGCTGAAAACATTAAAGGGTACAGAGTTTGGAGGGTTGAAAATTCTAGGCCAAAGGTGTTTGTGAGTAGAAATGTTGTTTTTCAGGAACACATCTTATATGATCAAGTGATGGGATTGGTCAAGGTTGGGGTTAATGAGCTAGGTGTGGAAAGCAACATTAGGAAAGATGGAGTTCAACCTGAGGTGGAGTCTCAGGGAGTTCAATCTGAGGTGGAGCATGCTGGCAGTCAATCTAATGGGTCATCTGTTACTTCAGGGTCAAAAGGGTCAATTGGTTCAGGTGGTGTTGGGTCAAGTAGTACATCAGGGGCAAAAGAGTCAAATTTGGATAATTACTCTTTAGCTAGGGATAGAACAAGGAGGCAAGTAGTTAAACCAATAAGATTTAGGGATGATGATGATATCTCAGCTATAGCTTTCTTGGTTGCTGAACAAGAAAGTGGGTCAGAACCTATATCTTACTCTGAAGCTATAAATTCAGTGGAAAGAGAAAGGTGGATTAAGGCAATGGAGGAAGAGATGGAGTCATTATACCAGAATCAAACTTGGGAAATTGTTGATATGCCAAAGGACCAGAAGCCTGTATCATGCAAGTGGCTGTTTAAGATCAAAGAAGGTTTGACAAAGGATGATCCTCCAAGATATAAAGCAAGGCTGGTGGCTAAGGGCTTCACTCAGAAAGAAGGCATAGATTACAAGGAGATTTACTCTCCTGTGGTAAAACATTCTTCAATCAGAATTATTCTTTCTTTAACAGCTAAGTATGATTTAGAACTTGAACAACTTGATGTTAAAACTGCATTTTTACATGGAAACCTTGAAGAAACAATTTTTATGAATCAACCAGAAGGTTTTATCAAAAGGGGTGATGAGGGTAAGGTGTGTTTGTTAAAAAGGTCACTTTATGGTTTAAAACAATCACCTAGACAATGGTATAAACGTTTTGATGAATACATTGTTTCTAATGGGTTTTCAAGAAGTAAGTATGACAGTTGTGTATATTATAGAGAATATAAGTCACAACAGTTCATGTACTTACTCTTATATGTTGATGATATGCTCCTTGCTTGTAAAGAGCAAGGAGAGATCAATGCTACTAAAAGAATGTTGATGCAGGAATTTGACATGAAAGAGTTAGGTAAAGCAAGAAAGATACTGGGCATGGAGATAAGGAGAGACAGGAGTAAAGGCATGCTCAAACTCACACAGGAATCTTATATGAATAAGATTCTCAAGCTGTATAACATGGATGGTTGTAAGCCAGTTTCTACACCCTTAGCATTACATTTTAAATTGTCATCTAATGATAGTCCTAAAACTGTTCAGGATTATAATTATATGTCTAAGGTCCCCTATGCTAATGCTGTGGGGAGTTTAATGTATTTGCTAGTGTGTACCAGGCCTGATTTAGGTTATGCAGTGAGCTTGGTGAGTAGATATCTGTCAAATCCAGGTAAAATGCATTGGGCAGCTGTGAAGTGGATACTTAGGTACATAGCAGGAACCAGGGATAAAGGGCTGATCTTTGGATGCAAAGGTATAGCAGAGAAGCAGGTTGAAGGCTATGTAGATTCAGACTTTGCAAAGGATTTGGATAGAGGAAGGTCTTTAACAGGCTAC
>JBCNJP010000020.1:19072743-19111431 GCA_039602395.1 Deinandra increscens subsp. villosa | reverse complement strand
AGAATTCGAATTTCATTTTAATATGTTTGGTTAATGAAGGTTTTGGAATTAGAATTCGATTAAATTCCATCAAATTCCTTCATTTAGTATATTTCATATTCACTAATCCTTCTTAACTATGAACGCCGGATTCCAATTTCCACATCCCTTCTAGATCCGACTCGCCAGAACCAACACATGTCGTCGTTTGGCATGCCTAACTGTCACCGTCCGACTGAATCCAACTCCTTTTGATAGATTTTAATTCTAAATTCAATTCCTTTAAAATTTTTATTTCAATTCTAATTTTATTAAAATTTAACAAATTTCACAAATCAAACAGCAGTTATGTATTTAGCGTGAGTTATAATTTAAATTATTAAAATCTAATTTTTTAAAAATAAACTCTATCACCCAGTTTCTTCTTGGCGCATTAACATTTGCATCCTCCCTCTTCTTCTCCCCCAATTTCATTTCTAAAAAGTAAAACCTACCGAAGCTAAATCTTATCCATGGCTTCCTCCAGTTTCCTTACAGTAGCTAAACTCCTTTTATCTTTCCTTCGTTCTTCTTCAATTCATACTAAAGCCACAAGTTTAGGTATTTGCTTCATCTTCATCAGTTTTTTCTTTTATAAGCTCCATTTTGTTTGTTTTTTTAATTAATTGCTTATTGAATATGTTCACAAAGAAATTCGTTCAAGGTTATTGCAATTGCAACTAAGTATGAGCCCCAAGAAGGTAATTGTATGTGATTATGGCTATGGTTACTTAATCTTTTGAATATAATTAACCTAGCATTCGATCTTCTTAGCTGCTCTTGGTACAATTCAACATCTTTGGCATACTCATTGAAGAAATATAAATGAATCTTAATTCATTTTCTGACTTAAAAGCCCACCTAATTTCTAATTTAAGTTGGAAGAAGTGCATTTTTACTAATACACTTTGTGATTATTGTGTCTATAATGTTCAATAAAAAAATATGGGATTTTACTTCTTGATGCTTGAATTAGTCGAGTTCTGTTTAGCGAAACCGCTTTTGAATGTTTTGGCTATCATACTCATTTTGTGCTGATAAGTTAGTAGTACTAGCTATTTGTAATCTTAGTTAAGGTACTTTGAATGGGATTAATGGATAAGCAGAAAGTTTAAGTCTAGTTCCTTCTACAATTGGATCTCTCCCTATTTTCATTGGCCATTTGACTGCCCGATGGGAGCTTTGATGTACTAGTTGCCTGTTGGTGTATGTTAGCACCTTAAGAACACCAGGCTTATTCATCTTAGGAACACCAGTTATGTAAATCAGCAGATTAATTAGCATTCATATTTATATTTGGCGGTTTCTCAGTCAGTAACCTTTTACTTTGAAAGTTCTAGACTGCTCAATCATTTTTTAGAAGATTTCTTTGATAATTTTCTTGTTTACTCACTAGAAAATAGCTACCATGATGAGATATTGGTGAGATTGATTCTGGTCAACAAGTTTTCTTAACTTTGTCTTATTAAGTGGTATTTAGCCATGTGAGTTGCCAATGAGCTCTTGGCCTAGTGGTCAAGGGGGAGGTGGTAAGGCTACCTGGAGGTCTTTGGTTCTATCCTCAGACATAGGCGGTACTTTGGTGATTTAAGGGATTAGGTTAGGAGTAGATTAGAGTTTGGTTATCAACCAAACTATTCTCATATAGTCATATCAGTTTGGCTCCAAAGCAAGGAATATGTTCAAGACATTCATATATCATTTCTTAATGGCATTTTGTTCATAGAACTGATTTTCATTTCTTACATTATGAGTCTTTCAGACATATCTGTGTTAAAATCTCGTTAACTTAAGTTTTTTACTAAGTAACGTATTGGATTAGTATAGCATCCAGACAACGAACACTTAATACATTTATGTCAAACCTAATCTCTCTTTGAGCTACAGTTAAATGTTATACCCTAAATGTAAATCAAGGATATTAGACTTTAAGACACTTTAAACCATGTTCTTCCTTTTCGTTTTCAATTGAAATATTTTACCTTCTATAATCAGAAATCTACCGGTGGAGTTTTGTTGCCAAAATCAGCTGTCAGGTTTGAAAGCTATCTTATGGGAGAGGTGAGTAATAATATAACTTATCATGTGAATGGAGATTCTTTCTCACAACCCTGTCTTTTTCATTATCACATATATGCACATGAACATATCATTAAAAGTGTTTGGTAATTGTCTTTAATCTCAAAATACCTTATTAACTTGACTTGATAAACCCGAAAAAATATTTGTTCTTACCTATGTGGCATGTTGTGTTTGGCCTATATAACTAACTTCGTTTTCTTACTTTAATCAACGATGCCACAAAGTTGCATTTGAGTGTAAACAAGGGTGGATTTATTGTAAGTAATATTGTAAAAAAATGTTGCATTTACCATAAACTGTGTTGCATTTCTTTACTAAAAGATGGTTGCATTAGTGTAGAGAAGGCTGCAATTTCATATATCAAACTATAATAAAGGTGGCGTTGTATTTGAAAATAAAAAAGGTTGCATTAGCATGTAAAAAATGTTGCTTTCTAAAAATGTTACATTTGAATAGTACATGCAACTCTTACGAAAATGTTGCAGGTTTAAAGTATCTTCACCTAACGCATCCCTTGATAAAAGGTTGCTTTATGGCTAATGTAACATTTTCAATGCCTAATGCAACATTTTACTCAGGTTGCAGAAACATCGTTTTGTTGCTTATAAGTTTCAATAGTAGAAGTGTGTTGGATCAAACAGTGCTTACCTTTTCCACCTTAAATTGCTCGTGTGTTCGACAAAATTCAAATCGCGCTTGAGATCACGAAATGTGAAAAGAAGATCTGCAATCAAGTTCAAGAAATCAGTTCAAAAGACATGGAATCACGGAACTAGTATGAAAGCTTGTTCTTTGAATTCACAACGAACCATCTTGAGTCACGATGGGATAATCCGAGGCGCTGAGGTATATAAACCAGTCCCAATCCTTAAACCTTTTCAGAAGAATGGCACAGGCATGAAGAGTGTTTGACACCATTGTCGGTCCACTGTACGTAACCATATTCGCTTTCGGAATCACATAAACATTCCCAACTGCAGCAAAAACAGGATCGTTTTCAACCCGCGAAGCAAGCTCCATTCTCTCAGCGAGTGGTGATTCAAGATCCAGATGAAGAACATAATAGTTCCATGGATGGTATAATGCTCTAGTTGTCCTCCATAGCTTGTTTAACTCCCCTTTTGATCCAGAAACCAGATAGGCAAACCGCGGAAGGGTGGGACGAGGTGGAGGGGGTGGAAATCGAGTATTTTCTTCAGCAGTTTGATTTGACACTATTTGGGTGTTGAATATTGGGAAGAATGAGTTGAAATTGTATGATGAAGATACAATATCAGTGCCCAGACTGAAACATGCTGCAAATAGGAAAACAGATGTGATTGAAGCTATGGCTAATGGGAATCTCCATAGTTTTTTAAAGAGAAGATGCTTAATTTCTTTAAGTTTCATTATTCTATGATGAAGAACAATGGAAGGTTTGTTAGTTATGGCCAGTGGAAGAAGGAGATGAAGAGGTCAGTGTGCTTTCTCAGATTTGATTGTTTTTTTTTTTATATTTTCCGAGAAATTCTTTGCAATCTAATTACTTTTATTTAATAACGGTCAACTATATATATTTGTGTATATTACATTAATAATAATGTAAAATACATTGATACGTGAACTGTCAACACATGCTTTTAGTCAAACGATTATGACTATGAATAGTTGAATACCTCATAAGCAACGTGGATATTTAAGAAAAATAAAAAATTAACGGCAATTTGGCTCAGTGGTGTATCGGTACTGGTTACTCTTGACCTACCCTAAGTCCCGAGTCCGAATCTAATAGCGAGGGAACCCGGAAGCGCCCCCCATTTGCACGATCCGGCAGAAATCAGGCAAACCCGTAAACCCTTCCTTGTGACTCGGGATTAAGTATAAGGCTCAAGTCTTCATTGCCCACTAATATCTCACAAAATGGTGTGTAGTGATTAGTGAACCTTGGTCTCTTTTTTTTTTGGAACGGCATCGATCAGGTGACTTTGGTCTCACGTGTAAACCTACCCTTGCGGGGCTATGTCCAAGGTCGATTACTCGGACCTCCATGAAAAGTAAGACACCCTCTCCTGAAGCTTTCTCCTGACAGAAACCCCCTCCTGGGACCACATGGGGTAAAACTGCATCCCCTTGGATTAGAATCCGGGTCACATAGTAACCCAAACCCTAAGAGCAAGGAGGTATAACAAGGTAGGAGTTTAACCACTTGTGGTCTTATTATTTAATTTATTATCTATTGTTTATTTTATTTATTTATTATTGTTTTGTCTATAATGTGAACTTAAGAATGATATTGCAGCGCTCAACCCTTTGATGTACGGAACACCTGGCCAGAGCAAATATCAAAGTGAGGATTGTGATTATCATCCAAGTTTTGATGATTTCGAGGATGACAACGAACCTGAGGATGTATGATAGAATCTGAAATGAACTAGAACCGAACTGGAATTAAAACATTGATAATCGATAATCGAATGATTAATCATCAAGTTTAGTCAAACTCGAGACTGGCTTAATCTTCAAATAAACGAGAGTAGTTACTTTCAAATCATCGCAGCTCCTAGACCGATAGTTTGCTCTGCACCTTAAGAGAAAGAGTTCCGGCATACTACTAATCGATTATTTGTGGGAAAATTGGATTTTAATAATCTAATTACCAATTGGTCAATATTAATCCCAATTTCAAAATTGGCCTATATTAATCCTAATTATTAAGGTGTTGGATTTCATTGGACCCCCGTTAAGTTTTTCTTAACTTCGTTAGTTTTTTGCTGACGTGGCGTGACTTTTATTAATTAGTGTCACGTCAGCAAACAACTAACGGAGTTAAGAAAAACTTAACGGGGATCCAATGAAATCCAACACCTTGATAATTGAGATTAATGTAGATCAATTTTGAAATTGAGATTAATATTAATAACTGGATTATTAAAATATAATTTTCCTTATTTGTGTGGGATAAGCATTTGACCTATTAATTTAATTAAATAGATTTAACAATTCAATCCAAACATGACCATTTAATGGGTTGGTTTATGTCATGTCAAAAACCCAATCCAAACATGACCCTTTTATTAAATGGGTGACTTTAGATCCAAATCCAAAACCACTAATTTTCCTGTCGTGTAAAACCCCAAAGTATAATGAATGAATATGAGGCAGCCTCTCTCCTTAGCTTATTTTATGAATTCAATCTCAAACCGAAAACAATATACATCTTCGGTTACATAACATACATGTCACGAAATAACATAATCCTAAAATACAACAGACAACAGACATCACAGTTCGTTACAAGATGTTCGCTAATAATCAAGCAAAATCTCTACATAATAACCATGTATTAAGCACTAACATTTAACTCTACTAGATAAAATCTATCGACATTGATTCTCACTAAACTTAGGTGCTTTAAGTAGCCTCCCGATAAGCCGCCGAAGCCTTTTCGCACCCGGACCAGGCTTGACCCGTGTCAGTTTCCCAACCTTGGTGCAAGACGGGTCACCTTTGCACCACCCGCCCGGGGTGAAGCTGCTGTTTTTACGGTGTAGTAACTCGCTATCAATTCTATCCAAAACAGGAGTATCTTGCCTAAACTTGCGCCCGAATGCAGCCTCGCTCGCTATCATTTTTTCCGTGTCGTTTAAGGTGAGGATGTGTGGATGTTGTTTTGGCGGGGTGTCCCACGAAATGAAGTGCATGTCGTGGTTAACCACGGTTGGGATGAACTCCGGGGTGTTGCAGATAACCGTTTGGAAGTAACCTTCGGGGGATGAGACGAAGTTTGTGTAGTACATGAGTAGAGTTCTTGGAAGATTATCCCAGCCCCAGATGCAGTATTCGACAAATGAACGCGATAAAATCATCCATGCCGACCCTGCAAATGTTGAACATTTGTTAAAGGGTTGATATGCGTTTTGGGAATTAAAGATATTGAATAATCAGAATCAGATAATCAAACACGGGTCGAAAACAACATGTGGATGCATGTTTTGGAAATTAAAGATATTGAACAATCAGAATCAGATAATCAAACTCTGGATGTGTTTACCGGTAAACAATTTAAATGTTGTGGGTAGGGCACGTTTTGGCTGCACCCAAAAGATGTCTGATTTTGTGTTCTGGTATAGTCCAGGGTCAACCATCAGTGGCATTGCTCTTTTGTTCCTGCAAACACAAACTTTCAGTTATAAAACTGTTTTTAGAAAGCAGTTATAACTTTCTTTTAGCACTCTTAAGCCACATTCATTGGACCAGCCACTTTATTCTTGTTATATTTTTTATATTATTTATGACGTCATCCGGTTTTAAGAACTGGCTCGACCAATAGGTCAAACAGTACTTACTCTTTCCACCCTAGATTGCTCGTGTGCTCGATAAAGTTCAAATCGCGCTTGAGATCACGAAATGTGAAAAGAAGATCTGCAATCAAGTTCAAGAAACCAGTTAGAAACAAACAAACGAATACGAAATAATGTTCTTCGAACAAGCAACGAACCATCTTGAGTCACGAGGGGATAATCCGAGGCGCTGAGGTTTATAAACCAATCCCAATCCTTAAACCTTTTGAGAAGAATGGCACAAGCATGAAGAGTGTTGGACACCATAGTTGGTCCTGTATATGTAACCATATTCGATTTCGGAACCACATAAACATTCCCAACAGCAGCAAACACCGGATCGTTTTCAACACGCGAAGCGAGCTCCATTCTCTCGGCGACTGGCGATTCGAGATCCAGATGGAGAACATAATAGTTCCATGGATGGTATAATGCTCTAACTGTCCTCCACAGCTTGTTTAAATCCCCTTTCGACCCGGAAACCAGATAGGCAAACCGCGGAAGGGCGGGTCGGGTCGGAGGGGGCGGGAACCGGATCTTGTCTTCGGCAAACCCGGTGGGTTGATCCGACCCGATTCGGTTGTTGAATACTGGAAAAAATGGGTTGAATTTGTAGGATGAAGATATGGTTCCTAGACTAAAAGATGCTGCAAGTAGGAACACAGATATGATTGTAGCTATGGCTAATGGGAAAGCCCATCTTTTTTCAAAGTAAAGATGCTTAATTTCTTTCAGTTTCATCATCTTTTTGACTATTGTAGCCACTTTCACATGGTGTTCTTCATTCTTCAAGAATCAGCTGTAAATCAAGAAAACTAAGCTCAGTTTCTTGATTTTGTCAAATGAAGATCGATGAAAACAATACATATCTGTTAACTATTTTCACCAAATCTATAAAGTGAGCTCAACTTAATAACTAAAAAAAACCCAGATCTGGAACAATCAATCATGAGGATCGGAGCTCAAAGATGAATAAATCGAAGCATTTGAAGCAAAACCCATGAAGTTATTATGATGAAGAATTTGAGTGAAATGTTACCTGGGTTTGAATCTGTCGGTGGAGACAACAGTAGGAAGTGGAAGGACAATCCAAGAATAGTGGGTTTTGGGAGAGAGAAGATGAAGATGATGAAGAAGAAGACGCGGTGTGTATTCTGTGATTTGATTGGATTTGATTACTTTTTATTTTATGTTTTCTGAGAAATTCCTTTCGGACTCCGGAATCTAGATCGTGTCAACCGGTACGACATCATCGACTTTTGCAATTTTATGGGTTTCTTCATTAATAACGGTCAACTAATTTTTATTTTACATAGTATACTGTGCATAAAATACAATCCATACAAACCATTTAGCCTATCTATACTTACTATATATAAATACAATCTATCAGCCGTTTAGCCATACATCCTTCCTATTATTTGCTTCTTCTTTTAAATTTATTCAACAACCCTATTTTTATTAGAGCAATTTATAAATTACTTCCTTTATTATTATATCATTTTTAGTTATTTTTCTTAAACTCTAAGCTAAGGTAATAATAAGAATTATTTTTTATGTTTGTATTTTGTAACATATTACGCCATTTTCATCAACGAACATCAATTTTATCTGTTAAATCAAGTCATGTGTATTGTATATGAGGGCAATGTGATCAATTTACGTATTCATAGAATAACTCACACACTTATCCCTTCAATAAAATAAATAAACTTAAAAGTTGTAAACAACCCTTTAAATGTCCTAATGCGCCATTTCTTCTTTATAACCCTAGTGCCACCTACCCGCTAGGTTTGTTTTTCCGACTCACAAACCAAACCCCACCTGTATCTTTGGGGAAGACTCCCTCATGTGTCATCTCCAGATCTTGGTCTTTTTTTAAACTCTTTAGATCGATCAGTCCATCACCTTCCATCTAACACCACCGTTAATTGGTTTCATTAGTAGCCTTCAGTGGCAATTGAGAACTGAATCAGGGTTTACATAGATGTCATTGAGAGCTTGAGTAGCATAACGGGGAAGTCCACCTCCGGGGACTCCATGTTGCTCAATTCGATATGACGACACCACAATAAACGCTAGATTAGGTCATCTACTTTCAATTGCAAGTTTTTTTTTGAGAGGAATGGCTAACCATGGGTAACGATTTTATTCATGGTGATGGACACGAATTTGTATAAAGGAAAATCTATCCTATAAGATTGGAATTCCCATGACATAGGT
The DNA here is from genome assembly GCA_039602395.1 of Deinandra increscens subsp. villosa. Classification (NCBI taxonomy): domain Eukaryota; kingdom Viridiplantae; phylum Streptophyta; class Magnoliopsida; order Asterales; family Asteraceae; genus Deinandra; species Deinandra increscens. The sequence continues at coordinate 19,102,789 of JBCNJP010000020.1, read as the reverse complement.
TCAGTATGACAACCTAATTGTACAAATTAAGGTCACTATGGGGGAACATCCCAACATGTCAAGGGGAGTTGCACACTTCCCAATTCATTCCTATAACAAACCAGGGATATCAGAGGAGGATAAACATATGGCTTTTAATGATTCGTGAAAGTCACCTATGTGAAAAAAATTGGGGTCACTTCAATAGGAAATGTGGGGGACGCATTTCCTAGAGCTCTAGCAAAACCAAGCTAGTGTTATGGACACGATAACTATGGGTTAACAAGACCGAGAAAAGCATTGTGTGAAGTGTAATAATGTCTACGTCAAAAGGGGCTGGTTCAAGGACATCACATCTACTTACAGTTAGGAGACCAAGTACACTTCACAAATGAGGGTTCAAAAGGAAAACCTACTTCTCTTGCAATACTCAACCGCTGGAATATATCTCGACATTTGAGTATGAGAATCGATCTCTATTCATTTGGGGGATTATTGGAAATTTAGTAAATTATAAGTGAAAAAGTGTTTTCTTTCACTTACTTTTGACACAAATAATAATTAGAATTGTTACTAATATGATTATTAATTAGCTCAATTGTGTTCGTCTATGTGAAAGGATTACGATAGACTAAATGGTGTTCAGATCAATGCTAAGATGAATGAGATATCAATGCTCAAGTTGTCTTGTGGTTTAAGCTTCAATAATTGCAAATTGTCTAGTTGAGCTTTTTCCACATTGGTAGACTCATAAACCTTGAAGTGGTTTATAAGTAAAAGTTTATGTGGAATTGTATTCCCATATAACCAGACACACCTAATGCCCAGTGGAAGGGTCCTAATGCGTTTGCACTTGGGCACTGACTCAGACGATAGGCATAATAATAACGTTTTGATGACACACTTTGCACTTTGCACACTCGCATCGCCATTTGAATTCACAATAGGTTACGAGTTTAACAAAATTAACTAGGTGTTAACTCGTATTGACTAGGGAGTTATGGGGTTGTTTCATGTGTGCCTCTTACCTGTAAGAAGAGAACCAGAGTCTAGTTTGGACACACTGATGAACGATCATTTGACGTTTGATATACTCATCAAACTTCCTGTCGTCATTCGTGACATTACTAACTGGTCGAAATTTCCTACCATCACCGTTGATTCTGCCTATTGAAGTCATTTACCAATAGAATTAACAGAATAAGTCTCAAGTCTCAACTATTGAAGAATCGAACTCCGTATTCGTTGAGATGAAGATGATGGCGTGGTGGTAAAATAATTTTTTTTTCCAGACTTTTAGGTTGCTATAGGGGAGGTGTTGTTGAATATGTAGGTCGCCGAAAGGAGAGATGTCGTCAGATATGTAAATCGCTTGGAGAGGGTGGGGGGTGGGGTTTGAAGGGATTTAGGGTTAGGTGTGTAGAAAGTCTTTGCTCTTTTTGTTTTTTTTTTTGCCTTTTTTTTTGTATATATGAGGGTAAAGAGTTATTTTTGAAAATTTAACGTTCAAAACTAGCAGACGCTTGTCGAGGGACAAAAGATGTAATGATTTGACAAACCTTTAAACTATATGTGTAATTTTACAAATCTAGAGACTAAACAAATTTACAAATCTAGAGACGAAAAATAAAATTCGTGGTTAGTAATTTACTTTAAAACAAAATAAGAAGTTATAAAATATGAAACAGCCAAGAGGCCTTCCTCTCTCAAATTCAAAATTTCAAACTGGATCTTCCCTCTTGTCTCCTGTCTCTGCAAATCTGCTCCATCTAAAATGGCGACCTCCAACAACTTGCTGAAAACGCCAACTAAAACCCCACCCAACGATAAGATCTCATCTTCTTCTTCGGTTTCCAGAAAACACCACCACACCACCGTCTCATCTTCTTCCTCCAAGTCCCGATTCGAAGCCTACAACCGCCTTCAGTCTGCCGCCGTCGCATTTGGCGAAAAACTTCCCATTCCTGAAATTGTAGCAATCGGAGGTCAATCCGATGGCAAGAGCTCACTCCTTGAAGCCCTTCTTGGATTCCGTTTCAATGTTCGCGAGGTCGAAATGGGTACCCGCCGCCCTCTCATACTCCAGATGGTTCATGATCCCACCGCTCTTGATCCTAGGTGCCGTTTTCAGGTCCATTCCTCTTTCACCAAATCACACTGGTTAATTTAATTCATATATGCTTATTTAGGGTTTATAGGTTTCTGAATATTGTTGATTGTAAGGTGAATCTGTAATTAGGGCTTCATACTGGTTAATTAAATCATATTTGCTTATTTAGGGTTCATAGTTTCTGAATATTGTTGATTAATAGGTGAATCTGTAATTAGGGCCTATTATTGAAAGTATACAGCAAATTCTGGTGTTTGAGTGTAAACAGGTTGATTAAATTTATCATATCTGCTTATTTAGGGTTTATAGTTTCCAATTATTGTTGATTGTAAGGTGAACCTGTCATTAGGGCTTATTATTGCAAGTTTTGTAGCAAATTCTGGTGTTTCAGTATCAACTGGTTAATGAAATCATATCTGCTTATATAGGGTTTATTGTTTCTGAATATTGTTGATTGTAAGGTAAATCTGTAATTACGGATTATTATTGGAAGTATGTAGCAAATTCTGGTGTTTAAGAATCATCTGGTTGATTAAACAATGCATATCATTAGGCTACACTTCCATTAATGTTTCATCTCTTTAAACAACAGTTTTAGTTGTTTCTTGTTGTGTACGAAACTAGGGAGTGATGCTAAGTTTTGACTGTAATGGCAGGAAGAGGATTCTGAGGATTATGGTAATCCTATTGTTCTATCATCAGAGATTGCAGATACCATTAAATCGCGAACTGATGCACTGTTGAAGAAGACTAAAACCGCAGTATCTTCTAAGCCAATTGTAATGAGAGCTGAATATGCACATTGTCCTAATCTCACCATTATTGATACTCCAGGGTTTGTTCTTAAGGTAATGTGTACAAAACTATGGTCCTATTATGAGAAAAGAGTCGTGTATATCTAAACATATTTATAATAATCTGAACTGCGTGATTTAGGCTAAAAAGGGTGAACCAGAAAGCACGCCAGAAGAAATCCTATCAATGGTGAAGTCTTTAGCCAGTCCACCTCATCGCATCCTTGTATTCCTTCAACAAAGTAGTGTGGAGTGGTGCTCATCTTTGTGGCTGGACACTATTCGTGATATTGATCCAACCTTTCGAAGAACATTAATTGTTGTCTCTAAATTTGATAACCGGCTTAAGGTACATAATTTATTTAATATAAACTGCTAGAGATATAGAAACCAAACCACTTGATCTTTCTGACATGGCTCAGTTTGTTATTGCATTATATAGTTAAATCATTACAGTCTTTTTTTTAACAAGATAAGATATTAATTTCTGCAGGAATTTACTGAACGATGGGAGGTTGACCGCTACTTGAGTGCAAGTGGCTACCTGGGAGAGAACACACAACCTTTTTTTGTGGCGCTACCAAAAGAAAGAACCACGGTTTCAAATGATGAATTTAGAAGGCAAATATCTCAAGTGGATTCCGATGTTTTACGCCATCTGAAAGACAGTGTTAAAGGTGGATATGATGAAGAAAAATATAAGTCCCACATTGGTTTTGGCTGTCTCAGAGATTATTTGGAATCTGAACTTCAAAAGAGATATAAAGAAGCTGCTCCTGCAACATTAGCTTTGCTTGAACAACGCTGCAGTGAAGTTACTGCTCAATTAAACATCATGGACTCCAAGTTACAAGCAACTTCTGATGTTGCTCACCTTCGGAGATCTTCAATGCTGTTTACATCCTCCATCTGCAACCACGTGGTATAAATTTATCCCTAATTAGAAGAACATGGTTTAGTATCTTTATATCTTACTAGGTAGTTTTATGGGCAAAAGTGCATAAGAAGGTAACATGTTTTGGTTCATATATTATTTTGGGTAACACACTTCATTTGCACACACAAAAAGGCTCAAGCTTTTAAAAATTTTCATTTGCGGTAATATTCAAACTTCCAAGTTATTGGTTTCAGACGCCATGTCAGAAAATGTCAATACCGTTTAAGTTACCGACGCGTGAACTGCCATGGCCACATCTTGACATGGTAACAGGTTCGGATTACCTTAAGCGAGATTTGTGAAAATTATGATGGTTTTCCTCTATCGTTTTCTTTTCAAAGTTAGAGCTTTTCTGTGAGTAAACATCTTACTGAAGATTAAACTCTGGCAGTATGTAATTTGCCTAGTTTTTATTCAAAGTTGGGGAAGCTTGGTTAGCTTTTTATGCAATCTGTCTAGTTTTCATAGCGAAGATCAAATCACTTCCGGTATGTATATATTCTTAATAATGTTTGGAACTTATTGTTTTAAGAAGTAATCAACTTTCCCGGACTTTCTATATTGCATTGAGTAATATAGTAAGTTTTCTCCTAACAAGATGCTAAACTTCCAATTTTTTTCTATTCTAGTTTACCAAGCAAACCTGACACATGTAAGTAGTAAATCAGACATAGATGTGGAAATGTGCATTTTCAGGCGCACCAACCTACCTAACGAAAATAGAAAAAGATTGAAAGTTGGTTACCTTAAAAATAAAAATATCTTACCTTAAAGGCTTAAACAAAAAGTTTTTCAAAATTTATAACTTTTTTAGGAGTAAGGAAATACCATATTATCCATAAGGCCATAACAGATTTATTTTTTAAATAAAAATTGGTTAGTTTAATATGCCCTTGGCCCATATATTTATATGTTTGTTTCAAATTTCAATAAATTGAAGCATTTCCCAACGTTTAAAATACTGTAGGGAGCATTAATAGACGGGGCTGCAGATCCTGACCCTGAACAATGGGGAAAAACAACAGAAGAAGAGAAATCAGAAAGCGGTATGGTGAGCTGGCCTGGAGTAATGTCTGGTAAAAAACCACCCAATTCCACACTTCGCCTTTATGGTGGTGCGGCTTTTGAAAGAGTTATGCATGAATTCAGGTGTGCTGCATATTCAGTTGAATGCCCCCCTGTTTCAAGGGGAAAGGTAAAACATAAATGCACTTGAAGTGTCATATTAAAAGTATTTTTGATCCACTTATTATGGAGCTGAGCTGGTTTATCTTTATGACAGGTGGCGAATATAATACTTGCACATGCTGGCAGAGGAGGTGGGCAGGGAATTGCAGAGGCAGCTGCGGAGATTGCACGAGCTGCTGCCAAATCATGGCTTGCCCCTCTTCTTGACACGGCTTGTGAACGGCTTGCATTTGTGTTAAAAAACCTCTTTGATCTTGCTATGGAGAAAAATCAACATCATCACTTTGAGTGTAAGAACTTTTATGTTTTTTCCTATTAATTGTCATTATTATTTCTCATACCCAAATATAACTTTTTGCACTCTTTTTTTTTATCAATATTTTAAATAAAACTTATGATTATTCGTTCTCACTTATTGGTTGATCATATAGAGTTACAGACTTTCTGAATCAAATTGTTTCACAAAATCGTGTTGTTTGCGTGACAGATGGGAAGAAAACTGGGGATATGGATGGCTATATCGGTTTTCAGGCTGCTTTAAGGCGATCTTATAATTGTTTCATAAGCGATCTTGCAAAGCAATGCAAGCAACTCGTTCGACACCACTTGGATTCGGTCACAAGCCCATACTCTCAAGTTTGCTATGAGACCGATCTCTTTCTTGGGCCAGACCCAAACTCAACTTCCAGATACCATACATTAACACCGTCAATATGCCTTGATTTATCAGATCAAGAAAACATACCTCCAGAAAATAACAATAATAATAATAACAAGGATCAGGAAACAACACCAGGAAAGCTTATAAAAGCAGCAGGAGAAGCCTCCATGACTGTGCCTGAGACACCATCACCTGACCAACCACGTGACGGAAGTTTTGTCATAAAAAAGGAACATGGAAACATCATTGAAGGTGGAGCAAGAAAACGTCATCCTAGGATGATGCATAACGGTGAAGTGTTGACTAGTGTAGCTAATCAAAACGGTTCACAACCCGGGTCAACTTACAGTGAGATATGCTCATTGGCTGCACAGCATTTTGCACGTATACGTGAAGTTTTAGTCGAACGAAGTGTAACCTCAGCTTTGAATTCAGGTTTTCTAACCCCATGGTATGTCTCCCCATTTCTTTTTTTTTTCATAAAATTATTTATATTCTACTACATCTCCGACTTATAATTGGCATGTTATTTTTGTGTTTCAGTCGTGAACGTCTTATGGTTGCATTGGGGCTGGATTTATTTGCTGTAAATGATGAGAAGTTTATGGATATGTTTGTTGCCCCTGGAGCGATTGACATTCTGCAGAACGAAAGACAGTCTCTTCATAAGCGTCAGAAGATCCTGCATTCTTGTTTGACTGAATTTAAGTCAGTTGCAAGATCCCTTTGAAGTCATGTGTATAAAAAACAGTTGATTGCTTTCAATCTAGATAGCACTTGGTTATTGTTTGTGGAGAGGTTGTTCTGGTTCTTTGAGCCATGTTTTCAACTTGAAAATTTGGTTCATACAAACATATTTTCAGTTTCAGAAGATCCTTTCATTTGTTCATTTAATGAAATGAAGTCATTTCAGTTTCTGAAGATCTTTTAGTTTGCTTTTTTGGCCAATAGAGGAAACAATGATTTCTTGATGGGTTGTTTTGATTCTTGACTGTACCATCAATTGTTAAACAACCACGGTCAATAGGATAGGGGATAGATACTCATACCATTGTTAGCAAAAGAAAAAGAAGAAAAAACTCTTTAACTTTTTTCATACTTTATTGTTACCATACGATCACAAGGCTTGCGGCAATGCTGATGGTTGGAGGATGGTGGATACAAACGAAAGTGGTGACTGTTTTGGGTTTGGTGTCAAAAATGGGACTGCCGGAATTTTAGAATGTTGGTTTATAATATATATTTTTATATAAGTTCATTTTGAAACATATATGTCATGATTTCTTACTTTAACAACGCGTTACATATATCTAAAGTTTTTATGTTTAGATGCCTTTTCAGAATCACGGGTCTGTGGTAGCCTGGTGACATCTTTTATGAGTTGTCGGTGGTTCGAGCATTGACGTTTGAGTCAAGGGGACGGTTTTGCCCGGTTATTAGGGTTTCCGCATATGAGATTTTTGAGTTGATTCTCATTAGACTAGGTTTATGTATTACCTTTTCATGAATATACAAAACATATCCTTATATTTTCGGATATTTAAAATGCATAAACCTAGTCTAATAGTTGTATTACGTGTAACCTAACATTTTCCTTCTTCTTATTGGTGCATATCGCATTTGCACACATATTCTCTTTGTTTATCGGTATCTTTAGTGAGTTATTGAGGTACTAAAATTTCTGAATAGTTATCCCACATTTAAACCCAAATTCTTTATGGTTGAAAGATTTCTTTCCGACTCTCTTGAAACAATCAAGAGAAAAGAAATAAAAGTTTAATTTTTTTTAAAAATAAAATTCAAAACCATTACATTCACATATCACAACTGTCGGGTCTGTCATCATAGTTTTATATATTAATACTAGGTTAGTAACCCGTGTACTACACGAGCTGGATATATATTTATAATATTAGATAAATACAAAGAAAAAGATAATGATCAAGAAATTTGAAAATTATGATTGATATAAAATTCTTATAATATATTAAATAATAATTTAATACATTTAAGAAACTTATTATGTTTGACAAGTTATTGATTATTTTTCACAAAATACTAAAATTATTGAGTAATTAATCCAATCTACATTAATTTTATCAAAATTTTAAAATAAAATTTTAGTTTTGACAAAATTGGTAATTAATGTTAATTGATGATTTACTAAATTGGTAATTCAATTTAAGCTTGACATGTGGCGGTGGTGCATTATGATGGACCATTCTACTAAATTAAGACACTGTGACACAAATTTCTATTGCTTTTATTAGGATTAAGATAGGATAAGATAATATATTAAGGATTAAGATAAGATTAATAATAACTAATACTAAATAAATAAAGTTCATACAAGTAATATGGCTCAGTTAGCTCGTAAGCATGACCCTAATTAAGGTAAGAAGGTTCTTATCAAAGATGGAATTAAAATCTAGAACCACATTTGCATCAAAGATCACTACCAATTGAGATCAAGAATCATAATTTCCCATGAACAAGATCATGTCATGTCATCAAAGCACAACATCATCTTGAACACAAGATGGATGGATGAATCATATGGAAACAATGCATACAATCCACCGACACTACAATGATGATGAATTAAACACTTATTTTGCATTTGTGAAAACAAAAACTACATAGCACATTTGCTTTTAACAATACCAATTACACTACACAACACGAATCGCGAACAAAACTATGGTTCAATTCGCTTTTGATGATTGATCACTCGGGTTTCTTTTCATCCTTGGCTTCTTTTTCTATTGGTTTAGTTTCTTTAGCCTCTTTCTCCTTCGGTTTAGCTTCTTTCTCCTGCGGTTTAGCTTCTTGCTCCTTCGGTTTTGTGTCTTTTTCCTTCGGTTTTGTGTCTTTCTCCTGAGGCTTTCCCTTTTTCGGCTTCACAAAGCAGAAACAAGAACAACAAGGAAACTGAAACAAGAACTTCATCTTCTTCTCTCTTAGCTAGACACACAAATGCCTTTTACAATTAGAAAGAAATGTAGCTCAATTATAGGATTCAAGTTCAATCACTTTCATTGCCAAAGTGGGGACTAGCAGCCATAAGAAACATTAGCCACAGGCTGTACCTCACTTGTTTGTGGGGTATCTACTTACCCTATATATTAAGGTGCGTGAATAGTAACTTTCTCGATCCAAATTTACCACGTAATTTAGAACATCTATATTAATAGTAACTTAATCAATTAAAACTTACTACGTGTTTTATAGCATCTATATTTTTCGCCTAGAACACAACACTTTTTTTTGAACTGCAAACATTCGGTTACCCAGGAGTCTCGATCATGGCAAACGATGTTGATCAAGAAAGAAATAGCTTCCCTCGATGCTCCGTTTCCAACAAATGTTGTCTTTGGCCGGCTTGATAGCAGTGCGTTGAAGGGCGGACATTGATCAAGAAAGCAACGGATTCACCTATGTGATTATTTTTCATGTTTATTTATCAGATTTGGAGATGCTTTGTTTCAGAAGACTGTTGTCGTTGGCCGGCTTGATAAGCGCCGTTCGACTTTGATCAAGAAAGGACTCCTTTGTCAGTACTTTTTCATGTTTATTTATCATATCTGAAGATGCTTTGTTTGTGACGATGGTAGTTCGTGGCCAGCATCCCAGCCGGATTTTGAAAAGCTTAGGTGTCTACGCACTCAAACACTGTTCATAACTATTTTCGATTTCTAATTTGCTCATTTTGCGGTGGCTATGCGTGTTAATGACTAACAAATTTCTTTTTTCTTCTCATGATTTGTTCTTTCAAACTTTGTTGTGATGATCTTCTTCAAATTTGAGCTTGGAGTTGTGGATTTTACTTTTAGTCGAGGGTGGTTTGGTGGTAGTCGGTCTTCGGTATATCGCCGCCGCTGAGGTATTCTGGATGGTTTCTGTGACTTGGAAATTGGCTATGATGTCCTATCTGAGCCTAGAAAATTTCATCAAAAATTTTCATTTTCTCAATTTGGGGCTGAAATTTACTGTTGTAATTGATTGTGGCTTACGGATTTGCTATTGTGCTCTTGACTTTTTTAAAGGTTTTCGTTTGCTGTGGTAATTTCATTTTGTAGATGGTGTATGATATCATGGTTATTTCTGTCAAATCTGGAAATGATATTGATGGACATAGTTAGTTCAAGATGGTCAGATGGTGGTTTATTTGTTGAAGATAATATGATTATATCATTGTAATTACCGATTAAAATTAATTGAAATATACAGGATGTAACTTTTGTTCATTATGTTTTAAGTCAAGTTTATAACATGTTATGTTGAAAATAATCATTATAAAATAAACCTATAATTTTTAAACTCTGTCGCAACGCACGGGCATTCATGCTTGTTATACACAAAATCGAAGAGGGAAATTAAAAGAAGAATATAATTGTAAACAATAACTTTACTAATTGTTATATAGAACAATAATTTTATAAAAATAGAGAGTTAATCTATGTAACGAAAGGCGCAAAAGGCACTTGCCTAAACGCTCAAACCAAGTTGCATCACAACCGGAAATGTGGGACTAACCCAATTGATAGAAGTGCAAGTCTCTTAGAGTGATGATCATGGGTTCAAACCCTCCCAATAGTGTTTATGGTATAATTTAGGAGTGCGAAACTCGAATACTCGGTACTTGTGCTTGCCGTTAAAAAAAAAAAAGGAGCTGCATTACAACCATACCGCCTTGTGTCCATCAAAATCCTCAGGCGATGATTCCAACCAAAATGATGTGAAACATCTAAAAACAATCTAAATCTGAGTTAAAATATTAGTTTCAGGTGTTTACATTGAACCTAATCCGAGGGGTATAACAATATTTCATTTATTAATATATAAGAAAGATACATCATACTTCACATGTGACATGTTTTTGTTCATTGTATAGACCCTGATTCAAAGATATGATACAACACTAAACCGAAAAATAAATCATTACAAGAAAGCAAGAAGACAGAAACAAAAAACAGTTGTTACCTCACTGGAACCTTACAACAATGCAGGAAATATCATCTGTACTCTTCCTTGCAAGTGCCTCTTCATTTAGTTGCTTTGCAGCTGCCCTTGCATCCTTCACATTCTTGATGCAATCTACCGCCTCCTGATTCGACATAACCTTAAAAAGAAGACGAGATTAAGATAAAAAAGATGAAAAACATCATAAAACCAACTTTCTTGATCATTTCCATAATTAGAAATAAACCTTCCACACGCCATCGCTTGCCAAGATTATGAATTCGGTATCATCATCTATTATTTCCATTGATACGTCTGGTTCAGAACTCAGGTGTTCCTTCAGACTCTTGTCACCAAATGCTCGTGCCACCGCCAACCGCCCATCAACCCGTGGCACGTCACCTGCAATCTAATAGTCTGTCATGTCTCATTGCCAAGATATAACACATTGGTATACAAGTTCTAGCTTTTAGACAATTTGTTTTCACCTGGAAAGGTGGATACAAACCCTCCTCTGTTCTCGATAAGCTTTCGTTCCTTGCTAGGTTCATGATCGATCGATAACTGTTTAGCCACGCCTTTTTTGCATATCACAGCCCGTGAGTCCCCGACATTAGCCACTACAAGCTTTTTACAGTTGATTAAAATGGCAGTGACTGCAGTTGAACCGCCTCTACCCAAATCAACTGCTTTTTCCAGTATCGTTTTATCGGTTACGCGATACGCCCTTCTAATTGCATTCTCAGTCTTGGTCCAGAAATCTGGCTGCATGCAGAACAAGAAGTTAATGTATTACAAATCTTGATAACAGTTGAACAGAGTGGAAGAAAGGTTCTTGCCTCCTTCAAAATATTTTCGAATAAATGAGATCGGAGATAATCAGGGACTTCATGGCTTAAGTGACCATCGAATATAGCAAACAGACCGAGCTCGTGATCATCAACATTCTTAAATTGTGCAAATACATAATCTTCCATATCATGGTATGATTTCCCCTTGACTAAATGATACCCATGTGTGACATGTTTCACCATCTTGCTCTTTCCTTTTCCAGTATCAGCTGAAGATGATAAACCAACCTTTTCCTGTGGAAAAAAAAGCCAGTTTTAGTGGCGGAAAGCCTATTCTAATATTCGATGATCTTCGAATACCAAAAACCAGAAGTACAGTCAATTTTGATCATCATAGTAAGCTACTAAGCTTATTCTATTATTCATTAAATTTGCACCAACTAAACTTCATCCAGATGCCATATATTATTCTTCTTCAGCTATACATTCTACCAATTATTCTATAGCTTTATCTTAATGATTAATCAATATATGAACAAATTTGACCTCAAATTTGAAGATCATACATAACAGTTAACTGATTGTAATACGGAATTTTGATCATCATAGTAAGTTCCTAACGATTATTCATTGAACTTGCACCAACTAAATTTCATCCAGATGCCTCTATTATTCTTCAGCTATACATTCTACCTATTATTCTATAGCTTTATCTTATTGATTAATCAAATATGCTCAAATTTGATCTCAAATTTGATGCTCAAATTTGACAGATCATGACATAACAGTTGATATGAATTGATAACACGATAACATTAAGCACATCAGTATGACTGAAGATGAAACAATCGGAAACCATAAAGTATAAACCCTAACGTTCTCCCAAACGAAGCCAATTATTCGACAAAAGTATCAAATCGGAAGCCAGAAACAGATCTAGAAACCTAATTACGCATATAAACACGAGAATATACAGTTACCAGAACTTCTCCGCCAAGTCAAAACAGAGAAATTGAAACAAAAAATGGTGAGAAATTACTGAAAGGGGATAGAGAGAAGGTTAACTAGTGGTGTGAGAAATGTTTTAAGAGTGGAGTGATTATAAGTAGTACCTTCATCTTGTTGAGTATATCTCGACCTGCCATGGCTGATTCCGGCGACGGTGATCGACGGGAGAGATTAAGTTTGACGCCGGCGGCTTTCCTACAGTTGACACGACGACTCGAAGGAGTCCAGACGTTGCATCAATTCGATGCTACTCTGGCAACAGTTCACCTCAACGTTTGTTTGTATCCACTAGACTTTAGATATTCTAAAAATCTCCTTGATTAGTCAATTAAAAAAAAAAAACTAAAAGTTTGGGGTTTTTCTAATGGTGGCTGGTCACTGGTGGGTGTTTTTTAATTTTTTTTTTCTTAGAAAGTCTAATTTTAGACTGCGGCATTATTCATCTATTGAAACGATCAGCGGGCGAGAACGGCGACCGCCTGTAGGGCCCGAGGTATTCTAATGGGGCGTACCGGAAGTTTTGTAATATGTTGTTATATATATACATCAAATTGTGTATTAATATATTGTAGTTTGAAATCAAAAGAAAAAAGTCATTGGCGCAGATGGTACTAATGTTTGATATAAAGGTGTAACCTAGAGGTCCCTGATTCAAATCCTACCCACTATCTTTTTTTCTTCTTTATATTATAAGGGCCCGGTTTTTATTTTCGCATAGGGCCCGTTTTTACATTTTTGGAGCCGCCACTAGAAACGATGAGCCGGTGAAGTTGATTTATTAGATTAGTTTTTCTGTATATTGTTACTTGTTAGTAATACATTATACATTCATATATAGAACAATTTACAGTTTCGATAGCTTCGTGATATCGTTCCTTTTGTTCACATCTTTTGTTGCAAGTGATAGATGCATTCGATAGCCCTCACTTTATTTGATGTTTTGTTTGCATTTAGCTTGTTATTCAAATGATTTTTTTTTGATTTTATATAAATTTTAAACAAACAACGGTTACAACTCAACATGAAGTACAAGGGAGGCGGACAACAAGCTGCGCCGCCAATCCCTTCTGTATAGTAAAGCCTAACCAAGTGAAAACCACATTCAAGCCACTAGGAGTCGCCACATTCCCATTCGTGACCTTCTGGACGCGGGTCAACGTATCCACAGCCTCCAGGGCAAGGTAAGCGAAGATGTCAAACGTTCCCTAGCCAATTGGGCTAGAAATCATTGATTGCTCCCTAATTTTTTTAATTGACTTTTTTTCAGATTAGGGTACAAAGACGGGACGGGAATATGGAATTTTAGTAAGTTGATTTTGGGCCTTCCATAAAACGATTTCCCTTTCATCTCTAGCCCTGTTCAGAAAATTTGAGTCCCTTTAAAAAATAGGCCTAAAACTCTAGCTTTACTAGCTTTAGCTTTGGACATGGGCCGCCCCTCAAGGAGAAAACCTTCTATTTTTTACGACCATTCCTTTGATCTGACCATTTTTCTAGATTTGAACCTTGAGTTCTTCCCCCGATTCGAACCTTTTCATGTTCGGTTGTGATGGATTTGTTAACGGAGAGGTGGAAATCATGTGTTTCTTGCAACAATTCCTTTTATCTTTTTTTTTTGAACTGTAAACATCACAACACCCGGTTACCCGGGGGGCTCATCATGGAAAACGTAGTTACCCGCGATACGTTGCGACCACAAACTATGCGAGTAACTAGGGCCCTCTGTGTGAGTATTCACAATAGCTTCCCCAAAAGTTTGTGAGTATAATCCTCAAATTTTAGGATGTGGTTGTGAGTGAAGGAAAGAGAAAAAGTTACTATTCATCCATATATTTGAGGAAAAAAATATGATGGTTTTCTAAAATTTAAGGTTTAGTTATGATGAAAAAGAGAGAAAATGTAATGATAAGGATATAAAAGAGTATTAATTTAATTGTGGTTGTGAGTGAAAGAGAGAAAAAAAGTAACGATAAATGTATAAATTATAGGAATGAGGATGACGAAAGCTGCTGGGAATGTGAAATAACTTATAGAGTTAAATACTATTTGCGTTCCCAAGGTTTGGTAGTTTTAACTATTTAAGTTTATTTTTTGAATTATTAGGTTTATATTTTGTTGTCATCTGAATCATTTTCAATTAAGTAGGACAGATTAGTCATTTCACACACGAAAGACTAATTATGTAAGTTTTCAAGATCATGCAACTATTTTTATAGTTTTAGTAAAGAAATAAAAAATGATATATACTTATTATTTAACAATTATTATATATATATACAATGGAAATTGAAGTTGAATAGTTAATTTTTTAGGTTTTAAACTTTGGCCACAATAGTTTATAACATTTATATTTTTAACCTTGAACTTTACATTTCTTTATTTATAGTTTGGCCACTAGACTTTTGCATATTGACAAGTAAACTTTTTCTTATTCAAAGTTTTGCCATCAGACTTTGGCATGTTGACGTTTTCTACCCTAAACTTTAACATTTTATTTTTTTACAGAATAGTAAACTTTAGGTTTTCATAGTTTAGCCACATATGTTTCATACTTTTACGTTTTCTACCCTCTAACTTTTAAGGTTTTTTTTTTGTTTTAAGTTTTGTGGTCTTTTACTTTGGCCACAAAACTTTTAATTTTTATACTTTCGTTTGTTAATATACTTTTATAGTTTTATACTTTCACCACGAGACTATTAGACTTTTACGTTTTATATCTCTTAACTTTTTAACTTTTGTTTTTTTTATTAAACTACTTTTATTTTTAGTATACTTTTAGAGGGTTTGACTTTGAGGACGGCTTTTATAGTTTTATACTTCGTCGACACAACTTTTAGACTTTGACTTTTTATTCCCCTAAAACTTCTTACTTTGATTTTTTTAGTATACTAGCTTTTTTATAGTTTTTATACTTTGACGACACAACTTTTAGACTTTGACGTTTTATTCCACTAAAATTTCCTACTTTTGGCTTTTTAGTATAGTAGTTTTATACTTTCATCATGAAACTTTTAGACTTTTATGTTTTATACCCATTAACTTCTCTACTTTTGTTTAATATTATACTTTTAAAGTTTTCGACTTTTGTCAATACTTTTTTATAGTTTTATATTTTCACCACATTAAAACGTTTTTTACTTAAATTGACGGGTAAATGAGTGGCCCGTCAGGAAGTGCGGGTGGGTCACAAGATCAAATAAAACTGAACGACACTGTTATTGCAGGCCCGCCGCAACGCGCGGGCGGGTCTGCAACTTGTTAAATATAACAATAAAATTTGATGGTGAATAGTTATGTTTTTAGTCTTTGCAATTTGACCACAAAATTTTCTTTTATTTTACTTTTGGTCTTTTACAAATTACAACTTTGGTCCACTTTGAGTTTTTCATACTTTAACCACAATGGTTTTTGAAATCTTGCCACAATTCTTTGTGTTTTTGACAATATTAGTCCTTACTATTAAGTTTTTTCTTTGATTTTAGTGCAATGTCACCGGTTTCTCTTTTATACTGTGGGTAATGCACCGGTTTCTCTTTTATACTGTGGGTGTTATTTCTTAAATCTGGGTGTTTCCATATCTCTCTCTTTGTGCTGCCGGTGCCTCTCTCTCTCTCTCTACTCGCCGTGTCTCCTCTCTCTCTAACGCTCAGAAGATCATCGCCTTTCTAATAGGATAAAACTGTCGGTGAGACGTGGCCATCAAGCGTTCATTTTTCTCTCCTCTCTATCTAATCCAACAACTCTATCTCTCTCTCTAAATCTGAACTTCTCTCTCTTGAAAACCCTGGAGAAACTGGCCACCGCTTGGCTTTTCCGGTTCCGGCTGTCGTGGTTATGATTCCCCGTCTGTTTTTCTTGGCCGCCGGAGTTTTGCGATACTCGGATCTGAAGCGAAGTCGTTGAATGGCAGTCGTTGCTCCATCTCCGACATTGGGATGTCAATGTAACGACGTCGATCTAAAGCTATCTGAAGTGAAACTGTTCAAACGCAAAACGATGTTTTGTTGTTGCTCTGATTCCGGCGACGGCAGACGTCGCTGGCGGCTTACCCGTCGAACGTACGTAGACGCGACACTGAGGTTACGATGTTCAAAAGCTATTTACTTTTCTGATTTGGTTATTTGGTTGTTGGTACGCTTGGGTTTTTTTCCTGATTCATTTGGTTATTTTATTGGTTGTTGGCAAGATCTTTTGGTTTGTTGGTTGTGTGTGATTGTTTTGGTTTATGTATTAATTATTTACCATCTGACCATTGTTCTCTCTCTTCTAATCACGTCGGTTATCTTTCTCTACTGAAGCTCTCTCTCTCTGAGAGGAGATTGCTTTTTTGAGATCGGACGATTAGGATTTTGTTTACCCTTTGAATTCCGGTGGGTAATGGTGGTTTACGGACGATTTCGTTCTGCTGGCTGATAAAGGCGATTGTTGTTTATGGTTTGCTATGTTGCTGTTCCTTTTGGTAAGATTTATTGAGTCGATTTTTTGTAGGGCTGTCATGGTCTTCGATGAAGTATGACGATGTGCCGGCGTTGAGCCGGTGAGCCTTTTTTTATTGCAGCCGCCGACATCTTTTTGTTCTATTGCTATGATCTGAGCTTTTTGATCGGTTGGTAGAGTTTAGATCTGACAATAACTCATACGTATTGGTTTTGATGTTTTCTCATTTGCTTATGTTGAAAGTTCACTGTTTACTTTTTGTACAGCCCCTTTAATCCTGATGTGCATGATTTTTATGCTTGGTGTTGTAATGGATTCTTACCGTCTGTTGACATTTGATTTTTTTATTTTTTTTATTTCGATGGAGTGGTTGCGATGATCAGCACCAAAAAACTCGACCCTTACTCTTCTTGCTTTCGTGAGGAAGGTGTTCAGGGGTATGAGATTAGATTCATGACTAGGGTTTCTGTGTCTCATCAGTGGCTACTGGATGGATATTTTATCATCTGCATATTTTTTTAATGTTTCTGATCTCCTTACTCTTTAGTATCTTACAGTTTCTGTATACATTTTTTATTTTACCTTCATCGGTATTAAGTTGGCTTGCTTTTTACTTTTTTCAGTGAAATAAATGCTGGATTTTCTACTCAAATGCTGAAAAGAGAGAAGCAATGGTTGCTGCTGAGAGCCGTCCGGTTGATGAGACAGTGAGAAAGATCATTATCCTGAAAAATAAGGTACAAGTCTCATTGCTGAAAATCTATACTTTAGTACCAATTGTATGGTTCGTTATTCAATATTTAGAGGCCTATAAGGTAAACACCATTCATTTGGTTTATTGAACCTCTATAATTTTTAGTTCTTTAATTTATTAGACTTTTATGGTCACACATATTGGCTCTTTTCTAAGACAATCAAGGTCTTTTAGGAGATTTTACAGTTTTCATCGGGTGTGGTTTGTGGGTTTACTGATAATGAGTTGCAGTTACCATGTCAATCAAGAATAGTTTACCGGGTCAATCAAGAATGCTACAATTTATTCAACTGATTTGTTTGAAAATATATATTATTCTGACATGATCAATTTGGAATGTGACGTTTGTCCCCGGTCGAGAGAAGCAGTGCCAATTTCGGCTTCCCTTCACAAACGCAAGAGTGACCGTGTATTTGGTTTTGCTCCATGTCAACCTACGCATTTTATTTGCCGAATCACCAATCCGGGTTTCAAATTTTGTTGTCAGATTGGTTGTTGCTTATCCTATAATTCAGTTCATGATTGTAGAGTTCTAAAGAGACCATTCAAGCCACATGGATTTTTCTAACGAATTTGGAATTTATATTAGATGTTGTGGCTGTAATTGGGTTCAAGATTAATGTGGCAATAATGAGTTTTTTCTGAGCCTTCATTTTCTCCAAAAACGAACATGGAATTATACTAGATGTTGTGGTTGTGATGATAATTTCTGAGCCCTAATACAGTTTAATGTAGTTGCTATGTGCCTTTGATTATCCATATGCTTAGAAAATTCTATCATATTTGCCTTGAAAGGTCTGTGACTACTGCTAAGCCCTAATACAAAAAAATATTTCTATGTGCATTTAAGGTTGTGGTTAGGTCGCTTTGATTGTCCGAATGCTATTGATGGTTGAGTATCTATTTGTTTGGGCTATGACGGTTTTCTGGTGATTGGCAAGGCGTTTACTGCAACCTCACTTAGATCTGAGCCCTGTCTGATCTGTCATGCAAACTTAATGATCATTTTTATGCCAAATAGGAGGATTTACAGAGAATTCATCAGAAGTTAGGGCTCATAAACATGATAATGAACACCATTAACATGTCTTCTCTTTTTTTTTTCAACATTTTCCCAAGGTTATAAAATTCGTTATTTGTTTACTCATTTAAATGTATAATCCTAGGGAACTTTCACTAATGGATTTCCCTGTTTTGATTTAGGGTCCATATAACAAGGTGGTATATGGGTTAGTATACTTTTAAAGCTTCTTGCATATTTAACCTCATCCTAAATTTATTTCAAGTTCCTTCTCAAGTAATGTTTGCGTGTTTATAACATGATTTCCAGGTGTTAGGGTTCTTGCCATCGCTTCGCTTTCCTTTAATGACTTCTTAGAATTTAAACCGAGTTAAAAAACTAAGATTTCAGGAGGTAAATTGGCTTTCTTTATAGCTTGCTGAGAGGAGGCTTCGCAGTTCAGGAGGTAAATTGCCTTTCTTTATAACTAATTTATCAAATCAAATGTTTGCATATACTAATCTGAAAGTTAATTGGTTTGAGAAAAAACTTTTAGTGTAAACTTAGCAATTAATTTGCTTGAAAAGATAAGAGTTTTATGTCACTCAATTATGCTTAAAATCCGGAAACCAAAAAAGGTCACCAATAGCTTAGGAATTTTTTATTAAACTTACAGCTGGTAAAAAGAGAACCCAAGTTGATGCGAGTCGTTTCTCTTTACGGTATAATAAAATTGTTAGAACTATATTATGTGCTTCTTTTTTTTTCTCAGTAAAGTCTACATCCTCAAAGGAATACTTTATTTCTTCCAAACGAATGTACTCACATTTGCACTTAGGATAAATGGGACATAATATATATCTTTATGTGCTTTATTTCTTTCAAATGCTTTGTTCTATTTGTCCGAAGAAAATCGTTGAGCTCAGATAAATAAGTAAAACAAAATTTTTATTTTAATTATTTTTCAAGAGTGTTGATATAGGGGAAATTCGTAGTTGTTCAGCATCTGGGGAAATTCGTAGTTTTAATTATTTTTTAATTAAAACAATGCTCTTACTAGCACCCACCTGGATTTTAATTATTTTTCAGGAGTGTTGATAAACGGACCAGATCTGCCAGATTTTTGTTTTAATTATTTTTCAGGAGTGTTGATAAAGGGGAAATTCGTAGTTGTTCAGCATCTGGCTTGGTTTCATCGTCACTCCATCGGCAGCAAGGTATGCTTCACCCCATATATGTTTCCTCTATAGTTTCTTTAATTAGATATGTTTTTCTGTAAGGTCTCTGTAATTTACTGGTATGTGTGGCTGTGTCTCTTCGAATACAGAGGCTAAGATATGCAAATAAGATCTTTAGACGTATGTGTGCTCCAGTCCCATCCTCCAGCATCAAGAAAAGGGTATACTCTCTCTCTTCGATTTGATTTTGGTTTCATGTAAGATACGCTCAGATGCATATGACTATACATGTATACATCATATTGTTAGAAGGATCAGTCGATTACTAATGTTAACGCGTGGGGGCCTGATTTCTTGCTTACTAATATTAGCCAACTAACTATATTAATGCAATTAGTGTTTGATATGTATTAGACTACTGACTGTGGTACTATAAGTACTTGGGATGTGAATATTTTTGCAATGATAGTTACAATGTGCAACTAAACACTGCATCTAACATAAACAAGCAATAAAGGTGACCCGCCGTATCATTTTCATGCTTACATATAGTGGTCACCCCCGCAGCAACGCGCGGGGTGGTCACCCATTCTCGTTCTTATTTTATTAAAATTATAAAAAAATAGTTGTATTAACCCCATCTCCTTGGTGGCTCTCTCTCTCACCGCCATCCCGACCACCGGCCACCTTCCACACCGGCAACCCTCCACATCGTATAACAACCCATCAGCGGCCACCACGTCCACCACCCTTGAAAGAATCGTTCAAGTATAAAAGCAAAACGTCGATAATCAACAAGGTGAAAGTAAAGTTTACAAGGAATTTGATAAGCAACCGTAGATATTATGCTGATGAGATCAATTCAGGATGAAGAATTTAATATTTTAGTAATTTTTATAATAATTCCAAACCAACTGAAGCAATTACAATGCGGTAGGGGGTAGCCGGGCAACAAGCTGCCGCAACCCCTTTCTGGATAGCGAAACCAATTCTACTAAATAAAAAGTTTTGAGCTTTTGACGACGACAAGTTGCAATGTACCACCTGCTGAACCCTGCGTAGTAATTCGACCGTCTCCGGGGCAAGAAACCCAAAGGTGTCGAAAGCAAAGGGGATAAACACGTGTTGATTTTCAATGCAGGCTTTCTCGTGTTTAGCAACTTTGTCGGATTCTGCCTTCAAAGCAGCTTGTCCCGCAGTGAACCCATTGTCCCGAAGCCCAACAAGAGGGGACACACCAGTGAGGTCAACGCATGAGATTAGAAAATGTGTGTCCATCGAAATCACAGATGATGTTGAAATCAGGGGAAGATGATGAAATTGGTTATGGTTTTCAAAACCTAAATCACGATTTCAAAACACTTAGGTGGCGTTTGGTTCACGGAATGTAATGTAATTGGAATTGTAAAGTTTTTCTTTTAAAGTTGTGCTTAAGTTAGGTAAGGAAGAGGTTTGAAATACAGTGAATTCCTTTAATCAATGGAATTTAGAAATCCTTCACACCCCCTCCCCTTCCTAAATTGTTATTTCAAATAACGGGTTTTCAAAACCAAATCACAAATCGAAGATGATGACAATTTTTTTTTGTTATCATTCAGTGGGTGTATAGTGGTGGAACAGATTCGATGGTGTGTACGGTGGCGGTGTTGTACATTGGGTGGTGTAGGATGATGGTGTAATAGGGTTGTTCTTGATGGTTATGCCATCAGAGTGGCCTCAACCGATTACGAAATATGTCTTATATTCCAGAGAGGTTTTGTTTTTGAATACCTATAGATTAGTCCCTCATGTGTAAATTGACTAAAACACCATTTCATTTAATGGAAAAATCTAACACCGTTAGTCAGAAGCGCTCAGATGGTAACAATATGTAAACCACAAATGAGATTTGTTAACGATCTAAAAAATGAGCTAAAGTAGTTAAAGTTGCCAAACCTAAAGGACGCAAACAGTATTTAACTCTAACTTATATGTGTATGCCCGGTATGTCCTTAGCTCAAGTCGTTGATGTGAGGTACCCAAATACATTAAAAACAGAAGGTTTAGGTTCAATTCTCGCATGTGATAAAAATAAGGGTTCCAGATTGGGTCAGGGGGTTTTCTCAGTTGTGATTCTTTTCTTCTGATTAAGAATAGAGATGATCAAGTCTGTCAAGGGAGAAAATATCATGCAATCATGCATATTTCTGAACAGTAGTAATCTAAGTGTGAAATAACTTATATGTGTATGCCCACCATGTCCCACTCTCCTTAATAATAGGAGATGTTTTACCCTACTGATGGAGGTACTATCAATACATATAATGACAATAATTGTGTTATCTTCTTTTCTTTTTCTTTTTTTTCTTTTTTTTTAACTGCAAATTTTTGTGAATTGGGTTTGAACCTTTAGGTAAGATCTTTCTTATCCAACATCAAGATACCACCAAGACAAACGCATTTCGGTAATATTTATGTTATCTTATTGTCGCATCCACTGAACTTGAACACTAGAGTATCTACAGGTCTAACTGAGTTTTTTAAAGTCTTTTTTATCCAACATCAAGATACCACTAAGACAAATGCATTTCGGTAATATGTATGTTATCTTATTGTCGCATCCACTGAACTTGAACACTAGAGTATCTACAGGTCTAACTGAGTTTTTTAAAGTTTGTAGTGACGAAGAAAACAACTAACTGCTATCGAGACGAACCCGAGCTAGAAGAGTCATGTGATAGATATTTCCTTTAACATGTATAAAAGGGTGGATGGGGTACTAACCCGTTTGATCTCATTCTACCAACCAATTATCAAATGGCACATCATTTGAACAATATTTCATCTCATTTGAACCCACTTTAGTTGCAAAACTCCTAGTTAAATATCATTTATGTTTATTTATTAAAAAAAAATAAAGTAAAAGAAAAAAAACCAAGCTTCCATACAGACATCTCGTACAGATTCACGAACCCATTTCATCCCATGCCACTTGCAACAGTGTTCACATATGGGTTCATCATCATGAACCCATATTATATCGTGAACACCCCCGTCCACCCTAATAAACCTTATCAATTATCATACTTTCCCTTTCTTGTTTTTGTCGTTAACATTGCTAGACAACAATAGGAATTTCACTAAAGCTACTTGTGTCGAACTTTTGTTTTTCTCTTGTCATGTCCACTATCTCTCATACCCGCTAAAAAACCAATCCATTTAAATAATGGGCCCCAAATGTTATTGACAAGAAGCCCCTAAATTAAAAAGGTTTTTCACTAATTACCCAATCAAAAGCAAGCTAAGTACTATTTTTCACTAATTTTATCATTTTAATATAGCAAATATTAACAATTCTTCAATTTCTCTTACAACATTATGACTTGATCATATAACACCTGGTTATTGTTGTATAACACCTTTACCAGAAGCTATGCTACTAGAAAAATTATAAAGATTTGCATAATAAGATAAACTAAAAACTAAAAAAATATGAAAATGTATTACAACTTATTTTATCTTTAGAGAAATTCTTAGGTGTTGCTGTTATGTTAAAAAAGAGATTAAACATAATCTCTCTCTCTCTCTCTCTTTTTTTTAATTTATGAATTTTATCATGTTACATAATATATAAATCATTAGTTTTTTTTTAGCACAATGATACCGACAGATGTGACCCCTTTGGTTAAAAGAATGTAGAATTATGTATTTGCTAGGTGTCATGTGGCAACATCAAAAAGTAAGTTGAACCCATCATTACCTGGTCTTGTGGGAGCCCAAAAGAGCCCATTAAAACATGGTCATCCATCCAAGTTGTATTATCCTTTTGTAGTTTTGTAAAATGCTTTTGTCCCCCCCCCCCCCCCCCCTCCTTTTTTTTGCTTTATGTGAAATTAATTACAAGTTTACTTTACTTTAGCTTGCAAAGGTACTTTGTGACATTGATGATTTACACTCCATCACATTTTATGTTATTCAATCACCAATCCACATGAAATGGAGGTTCATTTTTTCCTTTTTTTTTAATCTAAAACCAAGTTCTTGACGTTAGCGTTCGTTATTTAACTCGATCATCAGGATTGTGTTACGGATATGACTTCCCATCTTGTATAAGTTGTGAAAGAACACTTGACACCTTATAAATTTTATGTTATAAGCAACTAAGGCTATCCGTAGTGGTGTGAGGTTTTAAAGCTAAAAAGTGTGTCACGCTGCAAGATGTGGTGTAAAGTGAAAAAGTAGTGTAAGGATTAGTATGATTTCATTTGTAATAATTTGTAATCAACTAAATAAGGATATAAGAGCGTAACATGTTACATTCTTATTCAAGATTTCATATTGATTACCACTCAATTTCCTCATTTAAGTTAATTTACATTATTGGTTTAAAAGTAATAAGTTTATTATATGTAATTGTCTAAAATAAGGTTTTTTTTTCCCCCTCTAAAACCCTGAACCGATTAGAGAAAAGCATATTTGTTAGTTGTTACACACTTAAACACCGTTAGATCTTTTAGTGAATAATATCTATGTGTAAATAGACAACAAAAACATGCCAATTGGAGACTTGATGGATAGGACCTTTTATTTGTTCACAAAATCTAAGGAGTTGGCCACGTTAAAGCTTATGAATGTGGCAAAACATATGGCCCCAATGGTCTTTGCTTTAGGGGAAATCACAAGTTCAATTGGTCCCAACCCCTCCAATTCACAACCTTTCTGATCATATATATTATGTGAATCTCCTCATTCCAATTCACAACCCACCATGGAGAATCATCGCCGCCACAGAAGCCGTTCCTCCGGCGACAACTTCACCTTCCCGGCCATGTCACCGGACATCGAAACCGACTCCGAGTTGGCTGACCATTTGTTCTCCAATGGCAAGTTGCTCCTCCATACTTTCCCTCTTCAACCAAGAAGTTTAACAACCTTTTCAAGAACATGCAGTGTTAGTAGTAAAGATTCACTGGTGTCGTCCCGAAGCACAAGTACGAACAGTCGAAGCAGCAGTAGCAGTTGCAGCAGCGCGAGGACAAGCACTAGCGAGGTTTCCATCGCCGGAGTTCCCTTGAGAACCACCGTATTTCCTGGAAGTGGAAGTCCGAGCCCTAGTGGAAGTCCGAGTCCCGTCCACCACCGTAATAATTACTGTATTCCGGCTCAAAGGTGGCAGTTCATGGCACCGGTTCCAGTACTAAACCGCCGGACTTCCCAAAGAAGGAAAACCGAATACGAGAAGCAAAAAAGGTCGCCAGAAAAGGAGAAAAAAAGTAGAAGAAAAGGGTGCTGCCGGAGATTTTTCCGGTGGCTTGTGTCGACATGCAAAGAATGCCATGCTATCGAGCCGTCAAGGAAAGAGTTTTGACTGTGCTCGATCTTTTAACAAGTCAACCAGAACATGACCTGTTTTTTAACGAGTTAGATATGTCAAACCAAGACTGGTTTTTTTTTTCGCATCGTATTCGGGTCGTGTCAGAAGCTGCCACCCTGATGTTTTTCAAGTGTTTTGAACCTTTTTCCTTCTAAATTTACTAATTTCATGGTGGGATTCTGTTATTTTGTCATAAAGTTCACTACTTTAACCGGTTCAAGAAAGATAAACATGTAAAAGACCAAAAACAACTACTACATACTACAACAAAACAAGATTTTACCAAGAGTTCTCTTCCAAGATTCACCACTAACCCATCGCATAACTGTTTGATCAGTCCAAGAAATTTTCCATCACGTCGTTGTACATACCCGCCTCGTGTTTTTCATGATTCATGTTCTGACCACCATCCGGCTTGCTTCCGAGTCCTTCAGTTAATGCATTGAAGAAGGTCAACCCATTAGGCCATTTGATGTCATTCTCCGTGTGGTCATGACCCATCATGTTTCCCATCTGTGGCTCGGATGAGTGAGGATGCAGGAACATATGTGTCTCGTCTTTAGGCCCGAACCCGAGTCTTGTAGCTTTCTGAAAACTTGGTGATTGCATGCGGTTCGGTGGGGCCCAGTTGAAGGCGGGAGGCGGGTAGATCGCGGCGGTTGGTTGCTTTAATGGAATCCCAGTTGAAGAGGGTGATGATGTTGATGCAAATAGTTGGGATAGATAGAACCCACATTGGTAGCTTAGTGATTCAAATGTATGCCTCATTCTAAGCACAAAATGAAGGTCTTCAGGCACCTAATCACACCCAAAAACTCATAAAAACCGAGTAATTTTTTTTCTTCTGTATAAAAATGGTGATTAAGAACCAATTCTGCTAATATATTGAAACTTAACCTACCAAGAAAAACATATGAAGAATTATAAGCAGTGATACTCACAATCTTGCATGAACCAAGTTGCAGGAGGCCATGACCAGCTTGAATAACGGCAATAGTCTAGTGAAATGAAATTTGAGACCAGAAATCAAAAGGGTGTAATCAAATGGTAAAAAAGATAGAAACTTGCAGAATCTTGATCTAAAAAACTTCACCTGAATTCCAGAATCAAACTGTTCATTCCATTCTGTTGGAAGCTGAAAAATCATCATAAATTTATGAGTTCTAACTGATAAAGTCAAGTGTGTGTGTTTGGAATGTGTAAGTGTGTGATCTAGGGAAGCCATACAGCATCAAAAGAACTCTGCCAATAGTTAGATATGCTCTGATCACATTCTGTAGGTTCTTTGAATACCCATTTATGACACTTATCAGAAGCAACTTTTCCCATTAATCTGCACACAATAAATACACCCATGATCAGGAGATAAAAACATAAAAGTTTTTTTTATTTTTTTTATTTTGTTGTTATCAAAACTTTAACACTCTAACCAAATCTTATATTGGTTCGTAATTCATAAGGAATGTCCAACTTCAAATGACACGGAGACTAAATGTCTAACCTTAACTAACATATCGACTAGGTTCGTGAGGAATGCCCGACCTCAAATATCAACAATGTGTTTTGGGCATATTATCTAGAAAGTTTCCGCTCAATTAACAAAAACAAACAGGCCCGGACTTCTTTGTTTCTTCGTTTTTCGCTAGAAGTGTAAATTTACACGTAACTTCGGTCAAAAGTTTTATACATATTGAGTCCGTTTTTTTAGCACAGAAGTGTAAGAAATGTAAGGTAAAAGAAAAGGTAAAAAAAGACTCTAGTATTCTTAATTAGAGATTATAAATCCCAAAATTAAAAATAAACACCTACCAATTACCCACCCTTCTCCATAATTATACAACTGAATTGACATTTTGCTGAAAGCTTTTCTAACAAGATCTTCTTCCCCTGCATCCATTTCATCTAAGCAATCCGCCATTCTCCCTCTGCAAAACCCATCTTCCCACATCAACATCCTGCAACAATTCAAGCTAAATCAACCAGAAATCACACAAAACATTCGAACAATACATTAATTTTATAATAAATATGTCAATATCCCCTGTTTTTGGGACTTACAGGCTGCCGACGTCATCTCCAACTTTGCAGCCATTACCGCCCCTAACTCGCCTGAAAAATTGACGGAAAACTAAAACCCATTTGAGTAAACATGAAAAAATGTAATCTTGATTGATGATTTAGAAGATGTTTAGAAGCAAATTTACGGGCGAGGTCTGATGGTCCAGAAAACAGAGTAAGTCCAGTCGGAACTGAGACAAACGGCTCTTAGAGCTTCATGAAGAGCCAACATTCCAACCGCTTCTTTGTTTCTATCTGTTGTTCCTGACCCCACCATGTTTCCTTTTTGTGTTGATTTCACAAGTTTTGGAGCTCAAAAGTTCCAGTTTTTACAGAAATTTCATGCCCGTGAGCTCAATCTCTACGAATTTGGTCAATCTTGTGGAAAACAGAGGGAGAAAATGGAGGGTATTTGGGGTTTATGGGATGATTGTGAGGTTGGATTTAGCAGGGGGAAGAAGGAAGAAGAAGAAGAAAGGCGGTGAGAGTTTGCATTTATTTGGATGTAAAAAGGGTTTGGTTCACCTTTACCTTTAACAACCCCTCAATAAATCCATTAATTTATTTTGTAGGTTAAGTTCATTGATTAGCACACCAAATTCTTTAACATCATTAAATATCACACTTTAACCCTAAAGAAGTAACTATTTAATCGTTTTAACCGGATGATATCATGGTAAAGTGATCGTTTTTTAACTAAAACATTATAGGTAACTAAAACATTATAGGTTCAATGTTATAAAGTTCTAACAAGGTGATTTAATCTTATAAAACATAACCCCTGCCATAGTTGTATGGTGTTTCCAAACCTTCTAAAGTGGCCATCTCAAACTTTCTTTTCGCTATATCATAGAATCATCATCACCATTGGGACATATATCTCGCGTATTCTTGCCTTGTTGTCCCGTTTTTCCTATATGTGATCCTCTGTAACGACGGTATCAAGAAAATATACGGTGTACACTAATAAAATTGTATTATATTATCTAGTGGTACCTAGAAAATCTCATATCCAATAAATTTGAGTTAGGTCTAAGAAGTGTTTTTTTATTAATTATTACCCTTTTAATAGTTTATTCAATATTATTCTTGTGTATTTATTTTACTTGTTATACTCATCTTCTTACTGTTCGTGTTAATGTTTGTATAAATTGGTTTCTTATACTCTTCTTTTTTACCTAGTACCCGATTTCTTTTCCATTTTATGCTACATGAAAATCTCAACTTTTACAACAATAAAAAGGGTGGTAAGTAAGGTCTCCAAATGGTAGTGGTTTTAGGGTTGTTTGGATAGGGCAAAGGGGACCTTAGCAAGGATATACTTTCTTTTTTTTTAAATATGATTTTGTTTTACTTTAAAGTTTGTTTCTTTTGTTAGTTTAGTTTACTAAAAAAAATTATGATATTTGTCAGATTTTATTATTTAATTTTTTAAACCCCAGTCCATATAACATATTGGTCTCAAAAGACTAGTATAGATAATAAGTATAAATATTTTCATACATGATACATGCATAAAATAATGGGTGTATGTATGTACATATTTTTTTTAACTACAAAATATTATTAATGATGTATAATATCTAGGATTCTCGAGCATGTAATGGAGAAATCTATTCCCACTTTACTAGTTTACGAAGCTATGACTTTCAAAGAAAATGCTTCATCTATTTAGGCTTTTCAAAATTCGATATTCCCACTCCTCAACAAAATATTTAAGGATTGCATCTTCCTATATCCTTAATATTTTCACAGTCCACTACGAAGTGAGTTTTGACTTAAAAAATATAAAGTTTAGAGAAAGTGATATATGTGCATTGATGGTCCCATAGCTAGAGGAAAAGAGTATTTTTTACGAACTCCCACAACATAAAAACAAAAACTAAGCAAGGCATGAAAAACAGCACGGTGTTATAAAATCAAGATAAGAAAAAACAAGTCGCTTAGGGGGCGTCTAGTTGTGGAAAACACTGAGGTGTTTTCCATTTTTCAATTTTCCAAGAAAACAAGGAAAACAGAAAACGCGTTCAAATGGCATTTTTTAGAAAATATTTTCTAGGAAAACAGAAAATAGTGTTTTCTAAATTTTAACTAAAAATGGAAAACACCTTTTACTGTTTTCTCCTTTCTATTTTCGTTTTCCAAATATACAAAAGAGAAAGGGGCGTTCATTTTTTAGGGTTTATACGCACAGCCGCTCGACCTCTCCTCCGTTCCGCAATACTTATTATTTTAAATCTTTTATATATGTATTGTCTTTACTTTATGTGTTTTATTCTAATACTTTTTGTTCTTTAATTTTGTTCATATGTCAGGAAATCTAATGAAATATATAGATAGAAAACAATTGATTTAAACATGTTTTCTAGCTTTTCTGAATTTTGAAAATAAAAATTCCATCTTTCAAATTTGAACGCGTTTTCAAAAAATTTCATGTGTTTTCTGAGAGATGGAAAACTCATTTCATTCTCTAGAGAACTAGAAATGGAAAAAAACTAGAAAACATTTTCCCCACAACTAAACGACCCCTTAAATTCCATAAAATATAGAAAATTGACCTATATTAATTCTAGTTATTCTAGTTTTGGTTGACAACAATTTCAGTTTTGATTTTTCTCCAAAATAATCCTAATAATTAACCTATTGGCTTAATATTGAACCATCATTAACTATACATTAACCAGTTAGTGTGAGAGACTATTTTTATAATTTCTTAAAATGAAGGGACTATTTTTTTATTTTCTTAAAAGAATGAGGGATAAGAAATCGATGTTCACCACCATCTCCAGTGACGCGGTCGGATCATTATAATAAGATGAGAACTTTTTCTTTACTG
>JBCNJP010000020.1:18974460-19072243 GCA_039602395.1 Deinandra increscens subsp. villosa | reverse complement strand
TACCACAAGCGTAAACAGTAACGATTCCAATTTTTCGATGCTTTATGGTTTACTTGAACCAGAGAATAAAAAATCATGAATATGTTTCTGAAGTTATTTAAGAAAGCAACTGGTACGCTTAATGGTCTTGATATATCATCAAACAAACAAAAAGGTTTGGAAATTATAATTACACAAGTT
Organism: Deinandra increscens subsp. villosa; assembly: GCA_039602395.1. NCBI lineage: Eukaryota > Viridiplantae > Streptophyta > Magnoliopsida > Asterales > Asteraceae > Deinandra > Deinandra increscens. Next base: position 19,072,063 of record JBCNJP010000020.1, on the reverse strand, counting down.
TATCCTATTGTTGAGCACAGAGAATTCAATAGGCACATGTATAGCAATTTCGAGAGACGTTTTCATGGGGACCTCTGAAGTAGAAATTTGTGAAGAGTTGCAGGAACTTATAGTGTTACCAAACATGGAAGATTGTTAACCAAAATAGGTGAAGTAAAGATGCACTTACATATATTAATGAGAATCACAAGAAAAATATGAAGTCAATAGTGTTTAAGACAATATCCAAGTGTGATTATATTACTAACAACATATCTAAGGTATTAAATTCTTGGATTGATGAAACTGCATTATCAACCTGGTTCTTGACCTCCTCAGAGTCTATAAGGAGAAGACTATGATACAATTTGAAAAAAAAAAACGAGAATTCAAAAAAAAATAGAAGGGTACCTAATACTAAGGGTTATCTTAATAAATCTTTAAGGTTAGTGTAATGTCTTTATTATTTGTTACATAATTAGATTCAAATTTGTGTTAACTATGTTGATAGTTTGTATGTAGAATTTAGGTGATTATGAAGTTTGTAGAAGCTATGAAAAACGACCTTAAGTGAAAGTAAAATGCACGAGAAGACGTTGAGGGTGTACTTGATGAGCGAAAATACCCTTGTCTGAATTGGCACAAGATATTACTCTGAAGTGCTTTTATTACTTTATTAACGAGAAATCTAAATTGGCCAACAGTCTAGATTTTGCTCCCCATGCCTACAAATGATTAATGGATGCATATAGATATCAAGAAAAACTAACCTACCAAGTACCAACTATCAAACGAGTGTCTGGAAGACCAAGAAAAAATTTAATTAAACCAAATAACGAGTCAAGAAAAGACAAAAATATCAATGTTGAGAGTATAAACACTATGAAAAAAAAAACATGTAAAAAACCCAACGTCTCATAGGGAAATAGTAGGAAAACTCGTAAAAGAAACTAATCAGAGCCCAACAAATGTTGACTTGAAATATCCCAAAACGATATATGACATGTTGCTATTAAGCCATAAAACCACACTCTACCTTTAGCTGACTGGGGATAGTACATATCCATACTTATGAAAGAAAGAAAGCGATGTCTGGAAAGCAAGAGGTCGTCATCCCAAATAGGTATAATGAAACAAAAAATAAAACTACGAAATATGTTTACCCTTTCATTCATGGGGTTAACTTGGGCATCAGGATAGTTTAAAGGTTATAAACCTACAAGTCATCTAACATGTAACTTTTGTTTCTAGACCTCATAGATAAACTCATGAAACCTAGTTTCTAATCCATCCAATCCCCACGTCCCACACTCATTACATCTTCATGCATGATAATTAGGAGATAACTTCCAACTTTCTAAGGCATGTCAAATAAGAACATTTTATCAAAAACTTCCTTTCAAACAGATCATGGTATCATCTCTTGTGAGAAATATGTTGCCAAACCACAAGGTGTGAAAAAAGGTTCACTAACTTCTATAATAATGTAGTCATGAAGACGCATATCCCAGCATAATTTTTCTTTATCATAATCAATTCATCAAACTAAGGCGTAATGCCCTAGCTGAACTCTTCATCATCTAAGGAGACGTTACTTCACCATCTATAGTTACTTTTACAAACATGCTATATATAGGAGTCACAATAAAAAGCTTGTGTATGTACTCCATGTACTCCAAGGAGTACATCACATCTATATTTACATAGAAACATAGTTTAACAACTTTGGTCTTTGGCTATTAAATCATCTCATAATAGACTAAGCAATAAATGATAAGTTTAACTACATGCTATCTCCTACCTGAGACCCCATGAATGGCTAGCGTTAGGGGGTATCAGTATGGTCTCGTGGGATTTGCCTAAAAGGTTCTCACTGATACACAAAAAACTACACGTTATCTTTTTTCACATTATCAAAATTGTTTGGATAGGTAGAAATGTCAAGTGAGCCCAGTCAATTGAGAATTCTAGAACTTATACAACTTATACAAAATCACCATTTACGGTACCTCGAACTCTCGAAGTAGTTTTAAGAACACAACGCCGATGGCTTATCTAGTGGTGTAAACATATTAATCAAGTTAGATTACATGAGAAGAACAATTATACCTGCCTTAATTAACTCTGCTTGCACGAACCAGCAGTTCACCCATAAGTTATATCACAGAAGCGTCAAGCTCTTCGGGAACATTTCTATTTCTGTTTCCCTTTTGTAGTTTGCTTGATGGGAGTCAGCTTCCGGAATGAGGCATGCAACATCATCACTACAAGCAACACATACTTCAGAAACATATGATATAACAAAAGGAGAGAAAGTACCCTCACAATTTTCAAAAGAAAGTTGGTTCAAAACTTCAAATAACCTGCATAACTCACTCCAAGAGCATATAGGACTGCTATTTGAACACTGCACACAAATATAATAACCGCAGTGGCTGAAATTCCAATATCAGTGAATTCATTAGATACTCATACAGTCCTTCAAGAACAAGAAATCAAAACTGTTCTAGCAAATGCAAAGAAAACATAAAATACAACAAAAAACTAGGTCGAATCAGATGCTATGATAGTATATGGCTATGAATCTGGATATGAAAACTAACCGCATTGTGCCAATCGAAGCAGGCATTCTCGAGTAACAGGATGGTTATTTAACCCCCATAGGTTCCCACAGTATGCAAACAGATCCCAAAGTGCCAAACTTGATATCAAACCAACAAGAGCAATTGGTATCTGATACCTAGACAATTTTCAGCAACATACAACACTATTAACTAATCAATTAAAACTATATTAACAACAAAAATAGTGAAAGTATTCATATAATCTATTATCAAACTGTACGGTCACAATAATCAAAAGAGGAATTGGTAGGGTAAATAGGTAATACATACAGAGAGCAGGCGAAGAAGATGATGAACAGAGTGAAGTAATTGCGGCAATATCGCTTGTTGTTCTCGGTGACTCTCATACTCGCTTGCGATCGAGACGACGGAAACGAATAAGAATCGGAGTATCCGATAAACCCTAGGGTCCATGGCGGCGTATCGCGGGAGAAGTCTTCGTTGGTGAGTTTTGAGAACGGATTTATGGTAAATAGAGAGAGTAGGATTCCGATGTGGTTGAGCGCATTCGAGAAGAAGACGCCGCTGCTGACGGCGGCGGTAGCGACGGAGGGCGGATCGGCTGTTGCGGAGGTGGAATCGGTGGTGGTGGTGGTGGTTGTGGTGGAGATGCGGTGGAGATCGGAGGTCCGCTGGTCGAGAATTTCTAGGTAACCGCTGTCTCGGAGCCAGGACTCGAAGGTGGGATCGGGAACGCTGAGAGCCAGCGGATTTGCAGAGAACGCCATTTTTGTAGATATCTTCTCTGTTTGGCTTGGCTTTGTGGATTATCTAAGCAAAGTATAACTTGAAATAAAAAATAGATTTGGAACAGGTTGGGCTTGATTTTGGCCTCGGCTAGTTTGAAATTCTAGTTAAGTCGGCTCAATTTGTATATCCTAAATTCCTAATAAGATGAAATGTTGAGCCTGGCTTTGGCTTCCTCGTGAGGTGACTCGTCGAATTGGCTTGTTTACTTTTTTAAATATAATCAAAAGTAAAAAATTATATTGTAGCATGCATATAATTATATTTAGGGTTGATTTTTGATATAACGTGATGTGTTACAAAAATAAAGGTCATCTTGTTTGATATGGCTTGACTGACTTGTATTTGCGCTACAAGTATTAGACGATACGACTAGTATATGGTGACAAGTGTGACTCGTATATGGTGATTGATGTGAAGTGATGCAACTTTAGTTGTTTGACTAAAAGAATTACGAGTCGTATTCTACAATACAACTCGTACGAAAGCTAGTCGAATAACACAAGCATGTTGTATGTATAATACACCTTATAGATTTTACAGTCTAATCTTATTTATTTGTTTTTAAAGATTAAATTAATATTATGTAATACTAAAGAGTAGAACTTTGTAGAATATTAATCAAGTTTTAAGTTTGTAATAATTAAGTTAATCAATGTTTTTTTTTTAATTAGGTTATTCAACTTTCAATGGGTATTCTAATACAATGTTCTTTTTAGACTATGTGTAATCGGAAGCACTTATGTTGGGCAAATTACGACACGTGTCATGCCACTAACCACCTTTCTCTCAAGTTTCCTAACTATTGACAAAATGAGCTCAGGTTTTGCTTAGGTGTGACTTTGGACTCTGGAGACTTTACAGAGATAAAAGAAGAGCTTTGCAAGAAAACGGCTAAGGACACTTGGGTTTAACGAAGTCACAAAGACTATCAAGAAAGAACACACTTCTATTTTGATCCTCACACTTCGTATATAATTCAAGGCAAACACATTACAGTATCACCAGTAATCCCCACAAGAACATGAACCATCTTCAAAAAGATGAAACCGATTTCGATCTCGAACAACGATTCTACGCCCCGTGATCTTCGATATCAACTTTGTTACCTCATGACAGTCCAAACACACCCTAAGATTCTTCACAATCTTGATACTACTTCCCGCCTCGGTGCTAATAAGCCCAAACGCGATAGCAAGTTTCTCACTATGAACTTCCAATGATCGCGCTCTTTCCCTTTTGCCAAAATCATGCAACACGATATCGGTTTGTGGACTGTAACCATGATCTTTAACCCATCCGTTCACCTCCTCCAACATCATGTAAATCTTTTCACTATTCGGGTGTTTCGTGTCCCCTGCAACAAACTCGTGCACCTTGTTATGCACTTCAATCGAGCTACACCCGGGCTCTTTATGCACCATGTGGTCCTTCATCATGGTCCTCATCCGGGCCACCCCTGCCCAGTCTGAAGTAGCCGCGTATAAGTTAGAAAGAAGGATGTATGTTCCCGAATTCGCAAGATTATGATCCACCAAAAACTTAACGATCTCTTCTGCTAGACGAACGTTTCTATGGAGGGTACATGAGTCGAGTAAAGTTCCCCATATCACCGGATCAGGGTCGACCTTCATGTTTTTGACAAGCGTGTATGCTTGTTCAAGATAACCAGCTCGTCCAAGAAGGTTAACCATACATCCATAATGCTCGATTGTCGGCTCAATCTTGTGTTTACCTTTCATCGAAAGAAATATACCTTTTCCGATTGAAACCAATCCCGAATGAGCACAAGCATTCAAGATTCCGACGAATGAGACGTCTGTGAGCCTTGTATGCATCCTGCACATATTGCTGAAAAGCAGCAAAGCTTCTTGGGCAAAACCATGCATTGCGTAAGCCGTAATCATCGAGTTGTAAGCGATAACATCTTTATTTTTCAGCTTGTTAAAGATCAATTCAGCATCTTTCAAACTGCCAGACTTGCTATACATATCAATCAGAGCAGTACCCAAATGAACATTCATGTGAATACCATTGTTTTTCACATAAGAATGAATCCATCTTCCCGATTCCAACGACCCAATCTGCCCACACGCGGATAAAACCGCGACTAACGTAACCTCATCCGGGTCCATCTTCACACGCATCATATCCCGAAACAAGGTTAACGCATCCGTAGGCTTCCCATACTTCGCATACCCACCGATCATCACATTCCAACACACCGAATCTCTCTCCGTCATCGCATCAAACAACGCCCGGGCTCGCACAAGGTCACCGTGTTTCGCGTACCCCGTGATCATGGAAGTCAAAGAAACCAAACTTCTCTCAGGCATTTCGTCGAACAGTTGGCGTGCAGAAGCTAAATCCCCACCTCTTGAGTAGGCATCAACCAGAGCTGTTCTCACGTGCATGTTCCCATCAAAACCCAGTTTAATCACGTGAGGATGAAGCAGTCTTCCGGTTTCTAAACAGCAACCCTTTAACAGAGCTGAGAATGTGAACTCATTGGGTTCTACAACTTCATTTTGTGAGATCATTTGGATGTATAATTTAACCCCTCGGAGATGGAGATTTCCGGCGGTGTGGGCGTGAATGATGGAGGTGTAGAAGAAGACGTTGGGATTTGGGGTGAGGTTGAAAAGAGCGAGAGATTGATCAAGGCGGTTGAACGAAGAGTAAGAGCGCTGGAGTTTGAAATTGACGATTGGGTGGTTTTGAAAGCCATGGCGGATGACGGCTGCGTGGATTTGGAGGAGTTGTTGGATGGTTTTGGAGGTGGTGATTAGTGATGCGACTGTTTCCGGCGACGGCGGCGGTGTGGAGGGACTGGTGATGGTGGTGGTGGAAAAGGGAGTCGATAGCATTGTTTAAGTGGCAGCTTCGTAAATTTGAGGCGCCATTGAAATGCTTTTAGGATAACGTTTGTGTTTGTGAAGTTTGTGTGGTGAATGTTAGAATTCTTTGGCAACGATTAACATTTTTAACGTTTTATGTTTCAAATCAATATCTTATTCAAACAAATGAAACAAAATTCTAACATACAATAGCCACAAATGTGAAGAGCTTAACAAGCAATAAGTTGTAAATTCAAAAGATTTAGGTAACCAAATGTCATAACAGTTTCCAACAAATCCAGTTTCTATGTAACCATAGATGAGTTTTATGACTAAAAACCGACACGAATACTACCCGACCCGCCAAGATCCAAAACCATCACTCGTTAACCCCGCCCGTTCGTTCCTCCTTGACGCTCAACCGGAACAATCCGTCCTCCACATACCCTTTTCCCACGATATCACGATCCTTCTCAATGACGACTCCCCCACCCCCCATCGTTATTCTGAACCCAGTCGCAGTAAGTTTGCCGAGGGCCACAAGACTCTTCCTGAATGTTGGAATGTGAAAAACATTTGAAAGAGTCAAAACCTTACCAGTACTGAATCTAAGCACAACTGTACCAGTCCCCGCAACTTCAACATGTTCATTGTTGTCAAGAATCACCTCATGGCCAGTCCACGGATGGTAATCGACAAACATGTCCCTCGAGTTACAAACGTGCACCGTGCATCTAGACGCCAAGTACCACCCTCGACGCCTCGTCTTGGATAAAGCTGGGCTCTCGTTTACTGTAATCAAGCCTATTACTTCATCGTGCACCACTTTCGGATGCTCGGTGTCACATTCTATGTCTTTGCACTCGACAAAATGACCATTGTCCCCACACGCGTTACACTGGTCAATCCTCTCGGGATTCGGGTCTCGCTTTGTTGAACTCCCGCTGTTTGACATGTTAATTCCTCCAGCCATCTGTTAGAAACAAACAAAAATACTCGAAACATCCAATAAACAACACGTAACATAAATTGAGAATTATAAGCAGATAAAAAACAGTAAGATATAAGAGTCTGTATCATAAGTATGGGCATGTTTGGGATTGCTTATAAAAACTGCTTATGGCTTTTGGAGGAGGTAAAAAGACAAAAATACCCCTCCAAAAGCAGCAGAAAGCCACAATGTTATGACTTATTAGCTTTTGGAGGGGTATTTTGTGTCTTTTGCCTCCTCCAAAAGCCATAAGCAGTTTTTATAAGCAATCCCAAACATGCCCTATATAAGTATATAGAAATAACGTTAAAAGCATACAACATTTCATTACAAACAGATCGATCTAATAATGTCTATCAATTAATCTGGTTTAATTTCAAAGCATAAACCGTTTTAGGGCTTATTTCTTATCAATGACGATTCATTCATTACAACTGCGTACGAAATAATTGATTTCTGTAATCAAATTGAACAATCTAGTTTACTAACGAACATGTAATCAGAAGTTAATTTCAGTGTACGTAATTACCTGTGATCGAATTCTTCTCGATGGTTCTTCGTTGCCCCTGTGTGCAGAATGGAATCGCGATCCGATTTATGAGATGAAACGTACTCAAACTCCGATAAATCAGGGGCGGTTTTTTAGCAAATCGGTTAACTTCTAATTTGAATTATTAGGTTTCGAAACTCCCCCCCAAACATTCCCAGGTTGTCAAGATTAGCTCCTTATTGATTTAAAAAACTTTTAAGAGTAATGATACGTACAAACCAGAATCGGAAAAGAGGAAGAAGTTCGTTCAAGTTAAGGTGTTCTTATTTATCAGCTTAACAGCTATTTAACCAACTAATTTGGGTTAGTTGGAGGATTACAACGAAAGTGCAATTCTGGTACCTCAACTATTTACAATTTACAATTACAGCTCAAAGTAATAAAACGATAGTAACAAGTAACCATTCGCTCTGATATCAGTTATCGGTCCCGGAAGATCACTGAATTCAACCAACATTTAAGAAACATAAAAAAAATTAAAAAAAAAATCAAGAATTGGATTGGATGAACCCTAAAAACGTTTTTTTAGCAATCATGTTTCTGATAGTGTACAACTGCACATCAATATATGACATATTCTATGAAACGGTCGCAGCCCTTCAAAATCAGTTTCTAACTTCTAAACTTTATGCAATTAACCCTTTGACTAATCTGCTATATAATTAAAAAAAATCCATAATGCCATGGATTATGGATTTTAATTATATCTTATCTTAAAATATAATTTTGTAATTCTTAAATCTTCATTATTTGTTATTTATAATTTTGATTATTCATTATTTCTTATTTCACAGGTGTAGAATGTTTAATCATTTCTTATATGATTACGTTTAAACTTATATAATAATATACGAAGTTATCAATTATATTATTATTTTAGACATCCCGTGTAATACATGGGTTGTTATCACTAGTTACGACTGATTGTTAGACCAGTTGATCGGTGCTGAGGTAGTAACTATTTTGTACTGATTATCGGGGGGTTTTGATGGAATCAATCATGGACCTAACACCACCAGAGTCGTTTGGAATGCCGGTGTGACGTTTGTAGGATTTCATAAATGAAGGTGGCCAGATCTTTAACGACGGTGATGGTAGGTTAGGAAGAAAATGGTCCCACCCATATTTTTGTGTTATTAAATATTAAAAAAATAGTCATTCTCTTTTCGTCACCTACAAATTCATATAAGTAGCCTCTTTGTGTAAAAATAACTAAAATTAAATAACTAAAATACCCCTTGAGTTAATATAACAATTTCACTAAATTCTTGAATATTTTGTATACCTTGCTTTCATTATATTAATTGTGTATGATGCAGGTATCCTCAACGTGTTTCAAAATCAAAAGCTGCAGTGAGATATATGTTCCATAACCCTGAGGATGTGAAATGGTTCAAGGTATATATATATATTTCTTCTTGTTGGGATATCAATTTCTGTTTCCAAGATTTGTTGATTATTCAATATGAATAAAATTTAAACCCCTTGTTGATGTATACAGTCAGTTGAAGTTTGGACGAAATGTTTAATATTTAATAGCAAATAAGATGGGGTATGTGGTAATGTAGGTATAAAGTTTGTATGAACGAGATTCCTTTCTTTGCTAGTGTAAAAAGTAAAGGTTTAGCCGATCACTTCATCTTTATCTTGCAAGATCGATTCGATAACAAGAACGCGAAAAATAATAAAGAATTCACACCTTTTATATATTAACCAGAAATGTAACTCAAAAGCTGAAAACAAAATTTGCCTAACCATGACTCGGTATTTATAGGATGAGTCAAGTTGTGCTATCCGAAGACGACATAAAATATAAAACAAATAATCGTTTTTAGGTGTTTTTATTGAGGATTTTTTAGTGTTTTTAAATAATCATGTGACGCAGCTCGCTAAGCATATTTTTAAATGAATGTTTTTATGTCTCACTAGCTATTGTTAATGCTCTAAAGTATTCAACTAACAAGGCGAATTGAAGATCCATAGGGTACTTTAAATTCACGGTCAATGAAGAGAAGGAAACACATATAAATGATAAACATTAATCAACTTAATATATAATGAATAAATACAATATATATTCAAATACCCATCACGTACTAACTACTTGAGACAATTTATATCGATTGCAAACTTGCATTCTAGACACTTTAAGATCAAGTTTCCCTTTAATCTGCGGTTACAGTACTGTTTGGAGCACCGGCCATCATCTCCAGTCCCTTTAAAAATTGAAAGAGGATGTGAATGATCTTCAATCTTATAAATGATTCCACCCTTTATATTCACATAATCATAAGTAATATCTCCCGTGTAGCCACCGCCGAAGAATGGTTTGCATTGAGGAGGAGATATTATTTCAGGAGCACAAGCTACATGAATGGACTGAGCACATTTATGGCAATGATAGAAAGAAATATATGGATTAAGTTCCTCCTCGCAAACTTCGCAAAAATAATCACCTCCGTGGTCTTCAACCGGGCCGTACGTTAGAGTCATCGAGTGCTTGTCATACTTGTGCTTAATTGTCTCGGGTAATAAAACAGCACACTCCGTATGCAGATGGAAGTCACAATATTGACAACGGTATGCAGTTTTATCGCCATAGGTGAAACCTAACAAACATATACCACAATAACCCATGTTTCCTGTCCGAAATCTAGTAAGAGTGTGATTTGGATGAGATTTATGTGTGATGACCGAAGACATGAATGCACACCTAACATCGACAATATAATCACAATCGACGCAAGAGTAAGCAAATCCATTGCAAGGACTGTCGCAGGAACCGCACAAGAACAAACCGACAGAGTTACGAGCTACTTTTGACACGAGAATAAGGGTATGTCGTGGGTAATATGGGTGGCCAAATTTTAATTCAGTGGGCAAGCGGGTGCAGAAGGCGTGGAGAAGAAAGTTGCATCCGGACGATGTGCACTTGTAATATGGCAGGTTCTTGATTGGCCTCACACATCCGTTACATAAATCCTCAACCGTTATTGTTGTATGTGAATATTGTGTGTCCACCAGAATAAGTGGATGTTGATGACTATAGTGATCGCTAAGTCTCATCTCATTAGTTCCTTTGAAAAGAATCTCTTTGATTGTGTTGTAAGTTCCATAAGAGAGTGGGAGATGGGCAATCACATAAGGTAGAGAACGTTTTTCAACATTAGCATTAGCAGACAATATTCCACTAAAACCTGATGAACCATACGATACGATACAATACGATACGAAGTCAATAAGTACTCACATACTAAATGATTTAAAGAGAAATAAAGGAATGATAATAGAAAAACGTAAGTTTATATTGAAAACAATTGATAAAACGGAAGTTTATATTGAAAACAATTGATATCTTTCACATATATTGGCATGTCTTTTTTTTTTTCATTTGCTTTAGTTGTTATAATATTTAATCAAATGAGAAGGTTAGTGAGTATGTGAGAGACCATACATTACTATTACATATAACATCAGATAATATGCTAGGAGAAACGAAATCTTTAGTCATATGATAAAGGATAAAAAAAATGAAAACAAAAATTTTCTAAGAATAATTGTTTAAAATACGCAATTGACTGTGACAAAGAAATTTAAGGGTTGGTTTAAATAAAGCTCGTGAATAAAGGCTTCTTGGATAGATTTACACTAACTTAGAAAAGAGCATGAATTGTATCTAGTTAGGAGGGAAAAAGAGATGGTATCTTACGTTGTGAGACGCTCCACGACTTCCATCGATTAATTATGCAATCTAGATGAGCGTAATATCTGCATTTTTCACATTTATATAACCAAAGATTCTCCTTATCAGAAAAGGACTTGTTGCATACCCTACATGTAGGGTTAAATTTAGCGTTTTGATCTTTTAACGGGAAGGAGTAGGTAAGGGTAAGTGGATGAGTATGAAAGATTTTGCCATTTGTAACATCCTGAATTAGCAACCTTTTCTGCCGGAAAACACAATCATTATGGATGCAAATACGAAAACATGTGATGCATTGATAGAATATCCCTTTATGTGTTCTCCCACAAGCATCACATTCTTCGTAGAACTCTCTACTACATATTGGAATTAGTGGGTGTTGGTGGCTTGGGTGATAGATAATATGATATTGTTTTTTATCCATACCACAATCTAAACATATGGTAAACATACACTGAGAACAATGGTATTGGAGTTTTTTGTCCTCAATAATACTTTTACACATATGACAACCCTTTTGTAACTCATCTAGAAAGAGGGTAAGAGTATGTTCACTATGTGATTCATGTTTCAATGTTGTTGGGAGCTCTCCACATAATCGGTGGAGTGAATAGTTACATTGCTCACATTTATAGTAATACCTATGTAAATAGGTTATTTCTTGATAGCAACGATGACATGGATTTTGAAAGGCTTGTTTAGCAATCAAATACTCCTCGTCATCATATACTTCTCTCTCGTGTGGATATTCTGGATTCAAATCTACAAGACTCAATGAATGTTCATGTGCTAACATCTCCATCTAGAAGTAAGAAATAGAAAGAAGAAGATTTTTTTTTTTTTGTGGAAAGTTAATACCAAACAAGAAAGATGACAAGGTGAAAATAGATAGAAAGAGGATTATATACATACAATCTGCATGAAAAACTTAGATCCCTTTCTTAGCTAGTATGAAAAGTAAAGAGTATCACTTTATCTCATTACTTCATTCTTATCTTTAGAATATTTATCTAAATGACTATATAATTACCCAAAAATATAATAAAAGATTATAAATGTTGGTTATAGCATTTAGACAAGGGTGCAAAATAATTATTGTATTTAACACATAGTAATAACAATCTGGTATTTGGATAAATTGATTTATTAGCCAAATAACAAATTAAATACACTATCATATACAATAAAGTTGGACCTATAACTTTTTTTTGATATATATAGGAAGGAGTAGGCTTGTGTGGGCGGCAATTCCCGACATGATGTGAGACATTACACGAAAAATACATGTTTTGGGTTGGTGTTTCTATTTATTTTTAAAATATGAGTTGTGTTCGGGTTGACATGTCTTATTAAACTGGTTGTGTTTCAGACTGTTTAGTTCAACTTGTTTAACGAAACATGTTGACTCACTAACCCATTAATGATCCAATTTTACCCATTTTTGACACGTATAACAATATTTTTACAACCTACCAGCTTGATTGATAACGGTTTGTCAGGCCGTCACAAATCCCTAACTTTAACTGATTTTGTAGTAGTGGTAAGCTAGGGTATCAATCCAGGGGAGTTAGTGGTCACTAGTGATTTAGAATTAAATATCTAACTAAATTAACTACCTAAACCTAGATTACTGTCACTAACCTAGATTGATCTAACCTAAACTAAACTAACTTAATCTAATTAATTAACTAGAATTGCCTCTTGGCTGTTTTGATTGGTTGGGTGAATTAACTAACAAATTAACTACTTTAAACTAAAAACTTACTGGAACTAACAATTAAGAGAAAGCTAACCACTTTTGGATCCCGGTTGGCTACCGATCTAAACAAACCTAATTACTAACTAGTGACACATAGACATGCCCTCCAATTGATTCCTTGACCTAATAACCTAAATTTCTAATGGGCTGATTAGTCCTGCCGCAAGAAAGTGCTAGATCAATAAACAGTGGACCACTAAAACCCTAGGTTAATAGTTAAATTAAACAATTTCACATGCGGGTGTTCAACGGTAGCAAGTATTCCGGAACAACTAGTTAAGTAATAGATTAGTCATAGAACGATTCACCAACCAATCACCAAAAGCGGTTAGAGAAAATTAGCCAACAATCATGACGAACAAAACTAGTACTGTCACCACCGAATATCTCATCATAAAAATCAACCAAAAGTAACTAAACAAACTAATTTAAAATTAAGCAATAAAAACTTTAATAAAGAAAACTAATCTGTTGAATCTTGAACCAACACCAACGTGAAGTAAAAGAAAAACGATGTTGTGGTTGCTCCGCGTCGTTCACCGTGCAAAGCAGCGAAAGGCTGCTGCCTTCTGCCGTTCGAACTCCCTCCTCAGGCTGTCGAATGAAACCTCACGCAATCCCCTCTTTTTAAGTATTGTTTTCGTTGACTTGAGGCTGAAGCAGCCCAATTATCAGCCCAACAAGAAAACCAATTTTTTCTAATTCTTGACTTGCTTACGGAATTTCTCTTTTTTTCTTTTATGTTCACACTGATGTCAATTTATTTGAATTATTTAAAGCTCACATGCTCAACTCATGACTTGCTCTCCATTCCCTTTAATTTCTAAAGATCATACTCCTTTTATTTTCTTCTCTGCTGCTGCTCACGAAAATAACAAACACAATAATATTATTAGGACTCATAAACAATAATATAACACTCATTAATATTCTAATTGTTCACGTGCCCAATTTTCAACCAAAAATAACATAAGCATTTATGATTCTTTCACCCTTTTTTTTTATTTTTATTAATCAACAATCAAATAAATAAAAGAGATTATACAATTTCACCCAAACTCAACCTAATTATATCTTTTAAGTTCATTTGCCTTCTCGACACCTTTGACACCAAAACTAACTAAAATTATATCTTTTAGACCCAACTTGGTGTGTATAGGGAGTGATTAATATAAATAAAGTGTACATTTTAACCTCTCATCAATTACCATATTAACAACTTGAGTATATATGACCCTACCATATTAACAACTTGAGTATATATGACTCTCTAACTCGTCTACCTGTTTAACATGTTTAAATAAACGGATTAAACTGATTAAACAACTCATGTTCAAGTTACACATTTTTTTTGGTCTTTTTACATAAATATAACAGAGAAAAACAAACAGTGTTAAAGTTGTGATCAAAATCGAAATGAAAATGTAACCTTAAGCACCAAAATCGTATGTTTTAAATGTTTGAACTAAAAATGGTTAAATGGGTCAAACATTATCATATTATCATAGACGAAAGACAAATAAGTTTACTCTTATTCTTTTCAAAGCACCTTGTCTTCTTTCCTTTATTCTTTTCTTCAAGGTAATTTGTTGAACTCTATAATACAATAAAATAAATATTTAGTCACACAAAATATGTCATTTTTATACGGTATGCATCACTTTTATGTGTCACGTCCCAACCGACGGTGGATTATATGTCGGGACGTGATGATTGTCCATATGCGAACACTAATTAAGGTCTCAATAGTTAATCATACCAAATTCCAATGTCAAATAATAGTTTCAAATTCAAACATAACACAACTTGACATAACAAAGATAACGTTTTCGGCTTATTATTCTAGGTCCAAGGCTCAAACTTCATTTCCCGTAACATATATAAAAAATAAAGAGTCAACTAAAAAGTTGGTGAGTAACATATGTTTTAATGTAGGTATAATAGGACAAATTGTGTTTCGTATGCCAAACATAGACTCAAACAAATATGAATAAACAAGAATGCATAATCAAACCTTTGTTGACTAGAGTAGTCGTTAACTAACAAGTTAAGCTTAGAATTAAATAGGTTTTCAATCGCTAAATGGGTTGTCAATCAATAAATCCATCATTGTTACCGTAAGCTTGTATAATTAATGATCATATCATGCTAGAATATAGAGTTACAAATTCTATATTAGTTTTCACACATTCTTCTAGTAATATATGAAAGGAATGTGTGTTTATCGTCTAGTAAATCTTACAATTGGACAATAGGTGAATTTTAGATGTAGATTTAAAAGAAATGTTTGTTTATCATTTAAGAAAAACAAAACACAGAAAACGTGTCACTAACTATATGATCCTTCATGTGATTCTATAAAAAAAAACTATATTATGATTATGATCCATGTAGGTACATGCCTTTAGACTCTTAGCAAGTGGGGTAGCATGGTCTTATACTGTGTTGTTAAATGTACACACTTCCATGATGTTTTTATTCATGTATGTTATATGAAATGATCAAGATGAAACTAAACAAAGTGACATAAGACGACACGTGTCCTAAAGGATAAAAACAAATATTAACCACCACTACAGTTGCCGATACCGACTATAGCATCATCATCGCATCACTATTCATTGCATGATCATTGTCGCCTTCACCATCACATAGCCAGCTACACTGCCGCCACCATTGTTACCACTACGACAACAAATATGTTGTCACCACCGTTTAT
Organism: Deinandra increscens subsp. villosa; assembly: GCA_039602395.1. NCBI lineage: Eukaryota > Viridiplantae > Streptophyta > Magnoliopsida > Asterales > Asteraceae > Deinandra > Deinandra increscens. Next base: position 19,056,154 of record JBCNJP010000020.1, on the reverse strand, counting down.
TATTGCTTTTGTTGCTTCTATCCGATGCCCTAGCTACTATAGAAATATAATGCAGGAACTTATTTTGGCACGTCTTTTTCTAAAACAAACTATTTTCTACTAGACAGTCTACACCTATTTTGGTCAACGCATTTCAACCCGAACCAAATTAAAACTTTTCTTACACAATTTTCTTTGACATGAAACACTATGCTCAAAACCCGTTTTGAGTTTATGTTGTCAAACTTAGTTTTTAAGGCTATGTGTAATGAGGCATTTTGAGGCTTGATAGTGCCCCTCATAGCGCCCCTACACCGCTCCCAGGGCGTTATGAGGGCAAAACTCGTCCACGGCGCCATGAGCAAAGCGTCGGATCCCTTTGTTTGTGATTGGTTCATGGTTCCAACTAGGCGCCTGATTGGATGATCTTTATTTTTAAAAAAAAATTTTAATAGGGGTTTTACGGAGCTCCATCCACTACACCGATTTTCCTCATGGGGCCCTTGCTGATTAGATCGTCACGTGTCGCTAAATGCTCCATGACTACATATAGCCTAACAATGTAAGACTTCGATGATCTAATAAGCATCTGCCACGCGGTGCTCCTAAAACTATAAAAACCTAATTTCAATTTTCATAAAGTAGCACCTCAAATACTCAACAACTCAATAACCACCATATTTGATGTCTCAAGCAGCAGTTCTGTGCATCCTTGAGGACACAAAAGAGGGTTCTTCACAACTTGATGCATACTGAAACAAACCTCAGATCTATGTTTAGGTTAAATTATAGTGATTTCTTCTATAAAATGCTAACAAAAACCCACCCAATGTAGCCAGAAGTCATACACATTTCACTGCTCTTCAAATTGCATGTTATTCTATTGACTATACAAGTAAGGAACTTTGGATTCTAAATGTGTTCTTACGCACACAAATGTAAGAGAAGTAACATTATACGAGAAAAATCGAATAATAATCATAGATCATATAAACAGAATAGCCAGCCAAAAGATTCGCACAACGAAATTTAACAGCATAATATAGTTTTTATAAATAAGGTAATAAGACATGTCTTTCACTTTTGATCCACACTTGACTAATTGCCAGTAACTTACTCAGCAACATTTACCAATTCATACTCCATGAGAGAAAGATTGTTGTCCTCTTTGACTTCAGACGTGACCGAATCCGTTACCTCTATACGACCCCATTTGTCAACTGCAAGCCTCATTGATCCCTTGAACATGTCAATCTTTCCATTTCGAATAATGACACTCGTATCAGGTTTCATAAGATCAACTGCAGAAGAGAATGAGCAAAGAATCTTGTAAATAGTTTCATTTTTTCCCTATCCCCAATTGTTTCCATCTAATTGTAATATGGGCAAATATCAACCGTTGAAGAGTGAAAAAATGGTTCATTTGACCAAAAAGTCAAACAAACACACATTTAGTTTCATTTATTCCTTATCCCCAATTATTTCCATCTAATAATTGTAATATGGGCAAATATCAACTGTTGAAGAGTGAAAAAATGGTTTATTTGACCAAAAAGTCAAACAAACACACATTTTTCTTAACATTAAGATTTTATAGAATAAATTCACTATAACTACACTAGGCAGGATTTGAAACCTACAACATTTTGGTCATTGAGCACACCATTTACCCCCGTTAAACACACATACCCAACATAAATCTCACTTTGAACATAATTGTAGGATTCGAGGAGAATAAGAAAATGACAAACATTACCTCTATTTCAGAAATATGGATACTTTCCTAGGGCAACGCCAAAAACATAGAGAATATAACAAATTCCAAACATAAAAAAACACCAAAATTCATTCAAAACATATAATCCTTAAAACTAAACACATCTACACTAAAATCAGTCTTGTTTTTTTTTCTTTAAAAAAATATCAGACCTATAAAGTAGATATCCCCTACCTCCGTAGCAAAGACTAAAGTCCAAAACCAGACTACTGGTGTAGTGGGGGCGTTTTAAGCCTAGATAGCGCCCCTATACTACCTCCGGGGCGCTATGAGAGAAAAATCGGTCCAAAGAGTTTTGTGAATAGCTACACGCCCCGTCATCCTCATTGGCTGGTTTCTTTTTCTTTTTTGATTGGGTAGATTTATTTAAATGAGCTTTTTTATTAAATAAAAATAAAATAATTGTATAATAATTAAAGGGGCGTTATAGCTCCATGACTACACCACTTTTAGTCGTCGAGCCCCTTGGTGACTAAAACGACACATATTATAAAACGCCCAACACAGAGGCTCCATGACTATACATAACTTAACACTTAAGAGTCAAAATAGTCAACCGTTGACTTTGTTTTTTCTCTTTTAAAATTTGAAGTTGAACACATCAAAACTACAGTTTAGGTCATGATAATATAATTATAATCCTTCAATCTCCAGATCTGTAAACATGAACGATATCTGATTTTGCTAAAATCACAACTAGGGTTTACAAAAATTGGATTTCTCATAAACTGCTAGAACACAAGTAAGAAGTAACAATCCAAAATTGAGACAATATGATCCGATTTTGCCACTTCAAACGGTTTCACAAACTAACAAATTCAACTATAACAACAGAAAAACTCAACATTACCTTGATCGTTACGAGCAGTGAAAAGAATGGTACCGGTTTCATCGCCAACAAGACATTCAGCAATACGAACGTTACGGAGATTCGGCAACACAATTTCAGAGCTCAGGACCTTGGCGATGAGATTCAGACCGGCGGTTCCGGGTTTAAGGTCACCAATTTTGGAAAAAACCGGCTTTCGGAGCCCCGGTTTGACCGGATCCGGCAATCCTTGAGAATGAGAGTTGCTGGTGGCCATCGGGAGGTGATCGGAGGTGGAATGAAGGATCGAAGGGTCTCCGATGGGGTTTTGAGTGGTCGTCTTGCTCACTGCTCTTCTGCATATTTGAGGAATGTTTACGGTTTACGCAAATACTATTTCGGGAACTTCTCCATTTCCCACTCTTTTTGTCTTCCGGTGCTATATTTGGAAATATGGGCCTCAATGGGCCTGCGGCCCATGTTTCTAACATGAACAAGGTTTTCTTCAAAACAAGTTTCAACTTTTTAAATAGCTCGGGCCGGGATATTACGTGATAGTCTTCGATAATTTTTTAAATAAGCGTTATCTTCATGGATAAATATGTGTAAACGTAACATAATTAACATATGAGTTATGTGATGTAATGGGTTGAGCTATATAACATTATCAAAATTCTTTTTAGAGTAAGTTACTATTTTGGTCCCTATGGTTTTGACATTTTAACCATTTTAATCCAAAAATAAATCTTTTTAACATATCAAGACTTGATATTGTATTTTTATAACTATTTTAGTCCCTGATGTAAGGTTCGTTAAATGTTTCTGTTAAATAGAAGGATATATCGGTCCTTTTACAACTAAAGGACAAGTTATGTAAATCACAAAAAAAAATAGATACTACATATGTAAATTATGAAAAATGTGGGCAAAATATATAAAAAAAAAAGGAATCTCTCTTCCATATATACCCGTCTCGTCTCTCTCTCTCTACAAGTCAAGATTTGTGAAGAATTCATATGTACATACAATATCAATATAAATAAGTTTAATATGCGTCCATATATTATATTTTTACATGTATATAAACATGTATACCAGTACACATATAAAATTATTATTGTTATATTAATAATTATTATTATTATTATAATATTACAAATTATTATTATTGTTATTATTATTATTATTATTATTATTATTATTTACATATAAATAAATAATACAAATAAAATATGGAAAAAATCTTCTGGGTGACATAAAGGGCTAAAGGTAAGATATAGGTTCCCCGTTTCCTTATATGAGATTCAGTTTAGGGACACCCCTCATATACGTGAACGTTTGGGCTTAAGGTGAGGTTCCCTTAGGGACACCCACCATATAGGTGACCTCCAGACCTCCGAGTGACCTCTAGATGAGGTGTATTTATAAAAAAAAAAAGTATGTCTCTAAGAAATCCCATATATTAATAGATTGTGTTCATGCACCAAAAATATAATTTACTCTTATCTTTAAGTGACACGAGCCCACGAGGTAGTATTTCTTCTTAATTTCAACTTTCAAGTTTGTGACGAAAACACCCTTGTCAAGAAAAAAAATTCCATCCAAATCCAAACTCGACAAAAAATTACAAAACCAACGCCGTAAACCGCCATTAAAAGCGGTTGCAAACGCCGTAAAAAGCGCTCCTCCTCAAGAACCAAAAGTGAGGGTACGTACGGTACAGTTTTACTCACCACAAAATTCAATCAACAATATTATAATATTATTAATACCACAAAAAAATCACATTCACTCAATCAACGATGAATTGCAGGCCATTGGCGTTCTTGATAAGCTTGCCGTTTGCCTTGATCGCCTCAGTTTTATCCATCATCGGTGCCGTCGTATTTGTCATCGGGTACGTAACTAATCCATCTATCATCCTCCCCAATTGCTTCTGATTATTTGCCTGCAATTTTTTAGGGTTTCCGTAATATCCTTGATACATATATATACATACATATTATGCTTGTTTCTTGATCCATGGATCTGATAAGATCATAAGAGCGAACACTATTGGTGTTTAGCTTTAATTTGAAATAGTTAGGGTTTTGAATTTATGACAGTTAATGTTTGTCGCTAAAACCGTCACAAGTTTCCCTGCTTTTGAATATCTTCGAATTAGAGACGTTGTGTTCAAAGAAAACAGTCGCATATATTCTACTTGGGTAATCAAAGGTTGTTAGGGATGAATTTGACCAGGTATTTATGACGATTGCCGTCGCTAAAGATCACAAAAGGTGTTGTCTCGCAAAATAGACTCTTTTACATGTAATTAGTTTCTATTAATGTTTAAAGTACATAGTGAAACTGGTTTTGATTATCTCATTATTTAGAGTTCAAATAATCAGTTACGGTTGATCAACTTAGACAGCTAGAAACCACTAAGTTCTCTAAAGGTGTTGGTAGGGTTGTGAATGAACCGAACGTTTAACAAAACAGCATCACCTTGTGATTAACATAGTTGCGACAACATCAAATAACAAATCGACAAAGTTTTCTCTTATCCCCCTCGTCAAATTAATTACTAGAGTTAGTCGAACTAAAATGTTTTAAAACCAGATGTTGTGGACTACTTGTTGCTCCATGTGCCCGTTTTCTATAACCCACAATATTTTTTATATTTGTGCAAATATCGAAAGGACATGGTGAATGTCGTTGCACCTTGTAGTGAATTCAGATTCAAGTTTTAATCGAATGCACCTAACTTAAATTACGACGTCAAAAACAAAAGCGTGTTTTTTTACTTGATATAAATCTATCTCGCATTATAGTCAAAAAGAACACTACATAAAATTAGACATGTAAAATCAACTGTGTGAAACTAAAACTAAAACTAATGAAATGCTTTAAAATATATTTAAAAGAAAATAAAAAATAATTTTAAACAAAAATAATCATGATCCGTAACATGCCAAGCCATGAATGAAGATAACTTGCTACGTGGCAAGCCATGTATGAAACAATGTTACTATTCCTAAACTGGGGCGAAGCTTAGCACTGACCTGATCAGACCCAGCTAGTCAGCCCCATCCAGTTTTTTTGCTCCATAGCGTAAATTTATTTCTCGTTCGGCCCCAACCGCCTTTCGGCCTAAGTTTCGCCACTGTTCCTAAAGCATTATACTTTGTTATAGTATAATATAATGTTATTTTTTTTTAAATTTTTTTTTACCGGCAAAGGAAACTATTGTAGAACAACGTGAAACGACTAAATAACCTACCTAGCTAACTAACATGAATACATGTGTTATATATATATATGCAGGATAGTGTTGAGTTGCATCTGCCCGTGCTGCATTTGTTGTGCTCTACTCTCGAATCTTGCGGTCGTCCTTGTCAAGCTTCCCGTAGATGTTGTCTTATGGTTTATTGATTTCATACCTTGCTAACTAATTAACGTTAGAAATAAGCACAATCAATTTATGTGATCAATCACAAGTCACAAACTGTAATACTATTATGAATGAAAATCATACTTTGCAATGACCCTCAAACCTTATATTTATACCGAAAACAAATTTGATCACCAAACTATTGTGATCTATACTTGATCTTTGAATTAAATTAGAAAGCTATAGCAAACCTAGTTTTTGGATTAATTCTACAATTAATTACCAATAACCTTTTTAATTTGTTGGTTTGATAAATTATTGAATCAAATTTATTGATTTGATAAATTATTGAATCAAATTAAACAACTACATAACTTGAATTAAATATTGATTATGATTTATCATTTTAGTTTCGTTTTTGAGATGCATGCATCAAAGATATGAGAGATGAGTTAAGTCGGGGACCATGCGTAAACTTAACCTCCAAATTGACACCTCTTTTCATTTTCAGTCATTCAACTCAACTCGATCACCTTTTCTCTTCAAACCCTACTACTTGAGGTTTGCTTCACAAAAAACTAGTGTAAGGATGTTGTTTCTAACCCGATAATCTAGTGCTCTTTTATATAATCTACGATGTTTTATTATATTTATGCAAGTATCAAAAAATTATAAACTTTGTAAAACTAAAACTAATGATCAAACGCCTTAAGGAAACGATTTAGAAAGAAGTAAAAAATAATTCTAAGAAAAATTAAACCTACAATTCTATTATGTCCCGTGACAAGCCATTAATAGAGCAAATTAAAAAGGAAATAATATGTAACACCAGACACTTTTTTTTTAACGATAAATTTGGATCACTAACAGAGAAATTACTCAACTAGTTATAGAAACAAAACAAAAAAATCATAAAGGTGAAAAAAACTAATATACAAAAAAAAAGTCACAAATGAACAAAAGAACAACTTGTGTTTTGTTATGTAGGGTTAATATTGTTGAACTAAAAGCACCAATCCTTTTGTTAAACTTGTTGAGCTTGATAAAAAAAATTATATGTTACACGACTATAACTATTACCTACTAACTCTTTTGCTAAACTTGTTAAACTCAAACAAAAACAAAAACAAAAACAAAAACATAACAAAAATAAATACAGAAACACAAAAAAAAGAGAAAATATAATAATAAAGATTAAAAACTCACTAATTGAAAGGCTTAAAAAGTTTGTATATTGTGTAACAAAAGCAACACCTTATAAGCACCGAGGACTTATACGTTATACATAATACAATAAAAAGTGTATCATAAATTGTGTAATAAAATTTCACATAAGTTAAGGGTCTAAAATTTACATTTTATAGGTTTTGGATTCACTAAAAACACATTTTGGCTAAAAAGAATAAAGAGATCTAATCCATAATTTTATAAATTAATGTTTAAAATATGAAGAAAATAAGAGATGGAAATGTATTTTTGGTATAGTCTTTTTTGTTGGTTTTTTTAAGATTCCCCATTTTTTGTTTAAATGTTATATTTTTTTCATACGACATTATTTTTTTTATAAAAAATTACATCATATAATCGATAATTTTTTTCTCTTTAATTTGAGTATATGATTGATATATAAAAACTAGAATTATTTTTTCCTTTTAAAAAATGTATTGTTTGTAATAAGTATATGTATTGTTTTGTAATTATATGTACTATTTTATAATTATATGTTCTGTTTTGTAATTATATGTATTGTTTTATACATATATATATATATATATATATATATATATATATATATATATATATTGTTTTATGTTAATGCAATATGATTTATACGGTTTTGCATTATATATTTGTTTTGTATTAAAACAACACATTTTATGTTGTTTACTAAATAAAACAACAACTAACATTGTGTTGATTTGCATTAAAAAGTATACTGATTTTATAATTCGAACATTATCTGTATCTGTTTTATAACTATATATACCGTTTAATGTTAATACAATATTATTTATACTGTTTTATTTAAATAAGACTAAAATGGCATTTATTTTATTTTTTATTTATGTCACATCTCACATGTTAAAGTTATTGTAATTCCTATTATCTTTTAAGCAAAATTAATTCTCTATGTGATCTAACATCATAACTTTATACATAGTGGTTGAGATAGGAAGCCAAAATTATAGCTTTGTTTAAGCAGATTGATTGGTAATTGGATAAGAAGTTGAATATCAAATATATGATTACGATAAGTGTAGGGTCATATCCACGTGAACTCCATGCTCTCTGTCTCGAAGCTTAATTAATACTCTGTTTTATATTTCTTTTTAATGGAAAAAAAATCTTATAATCAATAAACTAATTTCAGATTAAAATATGAAACTATTTTATGTTTTTAGCATGGATTTATAATATTAAGAGTAAACCAAAATTTACGCTCTGTCAGTTTGATCCAAAAATCATATTGGGTTTAAAACACAAAGTGTTTTGCATTTTACGTTATGAAGTTCCTAATTTTATCACCATTAATTTAGAGTTTTCTTTTGTGGATGAAAAATATAGTAGATACTGTGGTGGATGAAGATAATATTGCGTGGGAGAAGAAGATAGTTTTAGATTTATTTTAGGTGATTTATTTTAATTTTAGTATTTTAATATAAAACTTTGGTTATTTTATTTTTAAAAAATGGTAGATTTGATGATGTTTATCAAGAATAGGAATTTACTGACACATCAACCCTCGACATTTTATGAGTTTATCTGCTTTGGTCTTTGAGGCTTGAGGCTCACGCGTTGTGAGGGCCAATATAATTAAAAGATCAAAACAGTTCAAAAATAAAATGTTAAGAATCAATATGTCTGAAGATTTATTTTTTAAAATAAAAAGAGTAAAATGACTCAAGACACAAAGAACAAAATAGTAATTTACATATTTCTTGTTTAGCTTAACATCTTTGATTTTACTAAGCATTATTCGGTGATGCACATAGATTTATGGAATGTAGTACACGTTGAGACACAACTAGTTATAAATACGGGATCATAAAAAATCACATAATAAATCGCATAATACACTCGTATCTAGAGGTGCACAAACCGGTTTCGGTTAGGGGAGTTGACTAGTGGTCAAAACCGGTTAGAAATATAATCGGTTTAGGTACAGGTTCTTGAGCAAAATAGGTGTAATTGGTTTGTAATCAGTTTGACCGGTTAGAGATTGGTTTACCGTTTTTTATCGGTTTTTTACCGGTTTTTTTATAACCGGTTTTGTAATTGGTTTGTGAGCATGGGGGTGGAACTGGATGGTAACCGCCGGAGCGGTTTGAAACCGAACCAGTTTTACTAGTAACCGGTTTTATGTTCTAACCGGGATTGGTTTTTTTTACATAACTGACCGTACAACCGGTTTAAATGTTCACCTCTACTCGTATGTAATGAATCACAAACAGATAAAGATGATGTGGCTCTTACTTTTCTTATTTTAGATATTGTGTTTAGGTCATCAATAATGATTTGAGTGAGTGTGTAATAATGATAAATGTGAAAATTGATACCGCATACACATATGATCCAATGATAGTGATAAATATGAACAATAATGTTTATGTTAATGTAGAGTTAAATTTATAAAAGTTACACTATGCGTAATTGTTCAGATTCTTTAGCGAAGCTTCACCGAAAAGTTTGAGGGGGTAAAAAGTCAGGGATCCTAATCCCGGGGGCCGGTTCTCTATATATATAAAGAAAATCAAAAATCGCAAAAATTAGCACTTCCGCCTAAAAAAACCGGGGGGCGGTCCCCCCCCCCCCCACCCCTCGGGTCTCCACTATCCCTCGCCACTGTTCAGATCTATCACATTTGTCCCATCACGATCAGGTTGCAATGTTCCCTGATCCACCTTGATGGGCTATTCGGCGCCATCATGCTCCAATGATGGCTCCACCTCAAGGCGCAAATGGCAGCCTTCAATCAACCCCTTTGACTCTTTGAACACTTGACGACGATGATAGTTCGTTCTCTGGTTGACCTACATTATATACGTGGTTCCCATATTTTATGGACCACATTGATGTTAGATTTATTAAATGATTTTGCATGAGAAGTCATGGCATGCCGCATGCCATGTTCACAGTTTTTGTAGGTTTACCTATGATTGAAAAAAAAAGTTTTTACATGTGATCTGGCATGTTTTGGAATAGCTTTCTAATATGTGAATGCTAAATTAAACTTTAAGTTTTCTTTCATGTGTTTTCGTAAAAAGTTAATTAGGTTTCATTCAGATTTATTTACGGCAGCTAACGCCTCTGTTAACCCACTTGATTTGGAGTTCTAGAAACATCATGAATTGAAAACTCGAAATTTGGACATGATTACTTCAAAAACGACACATTTTATTTACAGTTCGGTGTTAAAACTTAAACAATATTGGCAAGTTGTTGGGCCAGGATATAATCCACATACACTCGTAGTAAAATTCTCCTTGAGAAGCTCAAAATCCTTTATATAATAACTACATAAAAAAATAATTATATATAACTATATGGATTTAAGGTTTTAAGCTTTAAAAAATACGTTATAGTCATTGTTTTTAGGGTTTAGCTTTACGATTTAAGAATTAGGTAACTCATACGTTATAAAATCTATCTTTTTTAACTCATACTGGTCATTGTTTTTAGGGTTTAGCTTTACGATTTAAGAATTAGGGCTTGTGGTATTAGTTCAATTAAAATCATCATACTCGCCCCCAGTTTTCGGAGCTGCATTCGTGTCCGCAGGTCGTACGGACGGGAAGACAATTTTACCAAATTTGCACTCCCCCTTGCGCGCGGGTAGATATCGGAGTAAAACACAACATTAGAACTTATTATGTCATGTAGGTTTTCATATATAAGCTAATCATGTTTTTGTTTCCACATCAATGTGGGACAAACTAAATAAAAGAAAAAACTAAGAGTTTTTATTCCCACACCAATATGGGACAAGGTAGAGGTGTTTTGTTCCCACACCAATATGGGACAAGCTAAATGAAAGAAAAAGATAGATTTTTTTTTGTTCTCACAATGATTTATTAGTGTTTTTTTTTTTGTTTGATTATACATTTATTCAGATGTCCAAACAAACAGCACATTATGATTCAGCACCTTATTGATTCAACACTTCTTTACCATACAGACAACTTATTCATTTAGCACCAAATGAAACAGACGAACCAAACACCTAAGTTGTTACTCTTTGAATCTTTAATTGTAAAACCCACTTAGTTTAGTAGCTATTATTAGAACTCAGGATCTTTGAACTATGGTTGTTAGTCATGTAGATGATCCTAGCCACTCCTTGGTTAAAGAGTCCATCTTGAGCCTAAAAGTAAGTTATTTGCTCTAGCAAATCATCATGAGCCTAAACGAGTCTATAATTAATATTATTATATATTGAAATACAATAAAAGTAACTGACTAGTATATATTTTGTTAGATAAATCTTATAACTAATTACCCTATATACAATAGACAACTAAATGAATAGTGTTTGGAGTGAATAGTAACCGTTTTCATTTTTTTTTTAATTTCGCTATTTTGATGGTTCTCTTTTGATCGTTCATTAAGTGAACTATATTTGTAAGGTACTTCCCACCAAGCTGTATATACAAGTTATTTAAGCATTGAAAACCTTATTAGAATGCTACAAGTTATTTTAGCTTGTAAGGCCAAACAGTTTGTAAACCACCGTTAATGGCCGTTACCTGACCCTACATGAAAATAGTCCACGCTTTTTAGATTAAAAAATGGTGAGAAATTTTATTTTTACTGGGTCAAACGGTAAAATTAAAAAATAACGTTCACGTGGTTCACCACAGCAAGCGCGCAACGCGCGCATTTCGCCAACTAGTACATATATAATGGGTTGGGGTATTTGGGAACACACTTTGAGTTAGAGAATCGTTGGAACCCGGTCAAAAACGCGGTTAAAAAAATGTTTTTTTCTCTTAATTTTTTTATGGTGGTTCTTTATGTTATAAACTACTTTTAAATGAAAAAAAATCAAAAAACCGCCTACTAGATTTTTTTTAAAAAAATATCAAAAATGTCTAGGTTACACATGTAACTTTTGCGTAACTGCAAATATATGCATAAAATTTACAGATGTAACTTTTTTCGTAACTGAAAATCTTCTAGGCGTTTTTTTGATTTTTTTTTCATTTAAGGGTAGTTTATAACATAAAGAACCACCATAAAAAAATTCAGAAAAAAACATTTTTTTTACCGCGTTTTTGACCGGGTTCCAACGATTCTCCAACTCAAGGTGGGTTCCAATTTATCTTTTCCCCATATATAATAGTTCAAATATAAAATAATAGTTCACATACAAAATAATAAATAAGTCGAGTCAATGTCAAGTTTTGTTTAAACAAATATTCACGAGCCAAGCTTGAGCTCCCATAAAACCTTATTTTTGACTCTTTTAAAAGTGTCAAGTTTTTTTATAAAAAAAAACTGTTACATTATTTTTATAAATAAAAAATAGAAAGTGTAATGATATTTTTATATTTAATCATTTATAAACTAGGAAAACAACTTTATATATATTTTTTCTACAAAACTCAAATTATGTATATCAAAATTCTAATGATAATAATAATTTGTTACACACCACTAGTTAGCCTAGTGGCAAAGGTGTATGACCCCTTAAGTGGAGGTCTTGGGTTCAAGTCCCACTTGTAACAAAAATAATAAAAATGGGGGTTACAAGTTGGGCCAGGGGTTTTTCTCACGAGTGGTGAGTTTCCTCCTGATGGGGATTAGAGATGATCGGGTGGATGATGTAATATCCCCGTCAGTGATCCAAATTTACCGTTTAAAAAAAAATTTGTTTGAGATCAAAAAGCATAATTAATTAATTTGGCAATGCACCCTCAAAATTAACAATACATGCTTATTCATTGTTTTTCTTTCTCTCCATAAATATTTGCAACACTTGTAGGACCCGACCCTCTTTCCATAAATAAAAACCATCATCTCACTCTCACACTCACCCCACCCTATCCTTTCTCTCCAAGGAAAACAACCATACAAACCATCATTCATGAATCACTCAACTTTCCATAACCTGAAAACTTCCCCACAAAAACAACATAAACACACCACCAAGAGACTAACCGAAGATCAAGTCAGATTACTCGAGTCAAATTTTGACTCGAACAAAAAGCTTGAGCCAGAGCGAAAACATCAGCTTTCGCGTCAGCTCGGCATCCCTCCAAGACAAATAGCAATTTGGTATCAGAACAAACGGGCCCGCTGGAAGAACCAGAGCCTGGAGCATGACTACACCATGCTCCAGCTCCAATTGGAGGCCACGTTGGCCGAAACTAGACAACTTCAAGAAGAGGTTGTACAACTCCGACTAGAGCTTGATAAACTACAAGCAAAACAAGCACGAGGCCATAAACAACATAACAACAACAACAACCAACGACTTTCAATGGATTATTCAATCTCTGTAAGTGGTGAGGAAACTCGAAGTTCATATGGGAGCTTAGAAGACATGAACGACTTGTACTTTTTTGGTGAACACGTTTTTGAAATCGAAGAGACCTATGATGCTGCTTCTATGATGGGTTCTGATCTTGGACTTTTTGAGTCTAACAAAAAGCTGTAGATCAGTGATGGAACCGGAACTTTATGTAACATGACAAATTATGTTGACCGGGTGTTAGCCGATACCTTTGACCTTCTTGGTTTAGCTCGAGCTTTAGATATGATGTAATTCAAGGTTTATGAAGTCAACCATGGTCACTAATTCTAATCTTTCATGAAATTGTTGTGTTATATAAAACTACGTTGAATGGTAGTTTTGTAAAATAAATGTGTTTGAATAATTAATCCGTCATTAATGTGTCTTCACTGTTTGCTCTATACAATTTCATAGTGATGTGAAACTATATTGTAATGTAATTTATTGTACACGTGTATGATCTATTTCGTGGTCAAAATGTTTGGTGATATTTCTTGAAAAAGTCATCATCGATGGGACAAATGAAAGTAATGTTTTTGTTTTTGACAGATTGTATGAAATTATTGTTGAAGTGTAAATAGTTGATAAATTTGCCTTTAAAAAAAAGTTTGACAAAAATAATACATAATATGATAATTTTATAGTTTTTATTGTTACGGGATATCTATATGTTGGTCTTCTAGTCGAATAGCATTATGCTATGCTATATCAATATACACGATCAACACTTGTGATACGATCAACACTTGTTACGGGATATCTATATGTTGATCGTCTCGATTAGACTCCGACACTTGATGTAATGATGTTACGAAACATTTCCTCATGACCCCATGTAATTAATGCCAATATTGTTCATGCATCAATGTTGCTATTACCACATAAATTAAGCACGTGTAGGGTTGGTTCAATTTACTTTCTATTTAATTTTTTTTAACAACTAACACATACATTCACTAAATCTTACTCCTAATATGCTCCATTGTTCACATCAGGACTTGAACCCTCAACCTCATTAAAAATAATAATCGTTATCTTAATACTCACATAGATATCATTAAGACGGGTTTTGTCTGGGCAAGCAATTTGTCGGGTGAAAGCAAAACCGTGAGTTTCTGGATGAACAATCTATCAGGGGCAAAACGGACAATATCTTGATACAGTTGGATTATAAGCACGTGAAAACTTTCTCTACCAAGATTCGTTTTGTCTAGATGAGCAATTCATCGGGTGAAAACAAAAATCAACCAGGGACAAAGGAAGCAATACCTTGGTATGGTTGGCTTGGCATGTTACATCTATGTTTAAGTTTAATGAATCCAGATTGTTCTTAATTGATTAACTAGGATGGTGCGAAAGATTAGTCCCGTGATAATGTGAGATCTAACTTAGGTGGTTATAACGTGCACATTATCGAATTTAGTCACAATTAAGAGTTGTGAAGTGTGAACTATGTACAAAGACTAAACAAAACAAGACTCGTGATTTAATTACCAACTAAACCAATCGTAAGATACTTAAACAATCAAGAAACTGAAAAACCCTACACCCAGAAATGATCATATAGGAATTTAACCAATCATTATAACAAACAAATCAAATCCTGTCACAACAAAATTGTTCATCAAAATAATTAACTAAAATACTTAATTTGTTATACAAATTAAGATATAAAAACAATTAAAAAGAAAAGAACCTTTGATGTGTCTTGATTCTTGTTCTTCTCCCTTGAGTCCCTTCGATTGTTTTCGTTTGCGCTGTTGTGGCCCATCTTCTAGTTACTTAAATTTGTACTTATCCGAATCAAATAAAATTCCACCATCCAATTTTCATGTGTTGACTTTACACCAAAATTGTTCATCATTTTAATCCACAAATGAAGTGAACTAATTTGTTCAAACAAATTTTCATCACTAAACGTGTCTTTTGGTATAAAATCGTCGTTTTAGCTCTCCATCTCTTCAAAACCTACAAAATATAAAATAAGTCTAAGTAATGTATTTTGCAATCAAATCGGTTGCTATAAAAGAAAATTAATATGAAATAGAGTAACCTAAAATGCACCAATCAGTATTTTTTTTTTTAAAAAAAATTCCACCGCGTTTTAGCAATGTTGTTGTTTGTGAGTTGGTTATCCTCTTGACAACACATGGTTAGTAAAGTCTAGATAATTATAAATTAATGTTTATTTTAATAGTTTTTGTTTAGGGAACTTACGATTTCTTTTGATTATAAATATCTTGTTAGAAGTTATATAAATTAAATAAAGAAAAATATGTAGATACATCTGTATGATACTTTAATGTTATAAAACCATCTTAAAATTAATATTTTGAAAGGTGTTAGACGTGGATGATACAACATGTCTCGCATAATTAAATAATCCACATCCTAACCTACAAATAACAAATTAAAGTGGTCCAAGTGGAACCTTTATTAATTTAAGAATAAGTTACTAGTCACTATGGTTTGGTTTTTCGTTTTTCAACCGTTTTAGTTTTAAAAAGATATCTTTTAATAGATCTAATCTTACTATTTTATTTTATTTTATTTTAGTTCACAAAGTTAATATCGTTAACTATTTTCTTTATAAATAGTCACATGGCAACGCATATTATGAACATTATGTTTATTTATCTTCAATCTTAATTAAATTGAAAAGTATAAAATAACATATTTTGTCTGATAAAATAATTAAATCTATTTTTTTTATTAAAAGTGATGATAAATCTGAAGTTTTCATTAAATAGAACGTTAAGAAAAGAATTTTAATCATTATAAAAGAATTAAAAGAAACATATAATTATTTTTTTAGAAAAGATATGTTATCAAAAACTAAAAGAAACCCAAATGATATCTATTTTTCTAGCGGCCATTTTTTTCTGATGACTAGGTTCAAACTATTATAAATTTTAAGCATTTATAATTTTCATTTTCAATATTCAACTCGCATTACTAACTTCAAACATATGACAAAGTGACTCAATATCTTTTTTTTAGTTTCTAAACCTCCTTTCTTGGATGTTCCAAGCAACCATCCGGTTGTTAAAGCCGAAAACCCTGTTTGTGGAACTCAAAAACCATCCAATGGTCAAACCTAAAATACTATGTTAGTTGAACCCGAAAACCCTCCGATGGATGAACCTAATGACCGAGGGGTTAAGAAAAGCATGGTGCAATTATTGTAATAAGGAGATATGTACCGATAATGTAGACCGGTCTGTGGATTCTATGGCCAAAGAGATTGGAAGTTAGAAGATAGACTGTTGATAAATTCTCGATGATACCCCCCCCCCCCCCCCCTCCAAAAAAAAAAAAAATAGTTCAAATAGGTTACAAGAGCCAACAAACAAAGCAAATTAGTACTATTTAGTAGGACTCAATCTTATTCAACTAACCTAACACTTTCATGCATGCAAACGTAAATCAACAATTAATTAAAAAGGCAATGAAAATAAAGATAAATGACTTGGACCACGTGTATGATTATCATAGTTCTGCAAATCAAACAAAACCACTTAGAAAATCACCAAAAGATGAATTATAAACCACAATTAGAGCTTTACATTTATCCGAGTTTGGCTTCAGTGGAGGGTTGAGTTATCTCAGTCAAAGCCCCTTTGTCATTAGTTTGGGCCGGTCTCTTAGAAGGCCCAGGCTCATTAGGGTGTTTGGGCTTACGTTGTCAAAATGGTTTTCTGGGCCTTGGCTTTTTCGTTATCCAGGCTGGTTGAAAACCATCATCTTGGGCCAAACTTGCTCTATTCGATGGTGGATCCAAATCCATGGGCTTGGGTGATTTAGTCTTACTAGGAACAGGTGCCCCAATTCCCAAAGTGGTCATCCACATCTGTTTCCACATTAGTATTTTTTTTGTTTGAACGGCAAATTTGAATCAATAACAGGGATATTACACCACCCATTCTATCATCTTCAATCCCCATCAGGAGGAAATCACCATTGGTGAGAAAACCTCTGGCCCAACTTGTAACCCCCATTTTTTATTTTTTTGTTACAAGTGAGACTTGAACCCAAGACCTTTTGATAAGGGGTCATAAACCTTTACCACTAGGCTAAACTTTTGATTTAACCGAATCTGGAACATGATGGCAAGATTTGGTATTGTGACCAAACACAATGCAATGAGCACACATAGGAGGCTTCCATTTATATGAAATTGAAAAGGAACATACCTTACCCGACACATGTTTTTTCGATGGGAAATGAACCCTTAACTTTGTCAGGAAATCCATTTTTTTGCCACTGCATTAACCAAAACTCTAGCATATCCCACCACACCTTCGTGTGTTTTACATCTTTTAACATCTTTCAACCGTTGGTCTGTCAAGCATTAGAGGTCGACCAATAACACTTACTATTTGACTTATATTACCACCATTTCATAAACTAAGTGGACGATCTATCATAGAAACCCAAATAAGGAAGCATAGTTTATGATCTAGGGATTAAGGTTTAGTTTTTAAGTTCTAGAATTTATACTTTCGAGCCCATTGTATATTTTGCTCATCATTATGTCTTTCTGTTTATAATTATTTTTTACGGTTTAGCTTTAGAGCTGGGGATTTAGGGTTTAGAACTTTTTGCCGTTTAAATTGAATTTAATTGGAGTTCTTTAGAGCAAATATCCCAAGCCAATCTTATTTGACTCTGGACATATAAAAATCACAAATGGGACTTTTTTCATTCACATTAACAAATTTACCAAATTTAAGCCAAATTTCACAGCAATCAGAATAAACATATGTGAAGACATCAAAAGAAAATTATATATATATGATTATAATATGAAATTCAAATAGCGTAGACGTATTACACAAAAAATATAGATGTTACAACGTTAAATCATATGCTTTAAAAATGAGTAAATATATTAACATAGTAAATTTATAAAGTACATATATCAAATTTTATACCACTTTTTTTATCTTTCGAGTCTCCAGTGCATGTACATTAAGTTATAACCACCTCATTTTCGTTTTCCGTTAAATACGTGAGTTTATACATGAATAATAAGTTAATAACACATACAAATCTACAGATAGTTTTTACCGAAAAAATGTCTGACATTCTACACTTCCTGATGTATCTTATACTTATTTTGATATTACTATATGACACTAACAATAATCATTGTATCATAACCTTTTTTTTTTTAATAATTCATCATAGTTTATCAAAGCTTTTGGCAAAACACAAGTAAATCATCACATTGTCGCATCATTTTGGAGGGGGCATGGTGACTCAATGAAGGAAGACTGGGATCCTTGTGATCTCCAGTTCAATCTTAAGGACGTCCGGATTTTACCATCAGTGGATTTTTCCCAGAACTGGTGATAACTTGGTGCGCTTAAGGACCTCGTACAGCTGGGTTAAGCCAGTTGCCGGTGGTCTTTCGCCATTGGATCACCCCATATACATAGGTAATTCAGTGCTTATTGACCGTTCAAAAAAGGATATAGTGTAATAATTAATTAATTTTGTCGCAAGTATTTCATTAAATTATAATATTTTAATTAAAATCTCTATAACTTCTTTTAGTTAAATTATAGCTAAAATTACGCAGTGTTTATAACAGAGTTGTGCTATCTTAAGACGGATCAAAACTTGGAAACGATGTAAATATGTGTTTTAGGCGTTCAAAAAAAAAGTTGTTTGAAGTTATTATTCATTTCAAGTTTGATTTATTATCTTTAATTAGTATTGCGGCGGTTTAAAAATATTTTTGAAATATACGTAATTACGTATCATAATATGTCATTATGATGCGTGATTTTGAACCTGTACATAATTATGTTCAAACTTTTATGTTTCTAGTTGAAAATGCGGATATCGTATATTCGTATTTGATTGACTTCATATGTTCCGGAGGGAAATACGGCTACATGAGCCACACACATTGCACATAATTATGTTCAACTGTCTGTCTTTCGTTACAAATATATATGGTGATTCTCTAACTAAAATATGATAAGTTTAAATCTTATGAAATATAAAGATGATAATTTAGCTGTTAAAAAATTAGTTAATATTATAATATTATTTTGGAATATTAAGTCAAGTAACTAAAAAATGATAAGTTTAAATCCAAACATTTTATACGGTATTATTTTTTGTTTTAGGACTTCCATAGCAACAAAGTGAAAACAATTAGGTAAAAGTTGTTCAACAAATCATGTTCTACAACTAATTCATGTTCTTTTGAAGAAAGTCTTCCATTAATCAAATGGAAATTGTACAACTATAAAGTCACGAGATTCACAATTAAGGTAGAAGGTTTAGCAAACTTAGAAGAGCGTTGGTTATATGTATATTCTTTAGTAGTAAGTTTTTATTTTTCATTAAATTTTATCGATGTCAATCTTTTAACCTTGGTGTTCATTAAATAGCTTTACTTTTTACCACTAAACTACATTCTAAGTGGCAAAGCGTTGGTTCAACGATACGAACCCAGCTACTTAAAAAACACCGAGGTATATGATATTGGAAATTTTTTAGAAATGAGTAAAATATATGTTTTTCTTTAGAAATGAGTAAAATATATGTTTTTCATTAAGTTGGGAAAGTATTTTTTATAAATTTTAGATGTGAGTACTATATGCGACTTATGTTAATATAACTTTTATTTGATGGGATTGTGTTCTTTGTTGCGAGGAATTTTCAGTAATACAAACCAAGTTAGAAACGAAGGTAAAATGAATGCGATATCGATGCTTAAAGTTGGGTGTACGAATCAGTCAAAGTTGCAAAAATCCAAAAGAAAAAAGTGAAAACTAGTCCCATATTGATGTTGAATGAAACTTGAAATGGTATATAGTGTGGGTTTCCCTTAGGGTGAAAGTAATGGGATCGGGAGAGGGGGGATCGGGGGTCTTCGGTGGCTTCGGTGGTCTCGGGAACACCACTGCGTGGTGGTCGGGATCACCGATCGGGAGTGGGGCTGGGGTACCGACGCCGAGAAGAAAACAACACGGGGAGGTAGCCGTTGGAGTGGGCCCCCCCCCACCAACGGTTACTTCCCTTTTTTTAAAAAAAATTTAATTTTTTTTTTAACTTTTTACCACCTCCCACCTATTTAAACCCCACCATTCAACCCCTTTTCACACCAAACTTCTACTTCTTCTCTCTAAATTTTATAAAAACTTCAACCTCTCTCAATATTTTATAAAATCTCCAACTTCCTTTTAATTTTTACCATGTCGAACTTCAACGATTTCTTTTCCAGCTACGCGAGCAAATGTGTCGTGAGCTCGATAGGGTTGAAAAGGACCAAAGCGAGGAGGCTAAATCCATCGCTCAAAAAATTCGAGCCAAACTCTTCGCGTGTTATAAGTAGTTTTTTTTTTTAATTTGTAAGTTTAGGATTTAATAAGTAATTTTAGGATTAAATAAGTAATTTTAGGAGTTTTTTTTTTTGTAATGTTAGGATTTAATTTTTATTTATAAAATGTATTTGTTTTTATTAATATTTTATTTTAAATATTTTATTATAAAAAAGTGATTGGGGAAATGGGGAAATGGGGAAACCATTACTCACAAATTTGGGAAAAATGGGAAGGGGTGGGGAATGATGAGGTGGCACCAAAAATGGATTGGGGAAATGGGGAAATGGGGAATGTATTACTTTTACCCTTATATGTTGTTTCCTTTATAAAATACACAAGTGGGAACTCTAAGGTTGCGAAGCACCCTAACTCGCACTTGTGACATAGGTGACGAGCGTAATGTAAGGTTTTGATGACACATTTTACTGATGTAGATCGATGGAACCGCTTAGCTTAAAAGATGTTGACTGGTTATGGGAAAATGGGGATCGGAGGTAGTGAGTGGGCAGTGGTTGCTGATCAGTGGATAGTGTTGAAAATGGTGTTTGTCAATCTGTTGCTTCTCAAACGTGATATGATGTCAGATTGTATCATTTCTTACAATCAAATATACACTACTAAGAGTGAGAGAAGAGGTGTCTTAAGACCATCCCCACCGGTGATTGATTGATGGGTCCATGCATTTAAAAAAAAAGAAAAAATGATTTAATGGGAACGAACCGATCGTTCTAGCGATCGAAATCACAATCCAATTCTATGAACTTTAATGTACACGTGTAGATCATTTGTAGGTTAGATTTTTATTTTCTTTTTCATTTTTATTGCAATTCAATTCATTTTAGATATAATCTCATTTTTCTTATATAATTAGTAATATTTAACATTTTTAAAAAATCTAAAAACATAGTCTTGTTTAGTTTTTTTTTTATAAACATCATGGTATAAAATTTATTGTAAACGGAGATGTTTTAAAAAACAAGTTTTTAATATAGAATAAACTATTAACATAAACATACTATTTTTCATATCTATTTTCTACTATCTATCGCAATAGAGAAATTCACAACGCGTTAAAAAACGATCTAATTGAGCATGTGTGGCAAAGTCGTTGTACTGCTGAATAATTACAATTGTAACTTGGTTTATCTATTTTATTAAGTATGTTTGTAATGTAAAATATTTTTTATTTATTTTTCTTTTTTTATATTTATATTTTATTTTTATAATTTTAATTTTACTAACGATTTTATTTATTTCGAAATAAAATAATATAATATATTAAAAGTAATAATAAATCATATCTATATAATAAAAAGTTAGATTGGAATGGATTGTGAGTGTGAGTGAAAAAATTGGTTAGATTGGATTGTGTAGGTGGATGAGAGATAAAGTATTTTTTTAATGAGAGATTGAGTTGGATTGGTTCACCAATGGGGATGGTCTAACTGAAACAAGTACCACAAGTAGTACATACACTTATTGGGAAGGTAAATAGTTACAAACAAGTCTTCTACCACGGTTGACTAACCCAAGTGACTCTTCCTTCCTTTATCTTCGTGACATACTCGCTTAAAACATGTCAGCAATAATGTTGGTGAGTGACAACACCTAAACCTATATGTCGCTTAGAGCTAACACTAATGACTCACGAGGGTTAAAGTTTGGCAGCCAACCTGAATGATAGCCCCTACTTAAGAACCAATCTTAGTCCGAATACTGCTAAGTGTATAAACTCTTTTAATATAGTATGGATCCACCTATATGCATATAAATCCTGTGTTTGTGTTTTCTGATCTTACTTAATGGTTGATCTGGGAAAACTACCTACGAGTAATTATCATACGACGTACAATTCTAATAATATAATAAGCATAACTATCCTTTAAAATCATTTGACTAACTAACATGCGTAGTATTTCAACCCCAAGACACATTTTAAAAAATTGAGGGATTATATTGCGGGCTCGTTTATTAGCAACAACACGTCTCCGTGAAGTGGTAGGAATCCTAAGTAAGCGGTTCAATTCATGGATAATAATCTATTCAATCATAAGCACACCCGTCTTTAATCAGTTGTCTTTATCTTAACATGTCTTAAATAGTTAATATACACATTCATATACTTTCTTACAAATTTTGGCCCTTAATCTGATAAAAATCCATTTAAGATGTTCATGGCTATGGGTGTTTAGTATTTGAATTGGATTTGAAAAATTCAAAATTTGACTCTCGGTTAGAAAATCACCGGTTCGAAACTCGGTTTGAAATTTCATATTCGAATTCGATTCGATTCAATATCTAATATCGAATTTCAAAATCGAATTCAAATTTGAATATCGGATTCGAATTTGATACGAAAGTCAGATTATACATATTCATATATTCATACACATATATATACACTGGGTAAAGTTATTCTAAAAAAACACTTTCACTTAAGAAGGCTAGGAAGTAATCACATGCTGACACGTGGAGAAAAACACACTAACACATTGTATCAAGTGTGTTAGTGTGTCAATATATTTTACTTTTTATGCATTGTGTTAGTGTGTTATGTCCACATGTCAGCATGTGGTTGCTTCCTAGCCTTCTTAGGTGAAATGGTTTTTTTAGCTGAACCTAAACCTATATACACTATACATTTATTTTATATATAAACAAATATAAATAATTATACAAATATATTAAATTAGTTTTCGCAGACAATCCCTCATTTTTCACGTACTTAAAATCTTCTAAAAATTTAGTCATTTAAAATATTCTAATTTGAAAACACATATTCTCTAATTCACGCCCAAAAATTTCACATTATATGGATTTACCCAATTATCGTCATTTCAAATGAATTAATTGTATTATACTCTATAACTATTTTGTTGTTTAGATGTATAATATAATTATAAATCTTGTGTTTTTTAAGGGATGCTTAAGTTGAATTTTTTAATGATAAGGTGTCTTTCATGATAATTACTTAACAAAATTGCTTTAAATATGAAAGTTTTGAAACTTAAAGTAAACTTGGTCTAATTTGAAAGTATTTCATTTTGAATGTTATAAGTTTTTTTTTCATTTGTCTCTTGGTTGTTTTATTAGTTTTGTAATATTATAGATTTATATTTTTTACTAAAATAATTTTGAATTTATTCGAATTTGATTCGGATTCGATTAGGATTCGGTTCGAATTAATCTCATTCGAATTCGATTTGAATGTTTTGGAATTCGAACTAAATTTGAATCTAGGTTTTAAAAATTGAAATTTCAAATAATATGATTCGATTAATTCGAGTATTCTAAATTCGATGCGTTGAACACCCTTATTTGTGGCTCGGTTCTTATACAAATATTGTATTTTGTCTATGAGCCACATGTGGACTGTCCATGACATACTTGGAGAATACGATCGACTTTATCCTTAAACTGGCCAGCCTGAATTTCAATGACTTGCGAACCGCCCATAATGCTATCTGAGCCAACATACGGTTCACTTTGGTCCTCATCATTTGTGGGTCGTCCAGAAGACTTAGACGGCCTGTTTTGACTATGAGGCAAATCTGTTAAGCTATAGGCGGATGCAAGACTCATCGGATACAACGAGAACGTCCATTAGACCATTAAGGCTATTAGGCATGCTTCCATACTCCATCAAACTCTACATTGTTATATTAAGAGTTAAATCAGTTCCACTAGACTTCACATAAAAAAATGTGATTCCACCGCTCCACTAAGTTTCATGTGCCATGTCATTTTTATATTATTAAATAAAAAAGATATTCAACATTAATAAATGACAAATTTAACACGTGATCAGGTGGTTTAATAGGTATAGTTGTTTCTTTTTAGTAAATAAGTTGGTGGTGTAATATGTACAATCATTTAATAAAGATTTTCTTTATTTTTCTATTTCTAATCTTAATGAATATAGCAAGGGAGTTTATGGTATAATAGAACAGTTGTGTAATATAGTTATTAGGTTGTAGGCTCGATACATTAAGTGTTTGGATTGTTACACATTTTATATTTATGTTTTCTTTACATGATGTTATAGAAACGTAACTGATTTGTGTGACCGCGCTATCCCGCGACAACATGTACCCATTTAGGCTTGAAGTCGGAGTTTGAGGTGCGAGATTCCCTATTCATTAAGTACCTATTTAGGGAAAGAGATTTAATGTTATGTCAGTTTAACATGTGGATACTCCGAACCTTATTGTTTGAGCATTAGTTCATAATGTTGTTCCGGACTATGCAAGTTTGATTTGGTCCATCCTAAGCAGGTTTGTCAGGCCGGACTGATGTGCATGATGAGGTCCAACCTAGAGTGTAGGTCGGTCCAGATGTGTGATGGTGTCCGACCTGGCGACTTAGGATGTAGGTCGATCTATGTGTTTGAGGGATGTTCCATGGATTGTATGTCGGAATGCTTGTGTGGAATTATATGATCCAGACATACGTAACCAACTCCCAGTCCGGTGTATGGTGGTCTGGTCACCGTATGCCGGACAAAAATTTTAGTCAATAAATAGTATGCACGGTTCCCTAAACCTATTGAACGACTATTATCTGTTGGTCCATTATATTTGCTGAGTTGTTAGCCAATGCGTAATCCGATGTTAGATAGAGTGCAATACAGTTGTAATCCGGTGGATGACTCGATTTGTCGGCTAGCTGTATGTCACGTGGCATCGTTAGGATTGCTTTGGAGGCGGTGATCTGGTGCAGAGCGAGCAACCCATGGTTCATTTAATAGTTCACCTTACTAGGGAGGTGCAATTATGTGGGCCAGTATGCTTTAGATGGATGTATTCCTTTGAAAAGTGTATGCGGGTTATTAAAGGCCATGTGCGGAGCAAAAGTTACCTAGAAGGATACAATTCTAAGAAGAAAAATACAGAAGAGATAATTGATTTTTTCAGCGAATACCAAAAAAAGCTTCAAGACATTGGTATTCAACCAAATAAGCATAACACATCTGAAAATGACAATGGGGAAGGAAATCCTATGTTAGCTGGTAAATCAGTTCAAGTTTCTCCAAATATTTTCTTGAAAACACGTTTATATGTATTGCAAAATAGGTCTGAAATTGTGCCATATATCAAGTAACATAGCCTACCTCTCCGCCGACATACTATGTTCTGGCCAGTGTGCTAGTAGACTTGCCATTATGGTGGATTTTCCAAGTAAACATCCAACGAACTGTAAAGATACCCATATAGCGATCATAAACAGAGAAGAAGAAATAAAAAAAGCACAAATGGCGATCATTAGCGAATAATACTTACATTGATGTCGGCCATAGTTGTTGCTTGATCATTAGCAACTCCAAGTCTCCATTGGTTTTGAGCAGAAAAGAAGAACTCACAGAGAAGAAAACCCTATTTAAGGAGAGACAAAAACCCTATTTGTGCGGAGACGATAAAATGACATTTGAACAGGGGGTGAATTGTATTTTCAGGAGATTGGTTTTGGTGTTAGGGAGTGCAAAGGTCATCATCATTACCTTTCTCTCGCATAATGCGTTAAACATGTCCAATGATTAGCTATGGCCATACATAAAATGTTTAACCGTGAGCATTGATTACTTTTAGTCACACAATAAAAATGTAACACATGATAATATGTGTGGACATATGTATTAGCTTTCAGCCACATCATCATACAAAAACAATAAAATATAGTTACTAGTTTTCTTTCATTTACTTATACTTAATAATTAAGTGCATACTACACTCTACTCTTTCGTCACACAAGTTAATATAAGTGGCCATATGTATAAGCTACTTTTAGCCAAATCAATAAACAAAAACTATGACGGTTTCTCACATTTAGCCATGCATAATAGCTTTAACTATCACCATAATATATAGTTATTAGTTTTGTTTCTTTTACTTATTAAGCACATACTACACCCTACCCTTCCGTCACACATGCTGATATAAGTGACTATATATATTACATTTTAGCCACATCAATAAAAATATACCATGACACTTCGTCACATGTAACCAAACTTTTGAAGTGTGGATAATAATTATCACACTTTATTCTAAAAGTGCTGCCAAATGTATTATAAATACGTGTTTTGGTCATAATGAATTAAAAGTGTGACAAACACCATGACATATCGTCACATTTGACCACACTTTATTAGTTTATTCTAGAAGTGTGGCCAAATGTATAATATATATGTGTGTTTTGTCACATGAATCAAAAATCAAACAAATGCCCCATACGTACACCAACTTGTGCATGTATGTTTGACCGACCCAACTTGGACATCAAGATACGGAAATTAACCTTCAGAATTTATCTAAAAAACATTATATTACGCGCTTCTTATAGTTTTTAACATTTATTATCTAAAAAACACGAAAAGTTTTAATATACTCAGTTTAGAAAAAAAAAAGAAAAAACTGGTTATATAATTAGGACTTTTCAGGGATTAGTACCCTCTAAATCTTGATTAAAAGTGGGCATATACACGAAAGTATTAAATACTAAATATAAAAAAATAAAAAGCACATGGACAGCATATATTTATGTAATAATTTTGTATAAAAATGGGAATTGTAAATACGGAAAACCAGAACAAAGAAAGTTACGGTTAAAGCCAAAATTATAGAAATAAGTAGACAAGAGGGTTTTCATATTTCATCAGAATCTCTTTCTTTCTCCCCAAATTATTTTATCTCATCTTTAACTTGGATCGATTTCATCATCTCCAACCCTCCGATCAACCCTCATTAGGGTATGTTCTTCATCAATTCCCCTCTAATTTCCCCCAATTTTTCTTAATTTTCTTCAAACATTCGATTTTAAGTATTTTGAGTAGATAAAAAGCCATAAGCTTGATGTTGTTACAACGTACATCGATCATCATTGCTTTAGGGATAAGGGTTTTTCCTCCGATTATAAATGTGTTGATGATCGTCTCTTTTTTTTTTAGGTTTTTTCCCCCTTCGGCCCAAATTGGTAACTTAATTCCAGCTCTGGGGGTCCGTTGATGATAAAAAGGTACAGTTTTTTTTCATGATAATTTGTGTTTTATTCATTTCGCGAAGTGGGTCTCGTTGGAAATCATGTTGTTTGTTGACTTGTTCTCGGAATTTGTTGTTAATTTGTTTTTGGAACTGCGAATTTGTTTACCAGGTTTTAGGATAAAATTAGAAACAAATAATTGAAATTAAACCCAAAAAGATGCACTTTCTTTGGCAAAATGCCATTGAAAGATCGGTAATTTGTGTTTTCTTATGCTTCTTGTTGATTGCTATTGAAAGATTCATGGAAATTAAGGTAGGTGGTTTGATTAAGGTTGGTTCCTGAAGTTTTATAAAATTTTTACCACCCTTATCTAGAGAAACTAATTAGATTTGTGTAGGGTTGGTTTTGATCCTGCAATAGAATTTTCTATGTTGTCAAACATAACCTTAAGTAATGAACAAAAGCTGGAATGTTGGTAATGCTGTTCCAAATGGCATTCTAGCAAACGGCCAACCGGCCAAACAGTACCCAACAAAACCCCACTCATACCAGTAGGGTCAAGGGTGAGAGGAGGGCAAACCTCATCTCTACCCCATGGAATAAAAAGGTTGTTTCGGGAGAGACTCTAGCATTTGGCTAATCATATACAAAAATGTACCACTAATTTTGGAAAAGAAGAAGAGTAGGGAAATTTCCTTCTTGATTTGTATGTGAATTTTCGGTGCATGTGTTTTATTGTGAACTCAAATGAGTACGCACTATTTAGTTATTGTTTTTGAATTTGGTTGTGGTTGATCGGTTTGACTATTTGTCATTTGTTGCAGTTTGCTTTTGATTAAACCACATTTAGATGGTAGGTACGTTAATCGATTTAACGCACATTTAGGTGAAAATTTGGCTCATATGCAATGCATTGCCTTGTATATTGTTGTCCTTTGGCAGAATAGTTGACGTAGGTTATACAAGTACTGGATAGTATTTTTTTTACAAAACTTTTATGGATGGTTTGGATTTAAATTTAGAGCATCTTAGGTAGGTTACCCAAGAACATATTTTGCATGATACAATATTGTTATATCTTTCTCACTTTCTTAAGGGACCCACCTTTTCTAATTGAAATTTGTATACAGCCGCTAATCCGAAAAATTGCTATTTAGTCAAAGGT
This sequence comes from Deinandra increscens subsp. villosa, assembly GCA_039602395.1. Lineage (NCBI taxonomy): Eukaryota > Viridiplantae > Streptophyta > Magnoliopsida > Asterales > Asteraceae > Deinandra > Deinandra increscens. Next base: position 19,027,218 of record JBCNJP010000020.1, on the reverse strand, counting down.
TTAAGTTTTTTTACTTATTGCCTACTTTAGCATGATATATTCCCTTTGTCTCAAAACCAAATGTGGTAATTTCCATTTTGAATTGTCCCTAAATAAATATAACTATTCCCATTACACTTTTCCTCAATTAATAAGTAATAATGATGGATGATTCATCGGTGGTCATGGAATCGACGGTCCATATAATTGGGAGAAACAGTGGTTCGGGTACTATTGATTTAGAGTATGCTACCCTAAATGGTGACTTGAAGTTTGGGAGACCATTATGCTGCCCTTTCTTATCACTTATGTTAGCTTTATGATATATCTCTATGTTAAAAATTAAAAGAAGGTCATATAAAATGAAATTATTTTATATTATGATATTATCTAATGCATGTTTTTCTTTGATTAATCAGGATTTGCTTGCAATTCATCATTAAAGAACATGGGGCAACGGAATATGCTGTATACGGGTCCAATACTTGACACAGAACATGGTCATATTCATCCAGAACCGTGTGTAGTACCTTATGGTGGAATGCAGAATTTTCCGCAACCTACTAATAATCACGCAATATTACCACCCTCAGGAAGCCGAACAAGTTTCATTCAACACCTGCCGGAAAATCATGGACCTTTGCCACATGGGATCACTCAATTCAACAGTCTTGATCCTCATCATCATCGTCCTGCTAACAATGTATTTATGACACCTAACGGTGTCCGAGTTTTCCCAGTTGGAATCAATCACGGGATTCAAGATCAATTGTCATTTCCTAGCGTTCACGGAAGCTTTGAAAATTGTCAATTTATGGATGGTTTTAAGAGAAAAAATGCTGAAGGATTCGCCGGAAATATCCAGTATTTTTATCCAGCACCGGGCTCGAGTTCTTCGGTTGCTATTCCTATGAGCACAGAAGGAACAATGATGGATGGTCCATCGGTAGTCATGGAACCGACGGTCCATATAAGTGGGAGAAACAGGGGTTCAGGTACTATTGGGGTTGACCCAGTCTTGGCTCATAGTAATAACCATTTGATCCCAGGTAACTATGGTGGTCAACCTATTCAGGCGGTTCCTAACCCATGGCTGGATCAACAATTTTGCGGTAATGGTAATGATGGCGGTGCTTTTTCATGGAATCATGGTCCCGGTATACCATATCTCCAAGGTAATCCCAGTGTTTAAATCTATGCCAAATTCCAAGCTCTAAACATTCTTCTTCTTTTTTTTAAGAGACAAAATTTGCATATTTTGATGGATTTAGTGGTTGGTGTAGATTTACCCTTTCTTTTTTTTAGTAAAGATTTTATTGCTTTTAAAGGATGCAAACGGGCGATGAAAAATGTTGTTTGGATGTGCTTCTGCTGTTTGAAATGTCAAGAATAAGATAATAAGATATTTGGATACGAATTTGTCAAATTAGGCCTCATAAATGCAAAATGACATTTTTGTGAAACAAGTAGAGCTCGATTGTGTGTAAAAGTCTGTCAGATTTGGCTTCGAAAAGGGACAAATAACTGAATAAGTATCTTATTAAACCTTTAGAGACCGGTGCTATTGTAGATAGTATGAAATTTATTATCAAAAACTAATTATTTGACCCATTAAGTACTTAGAACCAGAATAATATCAATTTAGAAGTTTAGATCTCCTAACTTACTCCCTTAGTTCCATGAGAATCACTACAAAATTTCCATTTTTGGTAACTTTTTAAAATTAATTACTTGCCTATTGCAGGACCTATAAATGGGGGTGGTATGGAGGCTGCAAATGTAGGGTTACATGGATATCAAGTCACACCCAGCAATAGAAATCCGGCAGCTTTCGCGCACCCAACCGCCATCACACCTCATCAGGGTCCCCACAATCTCCACCACCCACCACCAATGCCGCCAATGCAAAGCCTTAATATAGACTTCCACTCTCAGTTGCCGTCAACTTCACGCAGGGTTCCAACAAACACCACTGTAAATCCTTTTCAAAATGGGATCGAGCCCGGGCCCAGATTTGTGGGTCCCACACAGCCAACTGGATTAAGGGTTTTTCGGCCTCATCGACGGGAGCTTATGGTTGATGCAGCTGCTAGGCATCGGGTCTTTCCCCATTTGAGGGTTCTCCCTGAAGATGTAATACACACGCCCTCTCTCTCATGAAAAAAATGAATTTATGCAATTATTTTGGAATCTTTTAAGATGGGAAATTGTGGTTTTCATATGCTGGTTTTTTATACTTGCACTAATTAACGTGTTTTTGACATGTAGGGTGTTGCAATTCTTGATATTTCTGGTTATCATGAAGTAGGAAATTCGGTAGATCAGCATAGAGATATGCGTTTGGATATAGATCACATGTCATACGAGGCAAGTTATAACATTTCACTTTATTTAGCAATAAAATAGCACATGTCTTGTATTATTTATACATATAGATGATAATTTGCCATTGTTGTGTCATTCTTGCAACTGTTTTCCTTCGAATGCAGGAGCTTCTTGCACTTGGGGAACAGATCGGTAGTGTTGGGTCGGGTCTTTCAGATGATTTTATTCAAGAACATCTAAAAACCCGAGTATCTGCTACATCTATATCTTCTTCTGAACCTGAAGATGCATCTTCTGCTGATCAAGAACTTTACTCTTGTGTGATCTGTCAGGTATTTCATGAATTATCATCATTAGTAAATTTTCTATGCTTTTTATGTTCTTGTGTGCTTATTACCATGATCTTTGTTAATACCTTCCCTGGGGATCTTGATCAGACGTTCCTTGCTTATATGTAAAAGTTATTATGCTGCCATAAAAAAGCGTAAAGTTTGCAATACTGCAAACCGCATAAAAAGGTAACCAAGTATGGCAACGTTTCTACTTTTGGTAACCAACTCTAGCTAGGTAAGGCTTAATCATCAAGATTATAAAAAACTTCTATTGAAGGTGATCTTCTAAGTCCTAAGTTAACTGATTTTCACATGCCATGTAGAAACAAGGTCAACTTGGTCAAAGCTATTATCATAAGCTGCAACATCTTCAAAATGACGAGTAACTTGTACGGAACTACGGATTAACCTCAAATATAAACTTTTAGTAATTTGATGGTTTTATACCTTTATGAAAAAGTTTGACAGAGAATGGTCTTATCTAGTAAAAAAGAGTCGGTTAGTCAACATATAAATTTACCAAAGTCGGTTTGCCTTCTTTACAAGATTAGACTTAGAAATGGGGTTATTAATCCTCAATTATTTTTCCTCTTTGTAAATTTGTATTTACTCGGTTCACGTGGGTGCAAGGGGTTGAACGAGCCGAGCCGAGCCTAGCTTAAGCTGGCCTAAGCTCGAGCTCAGCTCATTAACTTATTAGATCTCGAGCTTGAGTTTGGCTCGTTTTGAGCACTATTCTAAGCCTCGAGCACAACTCGTTTTGAGCTCGTTAGTAGTTTGTCAAGCTCAAGCCGGGCTTGTTTATTATCTATTAATTATCTTATTCCCCCTATATATACAAAGCACAACTTCTTATTTTGTCTTTTTTGTTTTGTGTTTTCTTCTTTTTCTTTTTTCTGTTTTTTTATTATTTATTATTTATTATTTTTGTTGTTTTGTTGTTTATTTGTTTATATATTTATTACCTATTTATTACCTATATAAACAAAGTACAACTTATTAGGATTGTATTTTAATGTGATTAGACCATGCGGCTCCGGTGGTTAAATGCCACGTGGCAACATCCAATAAATTTTTTTTAACGTCTTTGCGAAGTCATTTTGTATTTGCCTTTTCTTTACAATTTTTTTATTTTATTTAACATTGTCACAAAGCCATTTTTTTACTTTCGTTTTCTTTACGTTACGCTTTAATAATGCAATTGTTTTGTGTATCTGCATCCTTTAGGTCCTAGGTTCGATGCTTGGAGCATTTGGCTTCTAATTTTAGCGTTGTTGTGCAGTCTTTTTGTATTCCCATTCTCTTTACGTTGTGCTTTAACAATGTAACTGTTTTGTATACTCGTGTTATCCCCGCGGCAACGCGCGGTAGTAAAATCTAGTTTATATACATTTGCAATTATTTTTTATATGATCATAATTTTTATATATAACATAATACATATTATTATTTTTTTTATCGTAGTTTTTGTATAATATAATTATGATGTAAACATACATTTAACTTATTAAATTAAAGTTATATAAACATTAGGCTGTATAGGCTTGTGAGCGTGCGTAGTCAAGAGTGGCAGATCTAGGATTTTCACTTAGTGGTGTTAAAAAAGAAGTAGGTGTAAGGGGGTCAAAATAATTACATTACTTGGCATACAATACTATGGAAAATTAGAGATTAAAAATATAATAAACATGCACTCTTCATACAGGCGGGCTTAACTTTTTTTGGGCATAAAGTGAATTCTTAAATCAGGTTCTATTCAATAGTTACAGAAACAAACTTAAAATAATTATAAAAATCAACAAACAGTAGGATTGGATCTGCCTTGTCTTTTCCGAAAGCCGCTTTATCACAACACCTGATAGCATCCGTTCATTCTTGTTGTAGTCACTAATGGTTTTCTAGTCCAACGAGTCTTGGGGACTTCGGTCCCATAGACTTGAAGGTTCCAGGTTACATTGATACGAGTCTCGCTGACAAATTGTCAAGGGTGCAATTTAGCATCCATTATAACAAAGAACTCTGAAAAAAATTCCTTCACTTGATCTAATATATGTTGAATGACACTAAAGAATCTTAAGTTCTACTAGATTCCCAGCACAAATGAAGAAAGCATGGATTCGTCCATGCTAGTCGTGCTTGGGCTTGAGCTCGTTTAAGTGGGATTCAATTCAAGCTTTTAGCGAGCTGATTTCGAGTGGCTCTCTACTTGTTTACACCTCTAGTAGATGGGGTATCATCATGATTATATATTTGTTATTAGTTTTATTTATCTGATTCTTTGTTTTTTTCCAGACTAATTATGATGACCAAGAACAAATCGGAGTGCTAGATTGTGGGCATGAATACCATGTCGAATGTGTGAAAAAGTGGTTGATGGTGAAAAACACCTGCCCGGTCTGCAAATCAACGGCACTTGCTGCAAAAGCTAAGGGATCATAAAAACCAAAGAAATGGAAGAGAAGCAAGAAGCCTTGACACAATTCAGGCGCCTTGTTCGTCTTCTGATATAAATATATAAGTAAAAGAGAGGGCGTTGTTCTTTCTCTTTTATAAATTATGGTAAATATGGGAACTTGGTTTTGTTTCTTTCTGAGATGTGACGGTTAACAAACTGTTAAAAAGAACCGTAACCTCGGTTGAACCATTTTGTACAGACCTTTTATGTCGGTTCGCTCAGTGGATGATCTGTCTGGAGTAATATGTACTTATGAATGTTAATATCAGGTTGAACATTCATTGAATCTCTTCTGTTTGATATACATGCTCATGGTTTGGAATGTATGTATGCATGTTTGGCAAACTCTCGGTCTGTTGATCGCTTTGTTTGTGTTTCCAGCCATTTGGTCATCTTTTCGCATGAACGGAACTTGAATACTTGTTTTCTGTTATATGAGAAAACTGGAAATTTTGATCAACTTTTTGAGCAGGGATGTGAATCATTGAATTGAACTGAACATAACCTGTGTTTTTAAATAGGGCTGTAAATGAACCGAACGAAGTTGTGTTCATATTCATCCATTTAGTATTGAACTTGTTCATGAACGGTTCACAAATAATAACCGAGCGGAAATTCTTGTTTGTGTTTGTCATTAAGGAATTGACCATGTTTTTGAACACAAGTAAAAGTATACTAATTTTAAAAGAATATATATATTCTTAATCTCAAACACTAGACATAACACCTTAACTAATATAAAGTTAAGCACTCATAACAAGAAACATAATATCTCGATACATTGCACAAATTAAAAATAGTGATCATAAACATAACTAGTCCAAAATAATGTTTTAAATATATAATTTTTAAATAACTAATAATGTTATAAATATATAATTTTTAAATAACTACGTTTTTAACAAAATTCAAATGGCAAGAATTTTTATATAAATAAACTAACAAACAAATGTGTTACCGAATGTAAACGAACATCGATTACTTTTACTTCATCAGAGAATATCTTGTGGATTGTCACTATGTCTAACTTCCAAGAACTCTTTTAGGAAGTCATTATCAACTATTTTAACATATATTAAGTTTAACCATGAAGTCACTTTTAGACCTACAAACCATATAATTACATGAGATAACTATTTAAAAAAAAAACAAACACAAGGTGTTGCCTAGTCGTTTGGTGAAGTGCCCCCTTCGATCCCTCCAGCATTGTGGTAGAGAGTTCGGGGCCAAAGGTTTCTCGCGCCTTGTCGCCCATCTTAAAACCTCGCACCTTAACAGTGATGAGCGCTGTGACGCGTTGCGGGACACCCTCTCGGTAGACCGCGGGGTGTTTCTTGCCTTGGAGGATGCCTTAAAGGCCCTTGATTCTTGGTTGTGTGGTCGGTGCATGAAAATTCACCATGTCGGCCGCTTGTGCCACCACGAGGACGGGGTTTCTCGCTTTATCATTCCTTCGGACGGCGAAGCCAGGCATATCACCGAGATCCCCATCACCCTTGGCCTTGTTGACCCGCCCGGGCTTGGCCCCGTCAATGTAGGGGGTGGGAGGCATTTGGATAGGGAGCTCCTGGATAAGATTTTCAAGGCCCGTGTCACCACTGTTAAGAGTTTACCTCTCAGTTGTCGCATGGCCTTTTCCCAGGCCCTTAAAACTGCTCTGCTTCAGGTGGCGGCTCACCCCGATTCTATTGAGGCCTGGGTTCGGTTGCTTATTCTCCCTAGGTGCACGCTGCGGGTTTTTAACCCTAAAACGCGCCAAGAGGCTCGCTCTGGGAACCGCAAGGCCCTGCAATGTCGTTCCATCATGGCTTCCCTATCTACTTGGGGGGGAGAGGAGGGTATTAACCAGCTGATTGATAACATCCTTGAAACCCCTGTTTGTGGGCCTGGGGGGCCTCCTGATACTGCTTCTGGCAAGTCGGCTGCGGAGGGGTCCAACATAAACCGCTGCATCCGGAAGATTGCGGACGGTCACTTTACTGCCGCCGTTAAAATTCTCTCTTCGTCTGGGGTTGCGCCTTATGGACCTGCCACCACTCGGGTTTTGGAGGAGAATCATCCTGTGTTACCACCACCCTCCTTGCCGTCTGAGCCCCATACCGAGCCCCCACTTGCGGCTACCACCGAAGTGGTTTTGGCTTGCATTAAATCGTTTCCCAAGGGGACTTCGTGCGGGAGGGACGGCCTGCGGGCCCAGCACCTTCTGGACAGCCTCTGCGGGGAAGGGTCTGCCGTTGCTAACGACCTCCTCGGGGCTATTACCTTGGTAGTCAATTTGTGGTTGGGGGGGAGGTGCCCCCCCGGCTTGGCCGAGTTTGTGGCGTCGGCCCCTCTCACACCTCTGCTAAAACCTGATAACGGGATCCGGCCCATCGCTGTCGGCACCATCTAGCGGCGATTGGTTTCTAAAATCGCTATGAAAGGAGTCGGGAAGGAAATGGCTAAATATCTCGGGGACTTTCAGTTTGGGGTTGGGGTGCCTGGGGGAGCTGAGGCTATCTTGCATGCGGTTAACCGGTTGGTTGCGGGGAAACATGATGACAGCTCGCTGGCAATGCTTACGGTTGATTTCTCCAACGCGTTTAATGTAGTGGATAGATCGGCCTTACTCCGGGAAGTGCGACTAAGGTGCCCGGCTATATCTCCATGGGTCGACTTTCTCTACGGCCAGTCTGCGAGGCTTTACTTAGGGGGAGATCATATTTGGGCCACTACTGGGGTGCAACAGGGAGACCCTTTGGGCCCTCTCCTGTTTGCCCTTGTTCTTCACCCCCTTGCGCACCGGATTCGAGAAAATTGTCGCCTCCTCCTCCACGCGTGGTATCTTGACGATGGCACTCTCATTGGGGATTCCGAGGAAGTGGCCAATGCTTTGCAGATTATTTCGGAGACCGGCCTCTCCCTGGGCTTGCAACTCAATATAAAGAAGACGGAGCTGTTCTGGCCGTCTTGCGATGGGAGGAAGAATCGGCCGGGCCTCTTCCCCTCGGGCATCAGTAGGCCGACCCTAGGGGTAAAGCTCCTCGGGGGGGCAGTCAGTAGGGATGGTGGGTTCATTGAGGGGTTGGCGTCCAAGAGGGCTTCTAACGCTGCCGCTCTAATGCACCTCCTTCCTAAGATTCGGGACCCACAGTGCGAACTCCTCCTGCTTCGCTCTTGCATGGGTGTTGCCAAGCTCTTTTTCGGCCTGCGGACCTGTCCCCCCGCCCACATGCAAGGGGCGGCCTCCTGCTTTGATCAGACCCTGCGCGAGACAGTTGAAAACATTGTGGTCTGTGGAAGGGCTTATTTTGGGGACCTTCAGTGGCGGCTCGCTTCCCTGCCTATCCGGCACGGAGGGCTCGGGGTTTCTTCGGCCTTGGAGGCATCGTCTTATGCGTTTGTAGCGTCCAGGGCCCAATCCTGGGGGCTGCAGGACCACATCTTGCGGGAGAGCGGGGTCTGTGGCATGGACTCGGATTATACTTTCGCTCTGGCGGCCCTGCGTGACATCGTACCGGGTTTTGATCTTAGCGGTTTCTCTGACAAGGACACCGCCCCCCCAAAACCCCAACATGTTTTGGCGAATGCCCTTTCCAGCAAAATCGTGTTAGATATGGAAACCCGGTTTAATATGAATGCCAGGCATAAAGCGGTGTGGAGCTGTCTTCGTCAACCACATGCCCAAGATTTCCTCCATGCTCTCCCCATTGATGGGCTCGGGCAGCGCATGTCGTCTGTCGAATACCGATCTATCCTCAAGTACCGGCTTATGATACCCCTCTTTCCCGCGGACGAGAAGTGCCTTGTTTGCCGCAAGGCGTGTTTGGACTCGTTTGGGGAGCATGCGGTTCACTGTAAAGATCTCCCGGGGTTCAGGTACCGTCATGACTGGGTCCGGGATGTGCTATTTGACATTTTCAGAAAGGCTGGGATTTCAGCCAAGAAGGAAGCCCCCGTCAACTTCTTAACTGACCCAAAAGAGGGGCGTTCGACCCTTAGACCGGCGGACATCCTGGTGTTTGGGTGGTCAAGGGGGAAGCACGCTTGCATCGATCTGACTGGGGTCTCTCCCCTTGTGGGCTTTGGTTCTGGAGTTTTCACGGCGGGGCAGGCTGCTGCTAAGGCGGCTGCGGGTAAGGTGGACAAGCACGAGAAGGCATGCCTCGAGAATCAGCATGTGTTTGTCCCCTTTGCTTTTGACACGTTCGGGCACCTCGCGTCAGAGGCTGCGGACACGCTCGGGCGGATCCAGAAGGTTATGCATGGACATATAGTGACTCCTAGAGCTAGGAAACTTGTTTTCATCCGCTTAGGTTTTGCTACTCAAAAAGGGCTTGCGGCGCAGCTTGTTGCCCGCTTGCCCCGTATGTCAGACTGAGTTGTAACCTTTATTTTGGTTTAAAATATATATATATATATATATATATATATATATATATATATATATATATATATATATAGTGAAAAGTTCATTGTAGACACCCCCATAAGTGTAGACAGGTAGACACCTTTTTTCACCATTAGATCTCTTGATCTAATGGTTGTGATTAATTCATTTTTTTCTTTTTTTCTTTTTTCTCATTATTTAGAACATTTCACATGTGAAAAAGTGTCATTTCACATGTGAAAGTGTCTACAATGAACCTCACCCTATATATATATATATATATATATATATATATATTATACCTATTTTGATGAGTAATCTGAATAGTAAAACTCACAGATGTAAAGGGGAGTGGACCAGCGGTAAATAGAGTGTCTTTCATCATAAGCTAACATGTTATTTCCTGGATGTGATTCGTTCATGATATGTAACCTAATTCACTATTGAAATGACATAAAACAAAGTCCATTATAGTCCATTGCGCAAAACATAAAATATCAACATCAACAAAAAAATATTTACACAACCTCAAATCAAATCTTATATTTGTATATGCTTATTCTTCAATCGATTGATATCCATAAGCAAATGATTAGACTTCACTCTTTTTTTATCGCTTGAACTTGTCATTCGCCTTACTTCTTTGAATTTCCTTTGACTTTTTATCAATTTGAATAGACACTTCATTGAGTCCGTTACATAATGCATCTAGTAGTATTAATAAATCAAGAAAGAGACGACAGACGCGGCGACGGTCCCATTGTTGCACGCCGAGGCCAATGACAAGTTCAAGCGTCTTCTGCATTAGGGAGTGGTATCAGTAGATTTTTTTTTTGAACGACCAACTTTTATAAAAACTAGCGAGACGCTAGAAAACACAACAAAATACAAGACATCAAACAAAAATTACAACACCGAAACACCACCCAACCAAGAATCCCAAACAATGTTTAGAAGATTAGCCTTGTGCCTTAACCACATGAAAGAATTTGATTTGATGCCTTCAAGCAAACGTTGAGGATGAGAATTTTTGCCCTGAATTGTTGGTCAAATGATTGTTATATCCGGCACATGCGACGAGTGTATTATCAAGGTAGGTAATCACCAACAACTAATTACGTCCCTTCTGTAAACAATCTGAATTCGTTGAAGGTGTCTGACACTCGTTTTTATAAACAAACTGAACCCGGCAATAAGTACATAAAAAATGTGAAGTAATCATTTGCTTATGGATATAAGTCAAATGAAAAATCCTTACAAATATAAGGTCTAAGTTTTGATTTGAGATTTTGTAAATATTTTTGGTCAACATTGATATCTTATGTTTTGCACAATGGAATACAAAGGACTTTTTGTGTCAATTCAATTGTGTTTTAGGCTACAATTACTCCTCCTGAAGTATACTATCAAGATCAAAAGGAGAAACATTATAAAACATGTCACCTCTACATACCGTGAATCACATCTGGGAAATAACCTTGACCTGACGGGATCTGCTAATGCCTCTTTGATGGGTCTGATGATACGCTTCTTCTTTAATCTGATGACGAAACCTGCGAGAGGTAAGTTAAGGAAGGAGATGGTTAGTTGTTCCCAGTGGTTACCGGTGGCCGGCGACAAAAAAATTAAGGGGTGGAAGCGCAATCTAGAGCCGTTAGAGGTTAGAGGTTAGAGGTTAGAGATAGAAAAAGTTGGGTATAAGTCTAGTGAAGAACCCCCCTAGGGTTTGATTTGAGGTTTATTTGCTGCGTGTTCTTGTTTATGTTTACTTACTTGGGGACTATTTATGTTTGGTTCCCGCTAGGGTCTTAAATCTATTATATTAGAGGTGTAAATTCTTAACCAGTTATTATTCTTTTACCAGTTATTATTCTATAACTGGTTCTTAACTAATTTTTCTAATTGATCCTAACCAGTTACTAACCGATTCTAACCGTATGTTACTTGGGCTGTAAACGAACGAACACGAATGAGACATGCTTGTGTTTGTTTGTTAACATGTTATCAGACTATCGAACGAACACGAACAAACAATCGAACAAGATTTTTCGTTTGTGTCCGTTTGTTAACCAAAGAGCTATGTTTGTGTTCGTTTATTAACCAAAGAGCTATGTTTGTGTTTGTTTCTTATTTTTTTTTACAATTCTGGTTAAACGAACCAATGAACCAAACATACCAAACCAAACACAGTCACAAACAAACCAAACGAACATAAATTTTTGACGATTAGATTGATGATGATATTCACATAACATTTTTAGAATAGATAAAAGTTACAAATCTTCATATACGTAAATCAACACCATAAGAAAACCTCTAGAATGCATCACTAACAATCACAAGTCGGTTCTATATAATCTCAAAATCGACACTACATAATCTCAAAATCGGCACTTTGCTAGAAGTAACTCAAACATATTGACAATCGATACTCAAAAATCAAAGGACCGCTGAGAAAAAATTGAAATAAACTTATAGAGTGTAGCGACGCAGTGGATGTCGAATGCGTGGAGTTGTGGCCTGTGGATGTCGGATTCTTGGAGCCGTGCGTGGAGGATTGGAGACTACAAGTTGAATTGAACCCTAATTTACTAAAAGGAAATTTGAGATATGCGATGGTCATAAATATTTTTAAAACTAAAAGAAAGTTCGAAAACATCTAAAAGGAGATTGGAGGATTAGAGTCGTATGTTGTTAAGTGTAAAATGTGAATTTTAATATTATTAAAAATAGTAATGTTAACAAACAAACACAAACGAACAATACGAATAAACACAAACGAACGTTCACGAACACAATTGAACGAACGAGGGCTATTTTCGTTTTCTTTTGTTAAGCTAAACGAACAAATTTGTTTGTTTGTGTTCGTCCATTTAGTAAACGAACGAACACAAACGAACTCCCGTCCAAACAGTTCACGAACATTTCGTTGAAATTTCGGTTCGTTTACAGCCCTATATGTTACAAACCGGTTAGTGTTAATACACTACAATGTTCACATGGACACTAATATATATACATATACATTAGCGTAGAAACCAAGGACGATCCGGTCGGATCGATCGCACCAGATCTTTATATGTTCTTCGACCCAACCATGCCCAGATCTACGTGCTTGCGATTATCATTGAAAACACGTTAGAAGGTGTCAGAGACCTAAGTCTCTAAACCACCCTCTGACAGTCAACATTAGAACTGAATTAATGATGAATAAACTCATAGAGAGTAATAAAGTAAAAGTGAGAGAGGAGAGGAGAAAAAAAGACATGGAATAAGGAGGAGAAGCTCTTATTTATAGGAGAGTCGCCCTAGGGTTTGGAGTGAACTCTTTATTAAGCCCGAGACCGTTGGGTCAAGCCCAATTAGGGATTATCCTCAACAGTTAATATATATGCACTAATACATATATAGAGGAACAATAAAATGAAAACCTCTTTAAGTTTGGAAAACCGTGAAAACCAAGCTAAAAAATTTGTGTTTTGTTCCGATTTGTTTTATGGTGACTCTCTAAGTTAAAAAAAACCCCCTTTATGTAAAAAAGTAAAAAAACGCCTAGTAAATTTAAAAAAAAAAAAAAATTATAACCGATGTTACATATGTAACATTACCCTGTTACATAACATCGGTTTTAAAAAAATTTACTAGGCGTTTTTTTTTACTTTTTTGCATAAAGGGTTTTTTTTAACTTAGAGAGTCACAATAAAAAAAATCGGAACAAAAAACAAAACTTTTAGCTTGGTTTTCACGGTTTTCCAAACTCAGAGAGGTTTTCATTATATCCCTCCCCTACATATATATTAATATATATACACATACACACACATATATATTATATATACACTAATACACACGTATAAATTTACACTAACTGTTAGTATTTTAGTGTAAAATGGATAAAGTTCGATATGCAAATATGAGTCGACGCATATTTGCATATCAACGAGACTAACGGGGGTTCGAGGGTAGCGCCCCCGAAAGCGGGGTCCAAGGGGCAGAGCCCCTGGCTGGGGTTAAGCTGCTTGAGCAGTTGATTGACAACTCCAAACCGCTTCCTATTTGTTTGGATCGGAATTCCATTCATAGGTACGCTAATCATATTTTGATTAGATTTCTCTTTGCAAACATACATACAAATCCTTTTAATCTTCTGATTTTATCCGATCGTGAAGTGGTATACACTCGATTTTATCGATCTGAAAGTGATATTCACGACTTCAGATTCTATCAATTTACACATTCCTAACACTAACACATATACACCAACACTAATACATATATATACATTATACATCTATGTTTGTTATATTTGATCTAGAATCACTTTGTATTTGTAATGTTTTTTGTTTTTAAATCAATAAATATTTTGTTTATTAGTTTATATAATGTTTTAACAAGTAAAAAAGAATTATTTTTTAACAATACTAATATGTTTTTTAATTTGTCATGGCCAATAATCGGTTAGACTAGTTAGAGGTTTTCAGTCCAGAAACCTGTTAGTAACCTAACCAATTAGACTAGTAACCGATTTAGTCAATAACCGGTTACGTTACTAACCGGTTACTAAAAATAACTGATTATTGCACCTCATGCCACCACCGCTGCCCCTCCAGCGTGCGTGATCCATGTAGGTGACGGACGCCACCCTCTGACGTTATAGGTGGTCTAAGGGTGTGTTTGGCGCGCCATAAACTAGCTTATAAGCTAGCTTATCAGCTAACTTATAAGCTAGCTTATCAGCTAACCTATAAGGTAGCTTTTTGACGTACCAAATAGTTTTTTTTTTTAAAACGAGTTTTTTTTAAAAGCCTCGTTTGGTAACGTTAAAAAGCTAGTTGGAGTAGTGTTTCAATTAGCTTTTATAATATTTTCAGCTTTACCCTTCCCTATCTTATAAATAAATACTTAGATTTACATTTATGCCATGTACTTTTATGTCATTTTATATTTTTCAGCTAGTTTATCAGCTAATTTTTACCAAATATTATTTTTTATCAACTAGCTTATAAGTTAGCAGCCAAACATATCTGGTAGATCTTATTATTGTGGGCCCCAAATTATTTTTCCTTTCTTTTGTAAATATTAAATACAACCTCCTAAACAAACGTCGATCACAACAAGACCGGCCACATAACTAAATTGATTAACATAGACAACCCATATCTAATGATTCCCACCTCTATTTTACATAGGTATATAGTTCAACAAACTCTAAAAAAAACAGCCATCAAATATATAATACAAGATCCACTGCAGTTAACGGATTAAACAAATACAAAAACATCATGAAAATTGAAGTAACACAAGTAGCCTGAACTACTTCTCTTCTTAATAACATCAGATCTGCTAAAAAAACAACCTGATTAACATCTCTACTATTGTTGTTAAGTAGAACAGCAACCAACTTTCTTCACAGCTGAAACATCATCCTTTGACCCGACATTAATCGTTTGACCTTTAGGCATCGCAGCAGAATCGCCTCCGATGTCAAGGGCTTTTCGGCTAACCACATGGTATATCTGTGAAAGGACTTCAGTGAAAGCATTCTCGACATTCATGGACTCGAGGGCCGATGTTTCCATGAAGTAAGTGTTTTCTTTTTCAGCAAAGGTTTTTGCATCCTCGGTGGTAACTGCACGTAAGTGGCGTAAATCTGATTTGTTTCCTACTAGCATTATCACTATGTTTGAGTCACTGTGGTCTCTGAGCTCTTTTAGCCATCTCTCAACATTCTCAAAGGTGACATGGCGGGTTGTGTCATAGACGAGCAATGCACCAACAGCTCCTCTGTAGTATGCGCTTGTGATTGCACGGTACCTGTTGCCATTAAAAGACCCACAATTTGAGATTAAAAAAAGATCCAAATTTTAGGTTAGTGTCATTTTTGTGGTTACTTGAAAATAATAAACTTATGAGCTCCACAACTAAAGGATATAAACAAGAAAGATTGCTATTAGATATATAAAAATCTTGTTAGGAACCATAAAGGCCATGAGACTATTAGAGTTTAACAGCTAGATTGTATTTGTGATTTATATTCATGTACTTTCAACTTCAGGAACACACTAAAGCTATTCACATCACAACCTTGTTATCATAATTCACTTATTTGAGCCAACACGATGACTTCCTGAAAGCAACAATTATATGTTTGCTGTGAGTATTAGAAAGACAACCTATAATCCTATATGCTACACATTCTTGGATAAGGGACTTGGTTTAAAAATGCACAAGGTGCCCCAAGGTGTTTAGGTCCCGAAATCGCGACGCATTGCGCAAGGCGCACACATCACGTATGCAAGGCGTTGGTCTATGTACAACCAGAAAACATGTCTGATGTCTCTCTGTTCCGTTTTACTTATCAATCATTTTATCAAACAAACCTTTTCCCTTTGATTGTTTTTACATAAACACAAAAAACATGAGGGCCGCCTCAAGGCCCAGAGGCACTTTCCTGATAGCCTCGTACAGTTGCGCATCATGCACGATTTTCTAAACCAATATTAGAGATATCTATCCACTATTGTGGTCAAACAAATTAATTCTAGCATCCAAAACAATGAGGAAATCCTTATAACAATTACTAAATTACTTAGAACAGAGAGGACTGCCAACAAAACAATCTTCACAATAAACACAAAATCTTCTCAATTAACCTAAAAACTGTCACTTTTGAAAACAAAACTAATTCACGATAGGTTCCACATCTTCATCGCTATAATTTAACTAAAATCATCATTTCCTAAATTTATCCTCCATTTTCTAAAACATCCCACATCCTATTCTCCAATTCTATCCCTATTTCAATTAAATAACACTTTTTATTCCCTTTTCATTATTTTTTTCTCTTTATCTCGCACACAACCACTCACAAAAAAAAATTATATAGAGAGTGTGATAGATAAACAGTGGAACCCCAAATGTAAGGTTCCCAGATGGAGATGGAGTACCTGGTGCATAAGAGAAAATAGACACTGTTTGTAATTTCTCTAAAATTATGGGAATGATGATATCAATGGGGATCCTACAGTGAATGCTCAATAGCAAGTATGAAGATAAGAATACTTCCAAAATTCAAAGTCAAATGGCTCAAATCTAATAATTGGCATTTGGCACAAATCATATATCATAGTTACATAGTATAATCCCAATCTTCATCCTCCTGCAATGGCCAACCTTGTGCTTCCAGATTCACTAAACTTCCCAATCAAGGTATTATATTATTAACCCTAGAAAAACCACAAATGTGGACTAAAAGCGCACCAATTCGCCCTAAAATCAAACCTAAACTTACGATATCACCAAATAGGTAATCAAACAAACAACAAAGTGAAATTCAATTACAGATTTCAAGCAATTGACAGGCAGTAATTTGAGAAATGAATTACGAACCTCTCTTGACCGGCAGTATCCCAAATCTGAGCTTTGATGACCTTGTCATCAACACGGATGCTTCTGGTGGCGAATTCAACGCCGATTGTTGACTTGGATTCGAGACTGAACTCGTTCCTGGTAAACCTGGAGAGCAAATTGGATTTTCCGACGCCGGAGTCTCCGATCAGGACGACTTTGAAGAGATAATCGTAGTCATCGTCAGCTCTATAGGCCGCCATCGATGGTTGTGATCGATAGCGAAGTTCGTTTCAACGATCGGAATCTGGTAAATCAGTTGAGAGTTTGGATTATGAAAAGAAGATGGAGATCAAGTAGCCTTGATTCATGCGAAAGCAAAGAGGCGTCTCGACTCTCGAGGTTCGAGTGAACACGTTTTCTTATTTATTTATTTATTTATTTATTCTGGTTTTGTGTTTTATTTTTGTAAACGAAAAATTAAAAAAAAAAACTGAATTTGCAATAAATCAATACCACATAGCGTCCTATGCAAAAAAGTTTTATTTTGGACGATTATGCAATTTACTCCAAACCACAGGAAGAAAATTTTACAATTAACTCAAAATCCGAATCCGACAGAGACAATTAGACAATCGGAAAGGGAGACGTTAGAGTAACTGGTATACTCGCGTTATCAAGGGCGTAAAGCCTTTCACGCGTCCTCAACAGTGTTGAACACCGCCTAGGGGTGGCACGATTGGGTGGTGTGGAGGATGCCCGTGAAGAATGCAACGGCGTGGAGGGTTTGATTATAGCCGTTGAACGACAATTTATTTTACCGTTGCAGATTTTAAAAAAAAAACATTTTTTTAACCATTTTACCTCATTTTAACACATATTTTTTTACACATCTTCTTCTACTCCTTTCTTTCTCTCTAAATTTTTATAAAAAATTTCAACCATCATGAATCTGAAGCAACTCAAACTCAAACAACAAAAACCCGTGGAATATGCCCACATTCACGGGGTAACCAAACCCGTTGTATACGTGTCCAGGTCAAGTCTCAACCCCAACATCTTTACAACACCAACGTCGCATACCATAACTACGCTCAATGGTGATAGATCCCACCATTCCAATATCCCTAACAAGTGTTCTCACAAGCTCAACCCGAAACATCCCTTGTAGATGATGATGCCGACTTGGAAATAATACCAGAAACATAGGTTCCGGTTTCGGCAAAAAAAAACTCGACGTAGAGACAAAAAGAAGGTTGATGGGATGGAAGGGAAAAAGAAATGAGATACGGACGAAGAACTACATTTGGTTCAGACGTACGTGAATACGTCTGAAGACCCGAGATATGGTATAAAGTTTAAGTTTTTATAATTTTTATTATTTTTATTTCCTTCTATTTTAATCATCTAATACTTTATATTTCTTATAAATTTAGGCAACTCTCAAACCAAATGGACGTTTTGGACTCGTGTTTGTGAAAAGTTCAACGAGAATGTCAAAACACATGGGAAGGTTGGGGAGGTTTCATTTTTTTCGTAACAATGACAAGCTTAGTAGCAAATGATTCGATATAAAGAAGAAAGTTGGCGAGTTTCATGGGATAATGGCGGGACTCGAACGAAACTGTCAAAGTGGATCAAGCGATGTCGACTTGTTAAACCTTACCATTGGTCGTTATCTTGACGATCATAACTCGTCACCTCTCGTTATCTTGGCGAGTTTCATGAGATAATGTTTGGTTCAAATACAAGCAAGACTCATCGACGGATATGGATAGTCACATGAGCTCGACTCCAATGGGACGTTGTCAAGTTGACCTTAACGACGTGGTCAACATGGAGGATATGGAGGAATTTAATGTGATGGAGAGGCCGGTGGGAAAAAAGAAGGTCATGCGGCAACAAAAGGAAAAAGTTGAAGATGATGCATTTATGGAACATGTCATCTTGTTTAACCAAGAACAAGCGAAACGAACGAAATTGAGGGATGAAAAAACACGTTTACAGATGGAAAGAACGGAAATGAAGAAGGAAAAATACGTCTACAACAATTACGCATGCTCAGTTTGGTACCTCCTGCATGGCTGAAGATAAACGACAATTTTTCGAGGATGGGAAGGCGAAAAGATAAGGGGAAAATAAAATAGGGGCCAGTTTATTTTTTTCTATAATTTGTACATCTTTCCCAAATGATTTATAGTTTTACTTACTAAAAATATTTAATTTCAATTTCAATATTAAAAAAGTAAAAAAATTAATGAAATAATAACACCACACCATCATATCATGTATACTCCTTGTATGTGATGAAATTGTGTGATTCGGTCATCGTTAACATGACACTCATTCCACCACCTATCACACCGTGTATATCACATGCTCTTAAAAGATTTATGGGTTGCAAATCAATTTTTATGATAAAATTAAAGTAGTTATTATAATACATCCTATACTATATAGGATTTACATAATAAATACGTAGTCTGATATACCCCATCATGTGGTAGTCTTCTACTGAAGATATCTGCTAGCTGATAATGTGAAGGAACATGAAGAACTCGAATATTACCCATTTCAACCTGATCTCGTACAAAATGGATGTCTAGCTTGATATGTTTAGTGTGCTGATGTTGAATGGGGTTTCGGGACATGCAAATAGCACTAACATTATTGCAATAGACAAGAGAATAACAAAAATAGTTTTTGAACCTTGGTCAGTTAACCGGATCGGTTAATAACCTAACCATTTGATAGGTTAGGGATAAACTTCGTGTAACTGGCCAGTTATTAACCGAACCGATTTAGTCAACGAACTGGTTTTTCTTTGTTGTCCAACAAGGGCGGCTCCGAAAAAAACTCAAAAACAAATTGGGTCCTAGGCGAGATAAATAAATGGGCCCTTATAATATAAAGTCGAAGTTTTGGCCGCCTAACATCGGGATTTCTATAACAATAAAGTTGTATTGTAATAAAAAAATAGAATTTTTTAAAAGTTGAAAAAACTTCTTTTAGTAAAACATGCAACATAAAACATAGTTATTAAAAGAGGTCACTACTGTGTCGTTTTAGAATAGGAAAAAAAGTAGTTTTCAAAGTTCAAAAAAATCATCCCTTGTCTTTTTCGTTTGGGAATAGGAAAAAAAGAAGTTTTCAAAGTTAAAAAAATCATCCCTTGTCTTTAAAAGAACCGGCCTTGTTAATTGAAAAAAAAAAGTAAGATAGCAAGTTTTGAACTTGCGACATTTACCTAATTTTTTCGCTGAATTGACAGTTGAGCTGCTTGAATTTTTGTTATAAGTTAGTGAGACATTTTATATATATACTAAATCTGATATATATATACATATAACATTTTTTTTAAAAATACCGGGCCATAGGCGGTCGCCGACCTTGCCTATGCCCGGGGCCGCCCATGTTGTCCAATAACCAATCAATTTTTTATAAACCGGTAAACCAATTTATACACTTTTACATACCACCAAGATGTCTAATTTATTACATACATATATAACAATATATATTTCCTATTGTATCCTTAGTGGTCTTTATTGTCATTAAAGGTAAAATAGAGAAAACAAAGTTTTATAATTAATTTATTTGTAATGATGGGTAAAGTTCATCTAAGAACCATTATTTATTGTAGGAACTTTTTTTTTTGAACGGCTAAACTATATTACAAACTCCTATTCTAACCCCATAAATCACCAAATAACTGTCATTGCCTGGGTTTGAACCCAGGACCTCCGAGGTAGGCAAAGCCTTACCACCTCCCCCTTTTATTGTAGGAACTTAAAACCCAATTTAAATGAGGGATAGTTAAGTAATTTTGTTATTTTTTTTTAATTTCTCCACTACATTTATGGTAAATATCATATTTCTATTGTACAAGCTTGTAAGAACCAAAAGAAAATGATTTCAAATGAAGTTTTTTTTGGGTAATTTGATATTATTTTAATTTAATCACACGTATATCCACCGGATGACTTAAAAAAAAGTTTTTTTTTGTTTTTGTTTTTTTTGCCTGTCCGATTTTTATTTAGTTTTTTTGTTTTTTTAAGTCGTTAATTTGCCATCATGTGTATAGACCATGAAGAGAAAAAAAAGAAGCACGCAAATTATCTGAATAACCTTAATTCAATTGAAATTTAATGGTTTTACATTAGTTCTTAAGTACTTACACTAATATTGGTTTGTACTACAAGTCTACAACTTTACCCTTGTAATGATTAGTTATCTTCTTCGCAAAAGTTCATATAGTGTAATAATTAATTACTTTTTAGTGTGAAAATTATTTGATTATTATAATAACTAATTCTTTTAATTTAGTATAATCAATCAAGTTATAATATACTTTAAATAAAAAATATAATTTCTTATAATTAAATGATATATAAAATTATTAACTATTAATTATTTATAACCGAGTTATGATAACTTCATACGTTTTTATTTACATAATCCTACTTTATTTTAAAAAATGTTTTGATTTCTAACCGGTATATAAAGACCCGTAACAACACGAATTTGATAATATACAAGACATTAAAAACGTAACAAACTATGTAACAAGACGCGTTTAGAAACTTATAGTTATATACGTAAAAGAAATAATAATTAAGATGCCGTGTTCACATGTTTTCTCCTCTGTACAAATACAACTTGTTTTGTTTTATAATTTACATCTACATACAAGTTGTGACATATATATACTTTTTATTATTAATGGATAACATGACTTTTGGAGTCGTGGAGAAAACCAAGTGTTTAAAAAGTGCAACTTGATGGACCATAATTCATTAAAAACGAATTCGAATCGTCTTCATAAAGTCAATTTCTATCTTTACGCGTTTCCTACACGGGTTTAACTCCATGGACCACGGTTCACTATAAACCACCAAAAACACACACAACACGAGTACCCGAAACACGAAACTCGCGATATGGCTCGTGGCTGGCTCATCCTAATCGCGATCCTTGTCTCTTATACTGTAACAGTATCCGCCAGGCGTCACATCACCACCGTCCACTCATCCACCAATCTCGTCAATGATGACTTTCACCACAATTATGACGATATGCCACTATTATCATCGGAAAACGAGTCGGAGTACTTGTGCAAGCAAACCTACGGGTTCTTGCCGTGCACCACCACGTTACTCGGCAATCTCTTCCTCATTTTCGTCTACGGTTACCTCATGTTCCTTGCGGCTACGTACTTGTCGGCGGGTAGCGAGCTGATGTTGGAGATTTTGGGTCCGGGTATCGTCGGCGGTCTCTTTCTTCCGATCCTCGGAGCGCTTCCGGACGCTATGCTCATTCTTGGTACACAAACACAAACCTTATAACTTGATTTGAGTGTTTCATTGTATTAGAATTGGGTTAGATCATTAGATGTTAAACAGTTGAAGTAGTTTGAGTACTCAAAAGTCATTGCGGTTAGGTTGTCGTGATGTTCGGTTGCCCCCAACGAACGTAATAATAGAGTACTAGCTGATAAGTATCTTACTTGTGACAAGTGGGGTATATTATATATGTTTATAACCAGATGCAATTATATATGTTTAGTTTTTTTTAAACCATTTACATCATTTGAGTCAATTTTGGAAAATCCACATCCGTAAACAGTCGGAAAGAAAACCTGTTAGGCTAGAGATCAAATTCGTCAGTGGCGAACCCACTTTTTTTTTATGGGGTTCGGAAATTTTCGGTGTTTGATCGTTCACCCTATATACAATTTTTTTAGACCGGTTTGGGTGGGGTCGGGTCGGATCAGTTGACGAGTCAATCGTCGTTCAAGAACAAAATTACAAAACAAGACAAAAATATAAACCTTCACACAAATCACACAAATAAGTCGAATTTAGCATCCGCCCTCCAGCAACGATCACAATTCCAAGCGGCGCTTCCAATTTTCGACTTCCGAATCCGGCGAGCGCTGTCCATGTCCGCCTCCTTATCCTCTGTGTGTGTCGATCGCAATTCCCACCTTTCCCGGTTTTTGTGTCGTAAGTGATAAGTTAAAGTCCAGCCCCAACCCAAATCTATTTTTTTAGACTTAAAAGTGTTGGGTCTTGGTTAAACACCTAAAACCATAAACATTATTGTGTTTATTACTTATTAGTGATTCCAAAACTTTGTTAAAACTATAAATTTGTTTTAAGTTGAGGGTCAGTGTAAAAATTCTGTGGGGTTCGATCATAAAATTTCTTAGGGTTCGGTTAAAAAAAATCAGAAAAATAACACACCGCAAAAAAATTCCATGGGGTGTCAGGCGAACCCTTAGGGCTTGTCCTAGGTCCGCCACTGAACTCATGACCTCTCCGTCTTAAGTCTTCCTCTCATCACCAATACCATACATGTTTATAACTAGATGCAATGGGCACGTGTTGTCGTGCAATTGTCACGTGTTGTCGTGCAATTGTCACGTTGAATAACACGAATACACAAAACAGTGTTACTAAACATAATAGAAACAAAAATACTAAAAGGATATACAATGACGTTAGACTTAGTTAAAAATTAAATATATAATATAACAATAAGAAAATAGATACATAAAGACAACGGTGTAAGACAACGGTGCCAGTAGTATCTTCTTTTATTTCATATGCAAAGTAACTTTATCATTTTCTTTTTCCTCTGTTGCTATTGCTACATAGTAGTTTGATATTTTGGTCTAATCTTCTTGTTACAGTTTCTGGATTATCTGGAAGCCCAGAAACAGCTCAAGACCAAGTCTCAGTGGGAATGGGATTATTGGCTGGTTCAACTGTCATGCTCCTAACTGTCATATGGGGATCATGCATCATCATAGGCAAATGTGATTTACAGGACTCATTTGCCATAGATAACCAAGATACCAAAGGATTCAACTTAGTAGGTATATTTCAATGATCCAAGATTTTGAAAAAAAACATAAAAAAAATCGAGATCTGAATTCTGAATACTTGACGCCATAATTCTGCAGGCTCTGGTGTGAGTACTGATATTTGGACCAGTTATTCTGCAATGACAATGGCTGTATCTGTGCTCCCTTTTATAGTTGTTCAATTCCCGCAAATCCTCCATTCGACTTCTGGAAGACAGTTAGCGGTCTTGATTGGTCTTATAACCTCCATTTCTCTTCTCATTGCATACTGCATTTATCAGGTTATATATCTATTTAGTTGGTTATTCAAGTCTGATGTGTTGGGTAGTTTTTGCTTATATATATCATGTATGTGTAACCCTTTTATTTGAGCACAAACAATACAAATAACTAGTTGCAAAGTGAGCGTAGGTCAGTTTAGACCGAACCACTCACTCCATAGTCATCTGTGTTTTCTCTCGTGACTTCTGAGTGTGTGTGTGATAGCTTGTAGTGTTAGATTTGCAGTCTATAGAGACCTGGTTGTCCCTAACATATGATGTTCATATATGGTTAGTTGACTTTGGTTGAATATCATCTGCAGGTGTATCAACCTAATATACAAAAAAGACGCCTTGCTTTTGCGAAGCGTAAGCATGTACAGTCTGGAATTCTTAATTACGTAAAAACAAACACGTTTGGACGACTTTTAGATGATCAAGGCCAGCTTAACCTAGAAGTTCTACACAAGTAGGTTGCAGCATACTTCTATTAATGTGATATGTAGTTAGTTAATTTTCAAGTGAATAGTGTTTCATATAGTAATCTTTGGCACTTTGGCAGGTTGTTCGATTCGGTTGATGTGAATGGAGATGGACATCTTTCACAAGTTGAGCTAAGATCTCTAGTTGTGGGAATGCAGTTAAATATAAATTTAAATGAAGATGACACAGTTTATAAAGTGATGAAAGAATTCGACACGTCTGGAGACGATGAAGTGGATTTTGAAGAGTTTATAACTGGGATTGGGAACTGGCTTGAGGAGGCTAGACTTACCAGAACATATTTTCCTGTAGCTGGTCCTGACACTTTGAACTATATTCATGACTATTATGAGGTATGTTTTTACTATCAGATGACTGCAATTTGCAACTCCAAATTTTTTTTGAAAAAAACTAAGGGAATGAATATGCAGGAAACAAAGAGGGAGCATTACCTTTTGGGCGATGAAGGTGGCGAAGATGAAGAACATGAACTAGGCGATCGAGATCCCAATCAGACAACAATAAAAGCTGTGTTGTTTTTGTTACTAGGAACACTTGTGGCTGCTATGTTTGCTGATCCTCTAGTAGATGCAGTTGATGGTTTTTCAACTGCTACAAGGATCCCATCTTTCTTCATCTCATTCATTGTGTTGCCACTAGTAACCAACTCTAGTGAATCCGTATCAGCAATCATCTTCGCTTCCCGGAAAAAGCAAAGATCCGCGTCTCTAACCTTTTCCGAGGTTCATATTTTTCTTGCTCATTGGCAAAATGATTATTACTTTCAGTATGTTTGACCCGTTTGACCCGTTTTACTTCTGGCTAATTTCTTGGGTTCTTTTCTTGCAGTTATACGGTGCAGCAACGATGAATAATCTACTTTGCTTATCAGTGTTCTTAGCGCTTGTTTATTCGCGAGGACTAACGTGGGATTTTACGTCAGAAGTGCTTGTTATTTTGATTGTTTGCATTGTGATGGGCGTATTTGGCAGTTTGCGTACGACTTTCCCTCTTTGGACGTCTTTCATTGCCTTCGCACTCTACCCATTATCCCTTGTTCTTGTATACATTCTGGATTATGTTTTCGGGTGGTCATAGTTCAGCCATGGTTATGGTAGTTGACTTGTGTTTCTCTCCTGGTTTATTGTCAGTTTTTAGGTAAATAACTGATTCTTGTACATTTTCTGGACTGTGTTTTGGGTTGTTAAGATTAGTTGTCTTGTAACTTGTAAGTAATGATTTGATTGTCAAATACAATCTTAGCTTTGGCACTTTTGGTAAGATTAGCTTCTTTTCAAATGTATTCTGTTTTAATTTCTTTCAAGGCAAAACATGTAAAAATGGCTTCTAATAATTGTCCTATAACATGATTTGGTTGATTATTAAGAATTAGTTAGTATCTTATTTAGTGAAATTTGGCTCATGTTTTTTAACAAACAATTTCTAGATTTTATAGGATAATACATAACTTTCACTTTGGAAAAATTGAACAAACAATTAACTGTATAATAATAATAGTAATAAAGCAAACTAATCAATAATAAACTCGATTACTCAAACTGTCAAACTCACAATCTCAAACAATTAATTATTAATTAAAGATATAATAAAGCATTAACATCAAGGTCCCGTAGCTCAGTTGGTTAGAGCGTTGGTCTTATGAGCCGAAGGTCGCGGGTTCGAGCCCCGCCGGGACCATGGCAACATATAAAGGCATTTATTTATTTTTGCTGTTTTTAGATAGAGTGTTCAAAAATGTTAAACATTGGTCAACACAAGTAATAAAAAGAAGGTATCGCAAGCGAGGAGAAGGCAGTGAATATGAGGTTTAAATCTATGTGTGTTTTATATAACGAAATATTTTTGGGTTTAAGTTCTACTTTGTGTGAGTTTCACAAGGAACTAAAAGGTGTTCAAAATGAAGCTAAAATGAATGAGATTTATAAATGATTGAAGTAGATAAAGTTTGAAAGTAGATTAAATATAAGTGGATCTTATTCCACAATGATGGGTAGACAAAACTTGGAGAGGTTTATAAAGAAGAGCACTCCTTAGTAATTGTTACATTTAGTAGGAAACACAAGTGGAGGCCCAAGGGAGGAGCGATGCACTTGGGAGATAGCATACATGTCATGTTAATTGCAGGTCATGCTTACTGATCATGGACTTTTTGGCTGCGCACTCAAGACTACCCATACACCAAGGCTGGCGTCATTGCTAAAGTTACTATGTTTTTGTTAAAGACGAATGTTATGTTTTTCTTTTAAACAAATAATGTTTTAAAGATTCCGTTGCAGGTTTTAATGAAAGTATCAATTTAAGAACTATGTGAGTTGAATGATTATCCAACCATGAGATCTCACTGGTTTAGAGGTCTTACATTGTAATTCTTTCACACACATACACTGCTTTCTCACAAATAAATGTTTGATTTTTTATTGTCTTGCCAAAAATCAATTTAATTTGACAATTTTTTTAACAAACTTTTTGAACAAGTCACAAAATATTCGGATTAGATATGAAAATCATCAAATAGAAACAAAAACACCACAAATTTAAGCACAAAAAGCTTTAATACCAATTGTAGTTCGAACCGATCACCATTTTTGTTTCAAATACGAATCTAGATGCGAAAACTTTGATTAGTATGATGAAAACTTAAAAATTGCTAGAAGATGATGATCTATTATGCCTCCAACTCTTGTATTCCAAATGATCTTAAAATGTTTACAATGAAAACACTAGATTTAGAATAAATACTTTCTCAAGTATTAGTGACAAATGGGCCTAAACACACTATTTATAGCCTCCTACAAAAGTTTCAACCCAAAACTTTCTACCCAATACTTTCAACCCACAAAAGTTTTGTCCGAAACTTTATGTCTTCTTTACTTTGGTCGAAATAAAACCTGCCCAGATTATGCATGTTGAATATTACAATTCTATAATACTACCCATTTATAAAACTATCATACTAGCTAACTTAAATATATGTACTTGACATATATATGTAATTAATTATATAAAGGTCTTGATCATAAAACATATTGTGACAGATATAAAATCAATTATTTGAAGTGATCAAAGACAAAAATGAAGATACTAAGAATATGTGAGCACTAGTAAAGCCATCAAAGAGGGGTTGATCATGTGATACTTTGTTTAATTAATACCCACTTAGAAAGAGGTAAGAGCCAACTTATTATGTGGCTAAATTTGGCATGATTAGCCATTTCGTTGTCATAAATAGTCCTAAAGTAATTGCTATTGACTTTGTCATGTTATTCAATTGAAAACACTACTCAATTTAATCATTTATTTAAGAAACACAATTAGGGTCAGCTTTAAAAAGTCAACCCCATTGTGAAAGTTATGACTTACATGTGGACTCCATGCAGGATGCTTTTACAGTTGGTGTTTAGTTGGTTACAACTTCTAATCCAAGTGCACACCCTTTTGTCTTTAAGCCTTTAAGGGACGCCAAAGGGAAAAGACCAACACCAAAATTGAGAACTTTAGAGATAAGTACTATATATTATTATGGGAATTATATTTTCGTATCAGGAAATCTAATCTCATATCACTCATTAGATCAAATCGGAAAAGACTAAATGACCGTTTTAAAGGTAAGGGTCCATTTCTTACAACTCTAAAGCTAACTGGTTATCCGACAAATTACTAAACGACGATTTAAAAGGTAGAAGGTTTTTTATTTCTTTCTGAAACACTAAAACAAACGGTCATCTAATGTTTTGGAGTACGACCATTTCAAAGGTGGTGTTAAATCTTAAAAGTTTAAATTAGACATGTTATATTAGAAAGGGTGCTTCTATTTGTACCATTCTTCTTTTTTAGTTGTTCCAACCCCTCCTCTAATTTCTTGCATGAATACAGTTTAAACAGTATTGTTTCTTTAAAAAATAAATTGTATAAAGAATATTCACATTCTTAATTTAAGACACTTTAATTTTAGTTTATATACGAGTTATAATAAAATCTTAATTCAAAAATGTTAAATATTTATGTTTTTTATATAAGTTGTTTTTTTAAGTTTTTAGAAAGAGTTAAAATATTTATATTTTTAAGTGAATAAATGTTACAAGTTTTAGTTGGTTTATTGGATTTTATTAATCCAAGTTATTACTGATTGACCAATATTAATCCCAATCAAAGAATTTCCTCACATTAATCCCAATTATTAGGGTATTGGAATTCGCTGGTCCCCCGTTAGGTTTTTTTTAACTCCGTTAGAGTTGGGTGACGGTGTGAAGATGAAGAAGACAATGTCCTGGGTTTTTGTTTTAATATTTATTAGGTTTAAGAAAATAGTCCCTCCTTTTTAAACAAATTATAGGACTAGTCCCTCCTTTTAGTAACTTTGTTAAAAACATCCATGTAGGATGCCACGTAAGCGCCACGTCACCCAACTCTAACGGAGTTAAAAAAAAACTAACGGGGGACCAACGAATTCCAATACCTTAATAATTGGGATTAATGTGAGGAAATTCTTTGATTGGATTTAATATTGGCTAATCAGTAATAATTTGGATTAATAAAATCCAATAAACTTTTTACCGTTTTAGTTTTGCTTTTCTAAAGAAGAAGATAGACAAGTCACAAGTAAGAGAGGAGAGTAGGAAAATGTTACCATTCGAATAGAAATATAGAATAATGAAAACTACGAAAGAATGCAAAAGTCAAAATCATGCTTCGACAAAATAACTTCGATCAAGGAGTAGCATTATAACTTTTTGGTCCACATATTTTATGGGTCAGTAGATGTATCATTTTGATCATTCTTTCTTCAATAAAATCCTCATTTTTATATATTATTTATATATTTATATAGCTCTTCTTCGTATATAATAAATAAATAAGTAACCACATCACTTTTGATAATAATTCTTTAAGTCCAATAATTTTTTTTTTTTTAACGGCAAATAATTATTTAACCAAATACATTATTGTTTAGGTTTGAGCCCAAGACCTCCAACTAAGAGGACTAAGCCTCTACCATAGATGAAAGTTTAAATACATAAGGCGTTTTACGTGTGAAGGGTACGAAGGACTGTGTGAGCGACGCGTGGACTAACTGGAGATTACACGGAATGGTTGTATTGTCATTATAAATTAAATTTCAATTGCTTGTGTGATTTCTTGTGTGGTAATTATGTGGGGTCCGTTCTCATATTAAAAAATTAGATCGATCAAATATGTTGTTAAATTCGAATTTACGAATGTAAAACTATAGAAGTTTTAGATAATGAATTTCAAAACCTTCAAAGAGATGACGGCTGATTCGTATGGTATGTTTACATTCTTTGAGATGTAAGTGTGATTATATGATGATTAAGTTGGTAGATGTTCGTAGTATATGCTTGATATTTTAGTAGATTAGTAGTACTTGCGTAATTATATAATTGTTGAATATATTGTTTGTGTGAATATGCATATGTTAATCATGTAGATGTGTGATTATGTATAATCGTAATACTCAAATTTTCGTACTGTGTAAGTATTTTTAGATAAATAACGCAAGAGTTTTTGTTAACTAAATACTTGTTCGAAATTTCGTGGCTTGTGGGATAGAGTTCGTGGGTGGCTTGGTATTGATGCTCCTCCTTTTGGACATCCTAGAGCCATTCTCGATTGGATTAAAGGTTCAAGTTTTAACAAGAGACGAAAGCTGCTTATTGATGGTATTTGCAGGATCTTGTATTGGCTCGTTTGGAAGGATAGGAATGAGGTTATGCATCACCATAATGATCTCACGACTAGTTCTATTTTCGATTCGGTCATGCATTACTCGTATTTTTTTATGTCTACTAGGTATAAACATTTTAGTGTGCCTTTTAGTAGATGGTTAGATAATCCTTTGTTGTATGTTTAAACTTTGTTGTTTTGTCTTGTTTGGTTAGGTGTTTCTAACCAGCAAGCGTTGTTTGTTATTTTATATCTTTTTGGCGTTCAAAAATAAATAAATTAAACAACGCAAGTGTTAGATTTGTGTTTAAATGTAAGAATATATAAAAATTAAATAAGGCAAATAGACTTTTTAATTTAGATTCTTTTGTGTAATATTATGGAAGCAAATGTTTTGGTTTATAAAAAGACAACAATACCTATTTTATAATTTTTTTTAGATAAGATTAGTATGAACTAAGCAAAACAATTTATCTGTTAGATCCGCTAACAGACGCAATACAATGGTTTTTAGTCCTTCTTATCCTTCGCACATCCGCTAACAAACGCAATACAATGGTTTTTAGTCCTTCTTATCCTTCGCACGAGAGTGAGACTTTGTATAATAACTTTTCTGGTATATTTAATATATGAGTTTATGATGTAAAAGAAAATTAAATATACCCGCCTTCCCTTGTTGCCCGCCTTCCCTGCGTATTGATTTAAGTCGTATATGTTCCTTTTGGGTTAATGGTATAAAAGAAAATTAAATAGGTTAAAAAAAAAAACTATATATATGTTTTCTAATTCACTCACTCTTAAAAGCCTGTAACCAACTTTGCTAGGTTGAAAATGACTAGGGTCTTATCAATTCAGATTCATAGTGGGGCACTTTTAGCCTATAGTTGATAACTATATTATTTATCTTACATTTGCACTATCAAACCCTAATTAAATAAATCATAGCTATAAAACAGCCGGCCTTTTTTCTTACTTTTCATCCATAAAGTGCATAAATAAATAGGTTTTGGGACGGAGAGAAAAGACATGCCCCTTCGTGAAAGTCAAAATGTACATGTACTTTAAATAATCTGGTATTAAATAGTAATATATGTTAATGTGAGACTAATTTATTTGGGTGTTCATTATTTGAATCGGGTTCGAATAACTCGAAATTTGATTCGAATTCGAATTCGAATTCGAATAACTTATTCGAATTCAAAGATCGAGCTATTCGAGTCGAATCTTAATCCAAACCAAATAACTTATTTGAATTCGATTCAAATTCGAGTCTGAATATTCAGAACCAATTCCACTCGAATAACTCGAATAAGAATTTTATATATATATTTTTTAAAATATTTATATATAACATAAGATTTTATCATAGGTCAAAGTCCAATTTGCCTTATATTAATAAATAAAAAGTGTCTTATTTTATTATTTAAACGAACAGTTTCTTACAGCTAGCACCTCGTTGTTGATATCTAAAGTGGGATCATCTACATTTTTCAAGATCAGATGTAAGTTTAATGCATTGTTTTTAAATACTCGGTTTCATCTAGCTTCTTCATTTTAGCCTCTTGAACTCTTTTTATATTCTTCGTAACTGGGTCTTTTTACGCCAATAGGGTTGCCTTAAGTGATTGGGACGTTAATTGTTTGCCATAAGAAAAAAATGATCCTACTCCCTAGCTTCATACTAGTCAATGATGATCAAGTAGGATTAATAATATTAATACTGGATAAGTAAGGTTATTTTTGGTCAATCAATCAATCATTTCCAATGATTGTCAACTAGCATTATCATTGGTTAATTATTACAATCAATTAAGGGTAATATTAAGACATTATGAGAAATTAGTTATGGTGGTCAATATTGTAAAAATAAAGTTTTATGGCCTCTAATCTTAGTGTCTTGGGTTTAAGTCCCACTTGTAACAAAAATAATAAAATATGAGGGTTACAAGTTAGGCCAGAGAGTTTTCTCACCAATGGTGAGTTTCTTTTTGATGGGGATTAGAGATGATCGGATGGGTGATGTAATGTCCCCGTCAGTGATCCAAATTTATGTTAAAAAAAATATATCGTAAACATAAAACTTTGGTTGTATCCTAGTCAAGTTGTTACAATTATCTGCAAATATGAATGTTGATTGTTTACTAGTCACTCCACAAACTAATTTGTACATAGTAAAATAAAGCTTGATCGTATACTACTCAACCTATAAACACTCACTTCAAATATAAGGCTTAATTTAAATCATAGTCAATATACCATTATAAGTATATTAACATATACTTATATCCAACATAAGAAATGCAAAAAGTGCACTTTTCAGACCATATATAAACCTACAAATACTTAAATATATGTAAAAAAAAACAGTGATGCCAACAATCACAATCGAAATGGGTCACCCAAATGGAACATGAGTAGATAACTTAATAATACGTACATGAAATTTAAAGGAAAGGAATAACAAAAACTAACTTAAAAGAACAATAATACCAATTAAAGATTAAAAATGTAAAAAATAAACATAAATTATAAAAAAAAGATTTGAATAACCAATTAACCATGTTATACCATCCACCAAAATGGTTTTCTCCGGTTATATATTTGATATTGGATAAGACTTTGAATTTTCAAGTAGTGAGGGTTTAAAATAGATAAAAAGTTGGTCGTTAAAAAAAACTAAATATATATGTATAAATTACATTTCTTCTAAAATCTTTGAAGCAAATATTTTTTTGCACAAATTTTTTTACACATTATGTTAGTGTGTTTTGTCTACATGCCAGCGTAATGTTGTTTATTATCCTTCTTAGAAAAATATATTCTTTTATGGGAATCTATTTCTCTCTTTCTCTCTCTCTCTCTCTATATATATAATATACTAGTGATACCAACCCATATATTACACGGTATGCTTTAAAAAATAATATAATTAATAACTTCGTATATAACTATTAATATATTTTTTAAACATAGGTTTAAACATAAACGTATAAGAAATAATAAAATATTTATTATAAAATTATATTTAAGATAATATATATTTAAAATCTTATTATAATTTATTAAGTTAAAAAAAAAGATTTATATTTTTAATATTTAATTATATAATTAAATTATTTAAAATTATTAGTTTTAACAGCAAAAATTAAAAGAGAAAGCTAGACGAAAAACTTTTAATTAGAATGCATGTGAGAATAATATGTGGTACGACAAATTTTTGTTTATTATATAGAAGATATATTTGATTATGAAATAGTGAAAACACTTACCTAAAACTCAATAATGCATATCAAAGTGGCTACAATTAGAATTGCTAGAAGCCTACAACAATTAAAAAAAAAAACACACACACACAATGTCAATGGACGTCTATATAAGAACAAGTATTATAAGAGATCATCTCTATATATCATCACCATCAATTTTCACACTCTGCTAGCTACTAATTACATTCACAAATGGCACCTGCAACTAGGTTTTGGTTCTTTCTATTTCTTGTTCTACTTTCATTTACGATCTCCGAAACACGCATCCTTACTACCATTTTTCCTAACGATCGAAATGGAGGAGTCTTGATTGAGAAAGCAAGAGAAATACTAGAAGAAAGCACTCGAAGACTCGATTCGGATGGCCACAATAGTCGTTATCGTATCAACAGGAGGAGCCCTGGTGGTCCTGATCCTAAACACCATTAGCCTCATATATAAACTACAAATCTTCAATCCGGAAGTCACTTATATTTATGGAATCTTGAGCAATAATTTCTTCTCTTCCTTTTGGGTTCTTGATCTTTTTAGAGGGTTGTTAAATGATATATATATATACATATATATAAGAACGGGAAACATAAGATTATATATATTTCAGCATGTGTACACATGTAAATGTTTATAACATAACTTATTATTAATAAGGAACATCCCTGAGTAAGCTTGAGTCATTGTCAACATCTTATTCCAATTAGTGGTGGTCCTTGGACTCACACACTACTACTAGAAAAAAGAATTTTTGCTACTAGATTTACCTATGCAAAGATTTGTGTTCGTAATTTGCTATGGATGTGCCATGCATTTTAAGGAAAAAACAATACTATTTAGGGTTTATATTCACATATTTATAAAACCATATCACAATAGTATAGTTGGTACACCGTCCACTAGCTACACTTACTTTTGTTATCTTAAAAGTTAAAACAAGTTACATTGTGACGTTTTTTATGTCACAAATCGTCGCTAAACTTATTCTTTCTAGTTTTTATTCTATTTATGAATATATCAAAAATCACATAAATTTATTAGAAAAAACTAAACGAAAAACTTCTGTAAAATATTTAATTATCATCCAACAAATACAAAATAATATCTACATTTTAGTGCCTACGAATAAAACCAATATTATCCGCAACACATGAGGAGCTCATAAATTACGTATAACCCGATTGTATTTTGAAAATTGAGTTTGCGATATCCATATCATGCCCCTCATGCCAAGCTAAGATTGATTGCTTTAGCTACGTGGATTTTACAAATTTGCTTTTCGTTGCTCAATTAAAACTTCTAGAGGGCCACACATCAGTGAATTGTTGTCATTCAAACATGTTAATTAACCGTGGTCAATATGTCGAAAATATGTTGGTGATATTTAAGGCGATGCCATATCTGTCATGTGGACAGAATATAATGATGTGGATTTTCCTAATGTATTACAAATAACCCTTGTTGGGACTCATTGTCCTTGATGACATTTACCCCACCGTTAAAATCCGAACAACATAGAACAAAAGTGGCTCTACTCCCATTTACAACATGAACTCCCCTATACCATCAACATTGTCCACTTTACACATGACTCCACGAGGAGCTCACTAATTTCCTTCTGTAAATGTTGCCACTCAAGCACTTGTGGAATTTTCCTCTCAAATACCATCAATGTCGTTTGGGCATATTGGTTGTGAATGAGAGAAAAACTTCATAGTTAAGCATTCTTGAGTGACATCAACCAAGGATAGGTGATCGCATGGTAAGTTACACTCAAGCAACCAAAAGTAAATCAGTGAGCTCTTCATAGAAAATCGAACAATATTCATTGCTATTGTTGGGATCCAAGTGGCGCAGCAGAATCATCAACACACAATGCACACACGATAATCATGCGACAACGAGAAAAATAACACGACAAAAGAATTTTATGTGGTTCGGTCCCAGTACGGGTCCTACATCCACGGGTTGCAACTAGGTTATTTCATTGGGCAAACCGCAAAGATTACAATTACAAGACTGGATAAAAATAACAATGAGATTATGGTTAACGAACTAAAAGGCCAAAATGGACCCTCGATAATGAACCGACCCAAAAGACCATCACACATAACAATCTCCTAGTTAAAGGCCTTTTGATAAGCTCTAGTGCGCCATCTAAGCAAAACACAACCCAATCATCTAGTAACCAGTAATCCTCAATAACAGAAAACTTCCATGTCTCCAGTTCCCAAAAACAAACTAAGATTTCAAAACCAATCCACCTAGTTATAGTGATCCTTCTCATTAGTAACCTGAAAGGTCCATTTAGGGTGTAGGGTTTGCGTTTTAGATGTTACTGTACATATTTAGTTACCAACTAGGGTACATTTACTTAATTTATTGTTCACCTAGCTACAATATTGTCGTCGCAACATCCGGTTGAGTAATAACTAATTATCCTATATAACATTTATAAACTATTGTACAACCCTTGCAGCACAAGTTACAATACTTAAAGCATGCTATTGGTTTGTACAAGTCTTGCAGCTGACTTTACAAGTTTCTAAAAGGAAAGAAAGTGTGCTGAAGGAAGGAAACGTATCCTTCACACAAAATCAAATCTCTGTGCTCTGTGGTTTCTCAGATCTATACGCCACCACCATCGATTCCATCTTCACAAAATCTCTCCGTTTGTGCTTTGCAATTTCTCTAAGAAAACCTCTAAGAAAACTGCGATGATTTATTAGGGTTTTGTTAGAAATCCCAGAAAATTAACAGCTCATGTGCTTTCATCCTTCCTCTACTCCATATAACCGATGGGGCGGCTTCACTAACGCTGTGTTCCCGAGTTTACTTAAAGAGAGAAAAGAAGAGAAGAGAAAGGAAAGGAAGAGAAAGGAAAAGAAGAGAAATGAAGAGAAGGGGAGTGATTCCTTTCCTTCCAAATCCTTCCGATTTGGAAGGAAAGAAAAACAATAGAAAATGAACTAACTTTCCCTCCCCTTCCCTCCCTTTCTCTCCTTTAATGAAACTCGGGAACACAATTTTTTTTTGTTTCCTTCCCTTTCCCTCCTTAAGTGAAACTCAGGAACACAAAAATTTTTAAACTTACTTCCCTTTCCTTTCCTTTCCCTCGTTAAGTGAACTCGGGAACACAGCGTAAGTCTGAGAAAAATCGAATTCTACACCCCAAGGTATGATTTTTATGATCAATTAGTGTTCTCTTTCTTCTTTTTCTCTCTTTTGGACAGAAAGAACTTGAAACTCTTCTGTCGCTCTCTATTTCTCTGATCGCCTGCGTACCGAACAAGGGTTGAGTTGGTGGTTCTTGCCGCTGTTGCTCCGCCTATGGCGTTGAAGCGATGGCGGTTACGCCGGATCTTTGAATTGTAACATTTCGGTGACAACGTCTCCGTGAGTGCTTCTTTGTTCAAGAACAACCCAGGTACGTCGATGGTTTTTTGTGATTGTTTATTTGTTTATTAGCATCTAATATTACAGTTCGAATCTAATCGTTTTGTTGTCTCATCGTAGGTACCGGCCAAGGGTTCAGTTTATTTGGGTTTATTTAGATGCGACTATGATGATTTAATTTAGGGTCTCCACAACCCTAATCTGAGCCTGCTTCCTTTTTTGTCGCAACCTGCTGCTCACTTTGACATGGTTTTTATCCTTTTTAGTGATTAAGGGTTGTACTTACTGCATCAACTAAAAATCCACAGGTTTCATCATCCTCTTACTAAAATGGTGAGGTACCCGATTTTCCAATTTTTATGTTAAACCTGTTGAATGGTGTTAGAAGGGGTTCATTTTTTGTGAGAGCATTGATGTTGCGAGTTATGTGGCCTTCGTTTTTGTTTGTTTAGTGGTTGATATGTTTAAGAAGAGGTTTATTTTGGGTGTTCAAGTGGATCCTTTTAGATTGTTTCTTATGGTTAACTATGTTCATAGCTAATGCGATTATTTGGGTATTTTTCAGTGTTGTGAGCTTTGCTTCATTTGTTCCAGCTCTTCTCCTTCGCTTGAGAGGTTAGTATGTCACTATTTTGAAGTTGTCTAAAATGGAAAAATAGTATGTTACATTTTAAAGTAATTGACACTTGCAGGTTGCGTTCCTAATAAATTAATGTTACATAGGTGGTGCCATGATATTGGACCTGATCAGGCAATAAACCTCTTCTGAAAACCATATTTCAGGTGGATTATATACAGACACAAACAAACACACACATACATACATACATGTATATCTGGATTTTATTCATTTCTGATTGTCCGTTCCTTGAACATCAGTTGTTCAAGAGTTTTTGCTTTAGATGATTTGTTCCTGTTGTTGTTTTGCAGGATTGCCGAGGTCATTGGAATTTGGTTGCTCTTTAGGTACTTTTGTTCATTTTCTTTGTATGTTTTTTATATGAGGTCGTGTACCTATATAATATGTTTTGAAAGTTATGAAGGGGTGGGGTTGGTATAGTTTTTCCATTTTTATTGCAGGATTCTCTGCCACTCTTCAAGCGAGGTTCGTGGGATCAAAGTGGCAACGTCGTTGCTGTTACAGATTTGGGGATTTTGCCTTCTTGCTCTTCTTCTACAGGTGTTGATTTTCGTCGTGTAACTGCCGGTTTCTGCAGAAGGTATTGTTTGTCTACTTACCCCTGTATTTAAATTAAATTTGTGTGTTAACTATCGATTGTGTTTTTTTTTTTCATTTTGGTGAAGCTTTAATAAGAAAATTGTTTAGTGTTTGGATGCTAAGCCGCAAGTAACATACCTAAATATTTGATTTTACATAGTTGCAGTGTTATGTGAGGCACCTGCAAACAGATTTTGATTTTATTGCATTGTTGTTTATTAGAAGTACAAGGAATTGGGTAAATAATTATTCTGGTCCATTTTTTCATAAAGGCTTAAATTGGTTTGTTTATGGATGGATTATAGTGTGTTCTACAAATGTAGTTTTCATTTCGACAGTTTTAATATGTACATATTTGCTTAGGTGGCTACATGTTAAAGTTTCACTATATTCTATCCGGCCCTTTATTGATTTTTTGTTTTAATTTTTGAACCGCACAGCGAACCATCAGCAGCTTCAACAAGGGGACGACAACCCGCGATGATAAAAGGTTCAAGTTGAAGACTTACCTCAAAAAAGAACTGTGAACAGCCTTCTGCTACCCTATTTGTTAAACTTGATTGTCAATTTAGGTGCTTAAGTTATGGCCACCACCTGTTTGTGAAAATGTTTTTTTTGGTTTTCTTATATTTTATGGTTTTTGAAGGCTTTCTTTATTTCCTCATATAGTTTTGAAGAATTACAGGTGCAGATTTTTTGGATTGGTTTCAAATGATATTCAAAGGATCTTAGAGTGTTTTAAGTAATCATTTGAAAGTGTTGAAGATGTGTGTACAGTTCAAAGCATCAACCCAAGGTAAATTTATCTCATTTTTGTATTCTTGACTAGAAGTTGGGTTTTACCCATGATTTTTGTTATTAGACTGCAAGTATAACTCTTAATTGCTTATAAAGTTATATATGATGGTATTTCAATATTCCTTTCATTTTATATAACTTTATAAAGTTTTACATGGAGACACATCGGACTTTGATTTGAGCATATTACAAGCATAATTTGAAATATGAGTGTTTGAAACTTAGTGAAGTGTTTAGTTACCATCTAAAATGATTTCTGTTCATGAACATAATTGAAGTTAATTGAACATTATGTTATAAAAATAAAAGTGAGTAGTACTATAGCTTGATTACTCTATGAATATATATCACATCACCATAAAATAAAAAATTGTTCATGGTTCTTTTATTTTATTGTCTATATAGATAGGTCCCTGTAACACCCGAGTTTAGATTCGTGTCCAAAACAGTTAACATTTAACGACAACGTTTGGTCCCAGAAAATTTTCCAAAGTTAAGTGGTGACTATAGGTCAGTTAACCCAAATCAGACTACTAATTGACATTTTGACGAACTAATACAATTTGCCAACCACATTTACAAAAGGTCAAATCTTATCCTAATAACCACCAAAATCTTCGACAAGCGTTCGGTTCTTGAGCTTCCATAGGACATCCAGCTACATTGGTCGTTTCCCTGCATTTCCCAACGAGGTTAGTACTCATATAACACAATTGAATCGAGCGGGAGACCTTAGAATGAATTAAAACAACAATTAAATAAGTTGGAAAATGGGGGTCCACCGTAAGCTACGGTGGGACCGTAAGCTACGGTGGCCCCTGGCTACCTTACGGTGGCCAGATGCTGACCTACGGTGCAGTTTTAATCCTGTGGCCACCGTAAGCTACGGTGGCACCGTAAGCTACGGTGGCTACAGGTCATAATGCCCCATTTTCATGTATTTTTAACACGAAACTTATGTGGGGTGTACCCAGTTCTCCCGTAGGACCTGCAAACATCTAAAATCAATACTCCCACCGGGATTAATATTTCATATATCAAGTACTAAGCGCGAAACATTATCACATACCGGTTTCTTACCGAAATCCAACCCGTTTGACCCGTTATTAGCCATTTTCGCACTTTAGCTCTACATTGGCATACCATAGCCAAATTCACTCAACAAGGATCTGTTCAACCCGTGTATTCCTACCCATACCACTAGAAGATGTGATTCGCATCATGGGGGATCCCATGTAGCCACCAACGGTGTTTTGCACCTCACCTTAGATTCCATCGAACCATGGGTAACCACACCACTTGGTGAACTCATCAAGGGCCCTATGACGCTCTTAGCCCCCGGTTAGCCATAGCCTAGGCTCCTATGAACCCTTGTGGCGAACGTGGCAATTGGAGGACCTCACATACTAATACGAAGTAAAACAATGGGCGTGCAACCCCTTGGCACACTATGACTTCTACAAGCCTTTAGCATGCACAAGTATGCACTTGGCCCAAGCTTCTATTGCGTTACTTCACAATGAAATAAGCTAGATTCAAGCGTAACTACCTTGGGAGTAAGAATACATTACCTCGAGAGCTTGAGCTTCCGTTACCTCCGGCGTGGCCCGGTTGATCACCTCCTTCTCCTTGATTACCTATGGAGTCCATCACATTATTAGGACTCTATTACCAAGATCAAATCGACCCATTTGTCATGGTGCTTGTTAATATTACATGTTCATGTACTAATTAACATGCTATCACGTTTCATATAACAAAATCTCATTTGCACAAACACATGATTATTAAGAAGTTCACCACCCTAGCTATTGTTTCACATTACAACTTCCAAACGGGTGAAGCGATTCACATATGGCATTTCTTGCATAAGAACATCAAATTTAGCATGTACACATAATATGATCAACTAAGCAAGAATCATGATAATTTGGTGGCTTTGCCACATGTAGGTGTCACCTAGGCATTTCATCGAGCACGTGGTGTTCATTATTTGCTACCTACATTCAATTCATTCCCAAGATCCTCTACTTACCAAATTAGCAAGAGTTGGGTGATCACACCACAAACCCATCATCAAATTATCATCTATCAACATAATCAGTCAATATCAAGTTCCACTGCTCATGATTGAGATAAATTTCTAGGTCATCCATGGTGTTTAGCAACATGCAAGTTCAAGTAGGGAAATTGGTGACTACTAGACCATTTACTAGTCTATTTGATTCTCTGGACAACATGCAACATTCCTAACATCTTAGGATTATGAATCAACACTGATTTCACAGATTTGAGCCCCAATGTGCCAACATTCATACATGCAACTAGATGGGGTTTGACTTACTTGATACAAGATTAGTTCTAGAGGATGAATTCACTTCAGATTTCCAATTTGTGGCCTTAATTTCGCAGCTTGACTCTTCTAGGAGCAGAATTTCGAGTTTTAGGTGATGGAGGAGAGGAGCTGGGGTCGCAGGTCGTGATTCACGATCCCCCTCCTCCTCCTCCTTTTTGTTTGATCTAATTTATCCATTTTACAATTCTGGCCCCTCAACAATAGGTTTTGATTAAATTACAACCAAACCTTATAATTTACCCACTAAACCCCCAGTTTTCTATAACATGGCAAGTACTATCATATTTAAGGAACAATTTAGTCACATTACAAGACTCGGCTAAACGTTAACTGAAATATCTTGTATAATAAAAATTGGGATGTTACAACTCCACCCCCCTTAGGGGAGTTTCGTCCCCGAAACGAAATCACGTACCAAATAGGTGAGGATAGTATAGCCGCATGTCTTCCTCTAGCTCCCAAGTTAGGTCCGAGCCCTTCCGATGCTCCCACTTGACCAACACTTGGCTCAACTCCTTGTTTCTCAACTTTTTCACCTTGTGATCCAAGATCGCAATAGGTGTTTCCACATAATTTAATTTGTCATCGATTACTAAATCTTCAAGTGGCACGTACGCACTTTCGTCGGCTAGGCACTTTCGCAAGTAGGACACATGGAAAGTGTTATGTATGGCACTTAATTCTTCCGGCAACTCGAGTTGATATGCCACTTCTCCCACTCTAGCCAATATCCTAAACGGTCCGATGAACCTAGGACTTAGCTTACCACGTTTACGGAACCGTATGATGCCCTTCCACGGGGACACCTTCAACATTACAAGGTCACCCACTTGAAACTCAATGGGCCTCCTTCTTTTGTCGGCATACGCTTTTTGCCGATCTTGAGCTGCCTTAAGCCTTGCCCTTATTATGTCAATCTTTCGGGACGTCAAATCGACCACATCCTTGCTTGCAAGCTCTCGTTGGCCCACTTCACCCCAACACACGGGTGTTCTACATTTCCTACCATAAAGCATCTCATACGGGGGCATCCCTATGCTAGCATGGTAGCTATTATTATATGAAAACTCCACGAGAGGAAGGTGACGATCCCAACTCCCGCCAAAATCGATCACGCACGCTCTAAGCATGTCTTCGAGGGTTTGGATCGTCCTCTCGCTCTGCCCATCCGTTTGGGGATGGTATGCCGTGCTCAACAGTAATCTTGTGCCCATTTTGGTTTGGAAGTCTCTCCAAAACTGGGAGGTAAATCGAGTGTCCCGATCCGACACAATGGATACCGGTATACCGTGTCGGGACACTATCTCCTTCACATAAACATCAGCCATCTTTTCCGAAGTGTAGGTCTCGCAGATAGGTATGAAATGGGCACTTTTTGTAAGTCTATCTACCACTACCCAAATCGCGTCGTGACCCCTAACCGTTTTTGGCAATTTGGTTAGCAAATCCATGGTGATATGCTCCCATTTCCATTCTGGTATGTCCAACGGTTGCAATTTCCCGTAGGGTTTCTGATGCTCGGCCTTAACTTGCATGCAAGTTAGGCACTTACTCACGTATCTGATTATGTCCCGCTTCATGCCGGGCCACCAATAGTCACGTTTCAAGTCATGATACATCTTGGTCGCTCCGGGGTGTACCGAATATCGGGACTTATGGGCCGCATCTAGAAGAAGTATTTTCACATTGCAAGTGTTAGGAACCCAGATCCGACCGAATCGAGTCCTAATTCCGCTACTCTCTTCCACCAAGTTTTTCACTTGGCCCACAATTCTTTCTTTCTTCAAATTTTCCCCTTTGATGGCTTCAATTTGTGCCTCTTTGATCTTGGTGATCAAATCCGAAGTCACCACCATCTTCATTGACCGTACCTTGATCGGGGCATAGTCCCCTTTTCGACTCAAGGCATCGGCTACCACATTGGCCTTCCCGGGGTGGTAATGGATTTCACAATCATAGTCCGTTATCGTTTCCAACCACCGCCTTTGCCTCATGTTTAACTCCTTTTGTTCGAAGAAGTACTTAAGGCTTTTATGATCCGTGTAGATAGTGCATTTTACACCATAAAGGTAATGCCTCCATATCTTCAATGCGAAAATCACGGCCGCAAGTTCCAAGTCGTGGGTGGGGTAGTTCGACTCATGTTTCTTCAACTGTCTAGAAGCATACTCTATTACTCTGCCCCGTTGCATTAAAACACAACCGAGACCCTTCAGTGACGCATCAGAGTATACCACCAAGTCATCGGTGCCCTCCAGGAGGG
The DNA here is from genome assembly GCA_039602395.1 of Deinandra increscens subsp. villosa. Lineage (NCBI taxonomy): Eukaryota > Viridiplantae > Streptophyta > Magnoliopsida > Asterales > Asteraceae > Deinandra > Deinandra increscens. The sequence continues at coordinate 18,983,808 of JBCNJP010000020.1, read as the reverse complement.
TTAAGACTGGTGCTTGGGTCAACTCTCGTTTAAGGCTCTGGAAGGCCTCTTCTTGCTCATTTCCCCACGCAAACTTAGCATCCTTTTTAGTTAATTTCGTCATTGGGAGCGCCATCCTCGAGAAGTTCTGAATGAACCGTCGGTAGTAGCCTGCTAAGCCGAGGAAACTTCGGACCTCGGTCGGGTTCCTCGGACGTTCCCAACTTGTTATCGCTTCTATTTTAGCCGGGTCTACCATGATCCCCTCGGCTCCGATGACATGGCCCAAGAATTGAACTTCTTGCAACCAAAATGCACATTTGGAGAACTTCGCATATAACTTCTCCATTCTCAACTTCTCGAGTACTTCTCGCAAGTGTTCGGCATGTTCCGCTTCACTTCGAGAATAAATCAGTATATCGTCTATAAACACGATCACCGACCTGTCCAACATGGGCCGACACACGCGGTTCATGAGGTCCATGAAAGCCGCGGGCGCATTGGTGAGCCCAAAAGACATCACCGTGAACTCATAATGCCCGTATCTTGTTCTAAAAGCGGTTTTGGGGATATCCTCTTCCTTCACCTTCAATTGGTGATACCCCGACCTTAAATCAATCTTTGAAAACCATTTTGCCCCTTGCAATTGGTCGAATAGGTCGTCGATCCGAGGCAATGGATATCGGTTCTTCACCGTGAGCTTGTTTAACTCACGGTAGTCTATACACAAGCGCATACTCCCGTCCTTTTTCTTCACAAATAATACCGGGGCTCCCCAGGGTGAGACGCTCGGGCGGATAAACCCTTTGTCCAAGAGTTCTTGGAGTTGCGTCATCAATTCTTGCAACTCGGATGGTGCAAGACGATACGGTGCCTTGGCCACCGGTTTAGCCCCGGGCACCAAGTCAATCCGAAATTCCACCTCTCGGTCGGGCGGTATTCCCGGTAGATCATCCGGAAACACATCTTTGTACTCGCATACCACCGGTATATCGTCCATAGATGGACCTTGTTCACGGCTATCGGTGACTACAGCAAGATATGCCTTGCATCCTTGTAGTAAATACTTCCTCGCTTTATGAAATGAGCATAATTCTGGGAGATCTCGTGTCTCGCCATAGATAGTGACTTGGTTCCCGCTTGGTGAGGTGATTTCTATAGCCTTTCGATCACATATCACCTTTGCATGATTACGGGACAACCAATCCATGCCCACCACCACCTTGAATTCTCTCATCGCCATGGGAATGAGGTCAATTGAGTAATCCTCGTTGGCGATAGAGATTTTGCACTCCCGACATACATCATAAACAAGTATAGATTTATCATTAGCAACTTCTACCTCTAAGGGTACACACAATTTGTTAATTATAAAAGAAGGGTGCTTGGCAAAATCATAGGACACAAAGGACCTATTAGCACCAGTATCAAACAATGTATGTGCAGGTATTGAATTAACTAGAAATGTACCTGCCACAACATTCGGATCGGCTTTGGCCTCTTCGGCCGTCAATTGGAAGGCTCTTGCAGGAGCCTTTTGTGATTCAACTTTCACCCCCGGCCTAGCCCCCTCACTCCTGGGCTTTGGGCATTCAGACTTTCTATGTCCCGTTTGGTAGCAGTTGAAACACCGTATAACTTCTGAAGGGCAGTTTGAGACACCGTGTCCCTTCTTCCCACAATTTAGACATGGGCGGTCCTTGAACAAGCATTCGCCCGAGTGGCCTTTGTTGCAAATTTTACACTTTGAGCTACCACCCTTAGAGTCTTTCTTCTTGGGTGATTCCCCCACTTTCTGCTTCTTTGGGGGATTAGGATTTCCGCCCCTCGAACTGGCCCTTTCCAAGGCTTCTTTCTTCTTCAAGTCAAGTTCCCGTGCCCGGGCAGCATTGATCATTTCCTCAACGGATTTGAATCCGCCGAGGGGCACAAATTCCTTGATGTTCTGCTTCAGCATGTTACGGTAGAAGAACATCCTCGTCTCTTCATTGGGTAAAACGTCCCCACAGAATTTGACTCGGTCGAGGTACTCCCCCGTTATTTCATCCACCGACTGATGTTCCCCTTGTTCCAGCTTGAGGAATTCATGTTTCAGTTCATTCACTTTGGACGGTGGGCAGTGGTGTTCGGTGAACAAACCCTTGAATTCTTCCCACGTCATAGCATTAACCAACACCTCTCCCTTTTCTTGACATTTTGCGTCCCACCAATCCTTTGCCCGGTCTGCGAGTAAGCCCGTGGCAAAGATCACCTTGTCCTCCGGTTCACAACGAACCCTTCGGAACACAGATTCAACATTAATAATCCAACGGTGGCACGCTATCGGATCGACTTCTCCAATATATTGAGGAGGGTGGCAAGCAACAAAGTCCTTAAAAGAGCATCTCCTCTTGGACTTTTCTTTTTCCCCTTGATTGAGGAGAGCAGCTTTCAATTCATCAAAGTTTTCATTCATGGTTTTGAGTAGGTCCACTTGCATAGTGTGGACATAGTCGGGGAGAGCCGCGTTAATTGCGGTCCCCACTTCCTCGGCAATTTGGGCCCTCAGTTCAGCCCTTCTTTGCTCTTCCGCGAGAGCTTCAGCGTTTGGATCAGCCATTTATCTACATATATAGAGATAACAACATGTTAGCTCTGCATTTCAAGTTCCCTTTGCTTATAGCAAGGTTTATGTGATTAATTGGACAATTTCCAATCAACCTGACAGATTTATACGAGGTCTCTTGCCTTAGCATTAACCCGTTTCTATCCGTCCATAACATTTAACGCGATTCACGGTTCTAGTGTTTAACACTCTTCCGTGATTCCCAATATAATGGTCGTAACCTTTTTGGTAACCGACCTCAATTTGGTAAACAAGTTTCAAATTCTTATCCTACCAATGCTAAGGATAACGAAATACAAAATACACTAACCTGGATTCCCATTCAAGCTCAAACCGAACGCTTAACCCGTATCTCGAGCTCGAGGTTTGAGTTCAAGCACCACATGAGTGCTTAATTCTCTCAAACCACGGCTCTGATACCAACTTGTAACACCCGAGTTTAGATTCGTGTCCAAAACAGTTAACATTTAACGACAACGTTTGGTCCCAGAAAATTTTCCAAAGTTAAGTGGTGACTATAGGTCAGTTAACCCAAATCAGACTACTAATTGACATTTTGACGAACTAATACAATTTGCCAACCACATTTACAAAAGGTCAAATCTTATCCTAATAACCACCAAAATCTTCGACAAGCGTTCGGTTCTTGAGCTTCCATAGGACATCCAGCTACATTGGTCGTTTCCCTGCATTTCCCAACGAGGTTAGTACTCATATAACACAATTGAATCGAGCGGGAGACCTTAGAATGAATTAAAACAACAATTAAATAAGTTGGAAAATGGGGGTCCACCGTAAGCTACGGTGGGACCGTAAGCTACGGTGGCCCCTGGCTACCTTACGGTGGCCAGATGCTGACCTACGGTGCAGTTTTAATCCTGTGGCCACCGTAAGCTACGGTGGCACCGTAAGCTACGGTGGCTACAGGTCATAATGCCCCATTTTCATGTATTTTTAACACGAAACTTATGTGGGGTGTACCCAGTTCTCCCGTAGGACCTGCAAACATCTAAAATCAATACTCCCACCGGGATTAATATTTCATATATCAAGTACTAAGCGCGAAACATTATCACATACCGGTTTCTTACCGAAATCCAACCCGTTTGACCCGTTATTAGCCATTTTCGCACTTTAGCTCTACATTGGCATACCATAGCCAAATTCACTCAACAAGGATCTGTTCAACCCGTGTATTCCTACCCATACCACTAGAAGATGTGATTCGCATCATGGGGGATCCCATGTAGCCACCAACGGTGTTTTGCACCTCACCTTAGATTCCATCGAACCATGGGTAACCACACCACTTGGTGAACTCATCAAGGGCCCTATGACGCTCTTAGCCCCCGGTTAGCCATAGCCTAGGCTCCTATGAACCCTTGTGGCGAACGTGGCAATTGGAGGACCTCACATACTAATACGAAGTAAAACAATGGGCGTGCAACCCCTTGGCACACTATGACTTCTACAAGCCTTTAGCATGCACAAGTATGCACTTGGCCCAAGCTTCTATTGCGTTACTTCACAATGAAATAAGCTAGATTCAAGCGTAACTACCTTGGGAGTAAGAATACATTACCTCGAGAGCTTGAGCTTCCGTTACCTCCGGCGTGGCCCGGTTGATCACCTCCTTCTCCTTGATTACCTATGGAGTCCATCACATTATTAGGACTCTATTACCAAGATCAAATCGACCCATTTGTCATGGTGCTTGTTAATATTACATGTTCATGTACTAATTAACATGCTATCACGTTTCATATAACAAAATCTCATTTGCACAAACACATGATTATTAAGAAGTTCACCACCCTAGCTATTGTTTCACATTACAACTTCCAAACGGGTGAAGCGATTCACATATGGCATTTCTTGCATAAGAACATCAAATTTAGCATGTACACATAATATGATCAACTAAGCAAGAATCATGATAATTTGGTGGCTTTGCCACATGTAGGTGTCACCTAGGCATTTCATCGAGCACGTGGTGTTCATTATTTGCTACCTACATTCAATTCATTCCCAAGATCCTCTACTTACCAAATTAGCAAGAGTTGGGTGATCACACCACAAACCCATCATCAAATTATCATCTATCAACATAATCAGTCAATATCAAGTTCCACTGCTCATGATTGAGATAAATTTCTAGGTCATCCATGGTGTTTAGCAACATGCAAGTTCAAGTAGGGAAATTGGTGACTACTAGACCATTTACTAGTCTATTTGATTCTCTGGACAACATGCAACATTCCTAACATCTTAGGATTATGAATCAACACTGATTTCACAGATTTGAGCCCCAATGTGCCAACATTCATACATGCAACTAGATGGGGTTTGACTTACTTGATACAAGATTAGTTCTAGAGGATGAATTCACTTCAGATTTCCAATTTGTGGCCTTAATTTCGCAGCTTGACTCTTCTAGGAGCAGAATTTCGAGTTTTAGGTGATGGAGGAGAGGAGCTGGGGTCGCAGGTCGTGATTCACGATCCCCCTCCTCCTCCTCCTTTTTGTTTGATCTAATTTATCCATTTTACAATTCTGGCCCCTCAACAATAGGTTTTGATTAAATTACAACCAAACCTTATAATTTACCCACTAAACCCCCAGTTTTCTATAACATGGCAAGTACTATCATATTTAAGGAACAATTTAGTCACATTACAAGACTCGGCTAAACGTTAACTGAAATATCTTGTATAATAAAAATTGGGATGTTACAGTCCCCCCAAAAGTGTAAACATGTTTGAACTACATACGTAAAGATATGCATAGTTAACTTCATGACCGACCCGTTTGAAATTCAACAAAGTGACAATCGAATGGATGAAATTATCCTTTTTATAAAAATACATGGTTGGGTTGGGTAATAGGTCAAAATCATTTCCTGTTTGAAACGAGTCACAAATTCAATATAGGTGAAAACCGTGTAGGTTAGGTTGTTGACCCACGAAGACTTAATGGGGAAAAACTGGATTTGGTTTGGAACGGGTCAAATTTAGTGTTGGTCAAAACCATTTAATGTATGATTAACATGTGGACATACTTATAACCGTTTAATTTTAGCGTTAAAATTGTGAAGAATTGATGCTAACTTATACACCTATAATATCCAACGCAGATCCATAAGTGAAGTTGTATATAACACTCACCCAGGTTCAGTTCATATGAACGGAAGACCCGCTAGACATATCAAGGGAGTACAAAACAACTCTTGCGGGGCTGCTACAGAAACAAAGAGGAGAATCGAGTGTAAGTCAAATATGTGTACCCAAATGCTATGTAGTTAGAACGATAGGCATAAGAAAGCTAAAAATAAAATACACATTACGATTTATTAAAACCCCAACAAATGAATCACCTGAAAAGTGACTAACAGATGAATACGCATTTTTCGGGATGCTCATCTTAGTAGCCTTCTTATAAGAGAACTGGAAGATTTGAAGAAGAGAGATGCAAAATATTTATGTCACAGAGGTATCACCAGCTTTGATTAATATATTGCAATGAGTTCAATTGTCATGAGGTACCAGCTTATTTTATGTACATATAACCAAACAGTAGCCTTCCTTTTTTATACAATATAACCAAACAGTTGCCTTCAACAATATAACCAAACAGTGCCCTTCATTTTTGTACAACTTTATTTGGTCTTAGCAACTGCCTCTTATCCAAAACAGATTTCAAAAGTAAACAGCCAGTAGCCATGGCCCAGGAAGAAAACAACAGTGCAAAGAGGAAACCACTGCTGGAAGAAGGTAGGATATATACATTTTACATGCCAAACCTTTAAGTGATGCTATCTCAAGCCTTTAAATTGAGTATCGCTTAGAAGTAATGGGTTTTCACAAGGCAGACCTACCTAATTGTATTACTATCAATTGTTTGCATTGTCGGTTCTTGGTTGTTTTTTTCATGATCTACGTATGCAGCCTGCAGCCTCAGCCCTTGCACCAGGAAGCAAAGAGGCCAACACCAAAAAATTAAGGGTCAAGAGCGAGCTCAATAAAGAACCGTGAACCGCGATGTTATCGAGTAAACAATGGGATATTTAGGGACCCTTCTTGGATATTAACAACCTTTTGGTGGAAAATGGTAAACCATTGTATGGTATTAGTGGATGTGTGGATTTGGTAAGGTTTCTCCTATGGACTATATGGGAGGACTACACTTTAAGGCTTTATGGGCCGTCTTTTGTTGGTTTTGTGTATGTTTCAGTTTGTTAAACGTTGAACCATGTTATTATATGGTATTAGTGGATGTTTGTTTTCGTACAGTTTCTCATGGATGCTATATGGGATTGGTACTTTTGTCGATGTTCGTATGACCTATGGTTCTTTGTGTTGGGCGTTTACCATTGGTCGTTTCTTACATGCTTTTGTTTATTTTATATGACATATGGTAATTGATGTCAAGCATTTAGCACTTTCGTTACCCACATTAATTGTTTCTCATTCATAGCATTGCGTGTGGCATGTACGGTCGGGAAGCACGTTGCGACTCACAAAAACACAACAACTGTATTAACTATCACTACGTTTGATTCCTAACCGTATGACGATAGGTGGTCCTAGCAGCAACGCGCTAATAGTCATCTTGTTTTATACAAATTAAAACGGATCCTCATATACACTCTCTTTACAATTTAATGTAATATATTTATGCACCTCAACTACTTAAATATGTATTTTATGTTTATTATTTAATTAAAAATATCAATATAATTATTTATTATATAGTATTTTTAAGAGTATTATTATCTTAAAAAATGTTTAGGGGTAAGAAGGATGAATGAGAAGAAGGAAAGCGAGCTGGCTCAAGAATATATAATAAAATACATATGAAATTGTTAAGACTAGCCGGAAGCTAGAGGTGAGAAACAATACAACAAAATAAAATAAAAAGAGACATGTTATATAGCAATATTAAATGAGTACTAGACTACTAGTCGTTTCAAGACATGTGAACATTTTCTGTTATTGTCTTTTTCTCTTTAAGAACATCATTTTTTGCACGCAAAATAATTCAACATGCTACTAATATTATTTCTGAACGGTTTTATGTATATGTCGAATCGCAATAGTACTTTCAAAGAGTTTTTTTTTTTCTTTTTCTCTTTCTACGTTTTGAAAGCAGTGTCTTTTGCCTATGTATTCTTAGTCATAGTGTCACTTCAAATTCCCACAAATGTATGTTCAACACACCCTATAGTATTCTATATTACTTTCATGCTTTGACTTGTAGTATTACACATCGAACTTAGATTTGAAACCTTTTCAAACAACGTCTTTATAGTTAAAAAAATAAAACATTGTGACTTGTTACTTTACGTACGTGAATCATTCGAACCTTCCACTTCAAACTTAATTACGCTTCTTGATTTGTTGTGTTAGCTTTTATTTTATGGGTAAAGTTCATGTATAAACCATTATCTATTGTATAAACTTGTAAAACCAAAGGAAAACCATATCAAATGAATGTTTTTTGGAAAATTTGATATTTCTTTAATTTAATTTCACGTATATCTAACCATATCCACCTGATGACTTAAAAAAGTTTTTTTTTTAATATTTTTTCATCTTGTCTGTCCGACTATGTTGCATATATGCAACATGGCATGTTAACATAGTCGAACAGACAAAGAAAAAATAATTTTTTTTAGTTTTTTTTAGGTCGTTAGGTAGACATCATGTATAGACATAAAGAAAAAAAACACAAAATTTACTTAAATAGTTGTCATTTAATTAAAATTTGATGATATTTACATTCGTTTTTAAGTTTGTACAATAAAAATAATTTTTACTTCAACCTTACCCTTTATTTTATTTTCTTTTCAATTTTAAACGTATACTTAAATCTACTTTGGATTTCTAATAGAATATTTTGCACTTATTTCTCGGATCAACTTGTGATGGGCTGATTAAATTACGACTTTTTTTATTGGTTCTTGGTTCGTGATCAATAGAGAGCTGGAAACAGAAATTTAATTAAGCCCGTAAAAGTCCGAATGTGATGATATTAGCTATTAAAAAAACATTCATGTAAAATAGTGGCCTTGTAAACGAACGGTACAAATACAAATATAGATATGTTTTTGTTCGTTAATTTAACTTTAACCAAACACGAATACGAACACTAGCCGAACAAATATTTTTATGTTCGTATTTGTTCGTTAAGAAAAAAATAACATATTCATGATTGTTCGTTAAAGACTAAACGCATATTTCATGAACATAAACGAATACAAATTTAAACGAACATAAACAAACACAAGTTTAAAAGAATGCAAACGAACAAAGATACATGTAAACAAATAAACAAATCTAATACATGGTGAGTACAAAAAGTTAAGTGATTGTATAAAATGACTTTAAATCTTAAAAATGGGGGTGTCGTGGTGTGCATAAAAAGTAAAGTAATTGTAAAAAATAACTAAGTGAAAGTGTGAAACCCTAAAAAAATGTGTTGAGCTAATTATAATTTATAGATAATTTATTTATTAATAAATTTAGGAACTTGACGTCATTTAATCTCATGTTTTCACTATTGGCAAATAATAATCCATATTTTTACTTTGGCAACTGGCAGTCCCATGTTGTCATGTATATATTTTTACTTTGGCAACTGGCAGTCCCATGCTGGTGATGTGGCATTTGTTTTTAATTTTTTTTCCAAATAATCACAGTCATCATTCTAGTCACCGCTCCAACATGGATTATATTCAATTTTAATAATCTCAGTTATCGGCCAAT
>JBCNJP010000020.1:18902345-18973960 GCA_039602395.1 Deinandra increscens subsp. villosa | reverse complement strand
TTCTCAATTTCCTTGCTCTCCGTATTCCAAATTCACATGAATGATTCTTCAATCTTCTTACGTATTATCCTATACTAATTCCTAAATCTGAATGTTTAGGTATATCCATGTAGATAAGAGGTCGAATAGAGGATGCCGTCGGAATTGTCGATTAGAAGGAAGTGGGAAATTATGAAATTAGGGGTGACGGATTTCCACTACGTGGAATTATCACCACTCAAAAATCAAAATGGATTAGGGTTGTTGCGGATTAATATGACATATCTAAATTCTTTCTTTTTTAACCTTTGTTATAGTGTTTGATTCTCGGAACGCCGAACTTTTATGCTAGGTGATTATTATATTTGATAATGTTCGTTTTATTATTCAACAATCATTTTTAATATAGCAGTCTTCTATCCATCAGTTGTTGACGATGAGTAGTGATACGAAGACTCATTGAAAAAAAGTTTAGTAATAATCTGGTTTTTTGTGATTCTGGTAACTAACTTTCATGTGATGAACTCTTGCAGGCTCTAAATTAGGGTTATAAATTAACATCACAACTCTGCTTTTTGACATTATTTGAATATGGATGCATTTGAACTTCTTAAAGTTCTGAAGATTGAGAGATTTTAAGGTAATTTCTACTTTCATCCTTTCAATTGCTTGCTTTTGGTAGTTTATACGATTTATAGTTAGTACCGGTAAGATTTAAGGATTAGAGTTCCGTTTGAACTTCATATGAGTATTTTCTGGCCAGATGTGTGCCATGGTTTTGTTACATGCAAGTGATATCTCATCATCAAAGGTATACATTGTTTTTTAGGTTTATTGGTTATCTTTGTTTCCAAGTATGGGACTTTGGAATTTGGATGTAATTCTACATGTATTTTGGGATTTAATACAGTGCTCCTTGGAGGCTCATGCATTAAGTTTATAAGGAAATCTTACTTTCTATTTAACTCATTAGTAATCATATATACATGCTTCTTTACATGTGTGTAGAAGTCACATACATTTGATTTTGATAGACAGTATGAAAGATATAAAAAATGCTTACATTTGGTTAATTCCCATCTGATTAATCTTTTATAGACAGTTGGCCAATTAATTTGCCTACATTTGCTCACTGGATGGTTACTTAACTTATTATCATAATATGTGAAACATAGCTACTGATGTTTTCGTTGATAAAAATACCTGATCTATTGATGGTTTGTTCATATGTTTCGTTTTTCTTTTTTCTGTTAGCCAAGGTTAAATAACTTACAGACGGTAATTCTGATTGTATGTTTAGGTAATTCTGATTGTATGAGTACAACTTAAACTTGATTAGCATTGCATAGCAAGTGTTTGTTTGTTTCATTTTAAATTGTTTTATTATTTCATGAGTATAAATTGAACTTAATTAGCAATGGATAATCTATGGTGCTGCTGTAAAAGATGTATTTAATTTGTATGGAATTTAGTTAACAATAATGAAAAAAATAGATTTATGAACAAATTTATAAGTTAATGTGCAATGTGATGGTATTTGTAACAGTCCTACCATTGTGTGAATATTATACGGGGAGGTCGTCTCTTTTATTCCAAGGGTTGTAGGTATATGTGTAGGAAACCATTGTGTTAATATTGTATGGAGATGTGATCTTTTTGCTCCCAGGGCTTTGTAACTGTCCTAACATTGTATAACCTACTCTTACTACTTATTTTGCTCTTTTAGGGGTGGATCAATGGATTGACTAAAGAAAGCTCAAAAGTATTATCATCACAGGCTGTTGGTTGCTTAAATGTTAACATTATAGTGGCTGGAGTTGGGGTTCAAGCCCTTGGCACTCCATAGCTTTATCAGATAATCATACAACTTACAAAACTGGTAAAATAATGTGGCATTTTCAATTTATCTACTGTTTAGCTGCAAATAGTCATATCAAAGAACATGTCCAAAGTATCCCCATATAACCATTTATGAATTGGTTTGGGTTAAGGAAATGGGTCGAACACCTTACTCACAAATTTTACACTCAATATTATGTACTCAGAGCTTCTAAAGGAGGTTGATGCCCTTGAGGGTGTAATAAATTTTATACGCACACACAACTCAAATAGAACCATATATAATCTTCCTATCCTTAAACATAACAAAACAATCATATTAGCTATTAATAGATTCTGTTCTTCTACTACAGGTGTCAACGAATGGAAATCGATAAGGTTAAATCACTTAAGAAGATGGCCCTGGAACTGCCATTGAGGTACGCATTGTTAGAAAGTGGAGACCCAAATTTAAACCGAAGTAATTATGCTACCTGCTGGTAGACACAGAGGTAAATAAAATTATATGTTTGATAAATTTGGTTACTCGCTTCATATAACACTTCACCTCCTGTGAGAACATATCCGCCATTTAAAAACAAATTATCAAACAACATCCGCCACAACGCGCGGGTCGCAACATCTTGTGTCTATCTATTGCTCACCTGCTAAAGAAAAAGTATTACTTTTAGGCCAATTTTGAGGGAGACATAATGGTAGAGAGGAAAAGTAGGAGACGAATCGACGATGATATGAAAAGGTTAAGAAATCATTTAATCTCCGTTTAAGATGATTGTTTACCATTGCATAAAAACCTGTCTCTTTAACTTTTGAGTTTTGAACTTGCTTCTTCGCATCTGAACACCCATTAAATCTGTAAATGAAAGAAAAAAATTAATAAAACTATAAAGATGCAGCCATGATTTCATCCATATAATAATCTAAAGAAACCTGACCTTCATAATCCTACCATAAATGCAATATACAAAATGTGAATGTGTGTTTAGTATATGTACTCTACCTGAAATGACCAGAGATTCAATTAACAGAATGTTTAGCAAAATGCAATCAACACAATGACCAATAACATGTAATAAACAAAAATGCAAGTATGTCACAGAAGGTTTAGTCTTTCACAAATGCAAAATTGATGATGAAAACAACAATCACCTTAACCTCAGGTTAAACAAAATATGAAAATACATATAATAGACTAAGTGCTTAGCCTATAGGTATGTATTGTTATACTATTTTAGTGACAAAAATCATGATGAAAACAACAATCACACATTACCCTCCTCATGTATTTTGCAAAATTGGGTATAAGAGACTAAAAGTACCGAAGCAAAATAGATTGAAGTACTGAAGCAATCACAAATACACCCAAAACGGATTGATTGAATGATTGTGATCGAGATTTAGACCTACAATTGAAGCATAAATAGATAAAAAGAAAAAATGGAATGCTTCCTAAGAATTCGACCTAACGGCTCGATAGCAACGCGTCTTTCCCAATGATTCCTCTTCACGACTGTCATCTGTTCCGCCAATTTTATGTCTGGTTCTCGTCATCTCTTTTTGTAATCCATGCCATGATTTAGGTTTCCAAAAGTTTCCTTAGCCCTTCCTAGAAAATATCATAGATCAATATCTCACAGGTTAAAAACGCTGAACCTACAGCTTTCCAAAGACCTAGAAGGCATACGATTCATAATCTCACACAACTAAACCATATATTCTACAAATAAACCGAGATTTCGAACGGTAGAACACGATAAATTCATAGTATACAGAGATGTACAATTTGTTCTTGAGCAATGAATCAAAAGTCCGTTAAAAGAAACAGTCAACCATAACGGAACCTCAAGTACAATATACTACCATAGAACCATTGAAGAAAGTAAGTAGTACGTGGAACGCAAGGATATTACAGAGGAAAAATCAAACTAAAGAGTCGATTCTCAGACGGAGCAACAAAACGCAAGTCATCATCCTCAACGTCACGAAGTGCTAATATGACCTTCTCGAACACAAACAATTGAGGAAGCCAAAAAATCCCAAATATCCACCACTCGACAACTCAAAATCTAAATTTCCGTATAAATAAACATAAAATTTGTTAGAAGTAGAAGCAGGGGCGGCTTAATAGTTTTGGGGGCCTCAAGCGAACAAAATACTCGGGGCCCTTTCCAGAAGTTATATTTAATTGTTTATAAACCCTCCTTTCTTATCCGGGCTTTTTTAGACAAACTATTTTTTAATTGAACTGTCAAAATCTATTTCTTCTCACAAATATTTTTCAATTGACAAAATAGCTAATCCATATAATTTTTCTTGTAACATCGTAGATCTTAGATAACTTTTTAACAATTTTAGTTTATAAAAACTTCTTTCCACGGATAGTTAACATAACTCTAGAAGCAATAACACATTTAGAAAGACCACATTCATAGTTTTTTATATCAAGTTGTCATGTTTATAGCAAGATTCACAACTAACTATGTTTTATGTTAAACTAATAAAATAGTCATTTATGCTAAAATATAAATGCATTTACAGTTAACTCAAGAAACATAAATCCCACCTATAGAAATGCAACAGCCACATTAACTCAGGAAACATAAATCCCACCTATAGAAACATAATTTATACAAAGACCAACATAATGAAATTATAGTCATTTATGCTAAAATATATGCATTTACAGTTACACACCACAGCTCGTTGACTCATAGCTATGATTGTATCGACACACTGCTAATTTTGTTATTTAATGAAAATATGAAATAATGAAATGAACAGCTCTACTGAAGACATACAATGAATAACAAATAAGTTGTTTTCATCTTACGTATTAAATTCTGTTATGACCGAAGTGTATGAACAACATCAATTGGTTCTTTAGTTTTAAGTCTACATTTTGATGTTCATAAGCTTGCATTTTAACAAAGAAAAATAGTTGTTGCCAAAGTTGTAATTTAGTATACTGTTATAAAGTTTATAGTTTGTGATAATTTAATTTCTGATTCTTTAAATTTTACTTTACCGTCTTTCATTCATTCATGACAGTTTTATTGGCAGGACATAATGTTACTCTCCATCGTTTTGAAAATTCTCATAACTATATAATGTTGTTAGTTATTAATCTTGACATGAGTTAATGGGTCATGGGTCAAATAAGTTTGTTGGGTCGGTTCTATTTTATGATCCCCACTATCTAAGTTTCGCGTCGTGATAATTTAATCCCTAGGGTCCAGTCCGGCAAGATCCCTCCTAACGCCGTCGTCGGTGATCCCAAAGGCGTTCCTATTCAGCAGACGATTTACAGAGATACACCTGCTCCGATTAACTGCGTCTTCTGTGGCAGCTCCGGTCTCACCACCGTTAGGTATTATTCCATCGATCTCTTACCCTTCTATAGAGAACAAACCCTAGAGCTTATATTTATTGATTGAATTTGTGTTATTTGTTGTGATCTTGTTGAATCCTTGTCGGATCAGTGTAATTGGTTTGGAATTGGGGGAGAAATATGAATTCCTTTTAAGCAAACTGCAAAAGGATAATATTCTTTAATTAACACAACCAATTCAAAGGATTCAAAACCGATTGATTACTTACAAAATAACAAAGTTGGTTGTAATCTTCAATCTTGAAGAACAATGAACACAAACAATAGCACAAAACGTTTACAGAAGAATAGATGAAAGAGATTCAGATTACAAATTAGGTGATTTGGAATTTCGGATTTAGGGCAAGATACATTTTATTCATGGAAAAAAACATAGACGTTGGTGATGACCGTTTTTTAGTCTGATTTCGCCTCTTATAGTAGACTCCATCGATTGCGTTCTAGCATCTAAAGATGAAATAGACTCCATATTCGTTTCTCCCTTTTGGAAATTGGAACAGACGCTGCACGGGGAAGGGAATCCCATCTTTTGTTTTTTTTTTGGCCTTTAAATTTTAGTTTCTTTATTACCAGCTAGAAGCAACGAAAGAAACTGGCAAGAAGAAACAAAAAGAAGACAATCATGAGTACGTTAAACATGTAATAAAGAAATGTAATATTCGAATGATATGTAAATGAACTTGGTATTTTGCGAGCCTCCGGTGGTACATTTTTTTCCCACCGGATGCAAGCATAGGGACAGAGCCTCCGGTGGTACATTTTCTTCCCACCGGATGCAACAAAAAGGCGTTTACCCTCCGGTGGTGCATTTTCTTCCCACCGGATACAACCATAGTTAAATTAACATATAAATAAATTGCATGAACATGAACACGTAATAAAAATGAGCTTACACGACGTAGGAGGTCCCGAGGGGTGAGGTGGCGGAGGAATGGGGGGTTGACAACCAAATTCTAGATGGATTTATATACCTCATTAGAACCTTGTAGAAGCAAAAAATTAAATAAGATCAATTTATTTCCATGAGTTGCAAGAACTCAAAAGATTGTCATTTAACATACACCATTATGAATAATTAACTAACAATATAGAATTCGGATGGTTTTCTTTATTATCAATTTTAATAATCACCATTAACTCCTAGACATCATCATGATGATGCATGGACATGTACCATGATCATCAATTAAACACCATGCTTAAGAATGTTGTACCGATTGCTACGTTTGAAGTAATATGTATTTATGATTTCGCATTGAATATGGTGTCACAATTGGACCATTGCTCAACTTTTAAGGTATAGTTGATATTTTGCACTGGACACTCATTGGTGATAGAATGAATAATTATTTCTCGGATCAACTTGTGATGGGCTGATTAAATTACGACTTTTTTTATTGGTTCTTGGTTCGTGATCAATAGAGAGCTGGAAACAGGAATTTAATTAAGCCCGTAAAAGTCCGAATGTGATGATATTAGCTATTAAAAAAACATTCATGTAAAATAGTGGCCTTGTAAACGAACGGTACAAATACAAATATAGATATGTTTTTGTTCGTTAATTTAACTTTAACCAAACACGAATACGAATACTAGCCGAACAAATATTTTTATGTTCGTATTTGTTTGTTAAGAAAAAAATTTACATATTCATGATTGTTCGTTAAAGACTAAACGCATATTTCATGAACATAAACGGACATAAACGAATACAAATTTAAACGAACATAAACAAACACAAGTTTAAAAGAATGCAAACGAACAAAGATACATGTAAACAAATAAACAAATCTAATACATGGTGAGTACAAAGAGTAAAGTGATTGTATAAAATGACTTTAAAATCTTAAAAATGGGGGTGTCGTGGTGTGCATAAAAAGTAAAGTAATTGTAAAAAATAACTAAGTGAAAGTGTGAAACCCTAAAAAAATGTGTTGAGCTAATTATAATTTATAGATAATTTATTTATTAATAAATTTTAGGAAATTGACGTCATTTAATCTCATGTTTTCACTATTGGCAAATAATAATCCATATTTTTACTTTGGCAACTGGTAGTCTCATGTTGTCATGTATATGTTTTTAACGGTTCCTTCGTTAAAAACTTAATGGTGTTAAGTTTTTGCTAACGTGGCTGGTGATGTGGCATTTGTTTTTAAATTTTTTTTCAAATAATCCCAGTCATCATCCTAGTCACCGCTCCAACATGGATTATATTCAATTTTAATAATCTCAGTTATCGGCCAATATGTTATCGCCTATTGGCCGATATTAATCCGTATTTTATTTATTTCCTACAATAAACCAAAATTTAAAGGTATTGGAATTTATTAAACCATCGTTAAATAACCACTAACGCCAATAAGTAAAATTTCACTTTTTGATGACTGGGGTTCACAGTGACATCTTATCTGACATGTTTTTTGATGTATGTGAATAAAAGTTTTCAAAACACAATCAATCATGATTAAAAACTATGAAAGTCCTAAACAAAAAAAAATTTCTTCATAGCATCATAACATACAAAAATACTTAAAAACAAACTCTGTGTTTGAGCCCAGTCATAAAAAAACATGTCACATAAGACGCCACCGTGACGCCTAGTTATCAAAATGTGGAATTTTACTTAATTACATTAGTAGTCATTTAACGGCAGTCTAATAGTTTTCAAAACCTTTATAATATGGTTTATTATAGGGAATAAATGAAATACGGATTAATACCTGCCAATAGGCAATAACAGAGATTATTAAAATCCAATATTTCTTTATTATTCCACCACCCAACTCTGAGCTTCAATGTCCCATTCATCTTAGCTCTATTTTAAACATTATTTGTTCGTTGTAATACTCTCACAAAAATAGAACTCAAACTCGGAAATATTTAATTATATAACATATATAAAATAATAATTAGGATAGAAGTCGTGTATTACACAAGTTTAATTAATAAAAATTTAATACATAATTCACGTTAAAGATTCACAAAAAAAATATTTAAATAGATGTTATTGTAAATAATAACCATATGGGGAGCACAGAGAGATTGGTGCACAAGCTCTTTAAACTCTTTAGTTGATTACAATTTCATATCCGAGGAAGCGAAATTTTATGACATTTTCAAAGTGTTATGGACAAAAAGTAGAAACATATATCAGTGTACAAACAATATATACCATTCAATAAAATATTGTCACAAAAAAATAAATCCAACAATTCACATGGCTGTTAAAGAAATATATGATTTGGGTGCACATCTAAACAACATGCTATTTACATTTTGATCAAACATACTATTCACATAATATATGACATGAAAAGTAGAAAAATTGGTCAATCGTATGAAAAGAAATTAAATTTCATTATTAGGTATGGTATATAGACAAAACAACAAAGGAGATATAATGACACAAAATAATACATTTGACAAGAAATAGCATACAAATTGACTAAAACACATTATAGAAAAAGAAGAAACTCATAAATTTAAAATATTTCAAGAAAATAAAACTTTACTTTAAATAACATTAATATTAAATTTTCCATGCTATATCATCTATGTTTTATAAGATAAGTATTTTATATTATCTCCATGTCATATCTAAGTTCAAATAATAACCAAATTACAACAACAAATATGAAATTCAATTTCGTAATGCTAGTAATGAAATTTCTATAATAGAGAAGTGAGTTGCATTTTTATTTTTCTAGAGTTAAACAAAATTTACTTTATATTTAAAATTCAAGTAATTACAACTAACGAAGAATTTTGTAGTTATAAATTTAATTTTAATATAAGATATAATTATAATCTTATTATTAATTAATAAGCTATGATAAATAATTGAAATAAGAACGTTTATATTTTAATATATAATTATTTGTAAATTCTTAGTATTTAATAAGTGAGAGAATTAATATTTAATAGAAGAGAGAAGCAAGAAAAATTATGATGAAAATGAATTTAGTGATGACATGTGTACTCAAATGTAATTGTTTATTAGAATAAAAAGAAAAAATATTATTTGTGTCCACTAAAAACTCATTTTTACTAAATTTTTCCTAACATCGGATTCATTTTTTATACTAGATTTTAATTTTTGTACTAGATTCATTATTATACTGAATTTGTATTTTGTTATACTACATTTGTGTTTTTAGATAGAATATTGTTTTTGTTTGATACGTCCAACTTTATATACAATATTTTTTCAGGGCCGGAGCTGAGGATTTGAAAGCCCTATTCGAGCTAAAAAATGGGCCCCATTCGGGAAAAAAATTACAAATAAAAAAAGGTTCTTATATAAAGAAAAAATTAAGTAGTAGTAATAAACATAAGAAAATTATAGTTTTAAAATGACATTCCATGTAGTTAACTAATAATTGTTCAAATCTCCTAGCATTTTTAACAGAAAATTGATTTTTCATATATACTTCATATCCTCTAACTTATATATAAAATTTTAAAAATTATGGGGCCCTTAAAATGTGAGGCCCCGTTCTGTCGCACTTTCCGCATATGCTCAACGCCCCCTCTGTATTTTTTTAAAGGACGGTAAAGTTTTATTAATTACGAATAATTTCAAACAACCCAACATTTTTAAAGGACGACAAAGTTTTATTAAATACGAATGATTTCAAAGAAACCTAACTTAGATAAATATTACATCTTTACATCATGTTATACAACTAAAGTTACATCATTATTTTCGATCCAAATAGAATAGAAAAATTATTCATACTAACATTAAAAAATCCCGTACACGATTGTTTATATCATTCTCTACACTTTAAGTCCCTCCACTAAACACTACTAATTTTTGGTTGTTGAATACATTCATATTTTAATTGGCATTTCTTGTTGCAAACACCGTCCTGTATTCATCATCTAGTTGACCTTTATTTTTTTTAAGATTATCCTAATCATCATCTTTGACCACCTCCAATTCTCCAAACACCACCCACCCACAGCCCACACCACCCCTATCCACTACCACTAACCCACCCACCTAGCACAGCACTTACCACCTCCCCTATTCCACTATCACCAAATACCATACATACCCCATCAAAAACATATATAAAGAGAAGAGAACGTCTTTAGCCTAATAGTATTTAGATGTTTAATAAGGTGTTTCATTCTTTTTTAAAGATCGAGTGTTTAAGTCTATATGCATCACCCTCATCCACTATCGTCATATACCTTGCCACAAAATGTATTATAAGTGTACACTCGTTTATATATAACTAAGTTTATGTAGATAATTTAAACAACTGTATGATTTTCTTGTATGTAGCACTTGATATATAACTATTGAAGGTCTTGACGATTGTAAAACCACGCGGAAACCATTGAATCTAAGCAAATTTTTTTGTTTTTCTGGGATTCACTTTTATAATATATCAGGATTCACCTCTACTTTTTTCTATATATTTCTAAGTATTTCTAAAAAAAATTCGAAACTCCGTGGGTTCCCGTGAACCCGCACTCCCAACAATAGATCCGCCCCTGTGTTGGGTTATGAAGGGTAGTAGTATCGGTTTGGGCTCGTGGTGGTAGACACATATGGAGGAGTAAGGGGATACATCTTTTTTTCTTTTTTTTTTTTTTTGTGGGTGGGGGGGGGAGGGGGGGGGAGGGGGGTGTATAGTTCAGTGGTAAAAAAATAATGTTCTTTTTAGTGGAGACACGAGTTCAAAACTTAGGAGTGGTATAATTTAGAAGAATTGTGTAAATGGCTGCATGTATATTAGCTGTTAAAAAAATGTATGTTTATGTTTTCTTTTCCCTAACCAAACCACGTTAAATCTCTTATATATACATTATTGCTTTCATGTGTATATACGATACTGTATCCCGTTGTACATCTCTCTCGTTGATACATAACAGAACATACAAATTAGTTATTTGATTGTTGTGTATTAAACTTGGCTATGTCTCTCTCTTTCTCTCTATATATATACATATATATGTATATATATACTCTCTTTCTCTCTCACGTTATATAAAAACGTATATATATATATATGTATATACATTATAGTAATTTGTCATTGATGTTCTAACAAGATTTACTATTCACTCAATCATATCAATGTTACAAGTTATTTACAACTAGATTTTACTACCATGCGTTACCGCGGGATAATGTGGATATAGAAAACAGTTACATTGTCATAATGCTTATGTAAAATGGAAAATGTGCTTGTTCTGTAATTAAATTATATATGTTTTGACTGCTGATAGTATCTGTAAAAGACCAGTATGGTTAGATATAGATTAGGGAGGATGTTGTTTAGTAACCTCTTAGATAGTGTGTACATGCGATAACCGGTATTACTTAAAACTGGTTATTTCTAGTCCAGACTGTCTATTTCCATTACTGTGCTGCTTTTTTATATGATACTGTAGTCAAAATTTAATATGAGGTTTTGAATAAACTATTATGTTTTTGAAATTCGCCAGCATTGTTTGCTGAGCACTAAAATATATATATATATATTTTTTTTGTTTTAGACACACATCCTAGGTACCATGTTTGTAGCAGGTTGCTAAATATGGATGGGACAACGAAGACCTAATATAAAAGTTTAAATTTTGCCTAGACGAAGACATAGATTGCTAGCCTAGCATAGAACTAAGATGTTGTATCATTTTAGTTGTTTGTAAATATTGTAACTTTTAGAAATGAATGAAGGTTAAGACTTCTGCTGTAGACTTTGATTTTTGCCATGTGTTTATCTGTTATTCGACGCGTGATATCCCCCCCCCCCCCCCCCAGGCGCTTATCCCGGGGGCGGGTGTTACATAATTGAACCTCAACCATGATTTGTAAATTAATAGATGAGATCTTTTACTACTTTTTTAGGCAAAATATGTATTTTAGCCGATCTAACCCCCGTATATATAATCACAACAATTGTTAGATTTGTTTACAAGTTCAAAAATACCACCAACTCTTAATTTCCTCTTATTCTATTTTAATTGAATCTTAACCATGATTAGTAAAATTAATACATGAGATCGCTTCCTAATTTTTTAGACAAAATATATTTTTTAGTGGATCTAACCCTGTATATATAACCACAACAAATGTTAGATTTGTTTACAAATTCATATGAATATAATCTTTCATTCTAAGAGCATGTGGTATACATGGTGTGATAATGTGGTGTTATCATGACACGTAGACGATAACTGGATAACACCATTTTATCACACCAAGTGTGGTATACATGATGTGATGGTGTGGTGTTATCACATATTTTATTAATTTTTCTAATCTATTTAAATTAAAAACTAATTTAAAACCCTAAACAAAATACAACTTGAAAATGTAATAAAAGCTAATATTTTATTTGCCATGCAATATAAGTGGTTATAATATTAGTAAAGCTTATGGTACAAGTCATTTATGTCTGCTTGCAGAGCCCATACTACCTGCTCTCCCTTATCTTTTGCTTTTTCATTTAACCAGTATCATCTTTTTTTACATTTTGCCCTAATTTCTATAAGCCGGCTGCCGCCCCATCCAAAACAAGAACTAAAATCGAGCCTTACAGACCAAAAGCAATCAGACTGGAGAATCAATTGTTACCTGTTTATACGAGGAGAAAGACAAACCCGTGAAGATGGTTCTATTGTGGTGGCGCTCGGTGTGGTACCAGCTTCCAAGCCAAAAGGGGTGGCGATGTTTGGGTGGTTCACGACGGTTCACATTTCAAGTGCGCTTTCATTTTGCTTCTTAACATTTCTGTTTCTCTTACCGCGATCTTCTCACTCTTTCACATTCACCATGGACGATCTGGATTTAATGCGAAGGATTCAATCAAGCACAACGGTATGTGTGTCTGATTCCACTATTTTTTGGTTTTCTTAATTGTATTTTTGTATCCAATTTTGGTTTGGTTTTACTGTAGTTAGGGTTTTGATATGAGCGATTTTCATTAATATATGAACTGTTGTTCTTACTGGTTTGATCTTGGATGTTGACTATTAAAACACTAATTTAGGGTTTATGTAAGAACAATTGAAGTAAGGTTTTTGTATGTGTGATTTTGGTTGATGATTTTCAACAGGAATCAGGATTTATGTAATTCTTCTACAATAAGATTTAATCAAATTTTTAGTCAGGACAATCTTAATCCTCTGGAAATGGATTCTCTTTTCAAATTAGTAGTTCGTAGTTTATGATTTGATATGTTATTTGTTGGTTAAATATGAACAGCTAATACTTAAGCTTTGTATCTCAATTTCCTGTTTCTGGTCTGATAATTTTTTGTAGGAATTAGTTGACTATATCAAAGACATAACCGGAGAGAGCAGTCAACAGAAGAGGCCCAAACATAAGGACACAAAAGTTTGACAAGTAGCCTCCAAAAAACATCAGATGCTCATCCTTTTGTAATTAGAAATCTTTTGCAACTATCCCATATCGCAGAAACAAACACATTAGAAAGATGTTCTTCTTTTTGTCTTATAAAGTTTATTGCTTCTACTGAATTAGTTTGTGCAATTGATGCCATTATATTTGTTGAAATTGTGGACAATATTATAGATGCTTAATGTCTTATGTGTTTTTTGATTGTAGGTAGGCTACTGCTTTTCTCTCCTACAGGTTCTGCAGGTTCTGCAGGTATATCAGTTCTTATAGCCCAGTTATTTTGTGAATGGTTTTTGTTTGTTTGTTTGTATTTACTTTTGCTTTTTGTATGTAGCTGACATAGAAGGTTGGGTGCTACTAACTTGGCTCTATATAAAGCAAATCAGGTAAAAAATCAATCCTTTAAATGGTTTTTTTTGGTGGATTAGTTATTTTTCTGGATTTTTTTGTTTTTGGTTTTGGTATTAGTAAATCCTTAACACTTACATGTTTGTGAAAGGTAAAACTAAATGATAGATGTATAACAAGTAACTTATAAAAAGATGCATCATGTTCTATAAATTTTTAAAAACTCTAGCCTAATCAGTCATTTTTTAATTTGAAATTTATAAACTCATTTAGACGAAGCATGAAAGGTTTCAATCTTAATACATATTTTAAATTTGGTTACTCGCTTCATATAATGCTTTACTTCGCGCGGCAACATATCCGGGATTTAAAAAGACAGGCCACTGTTGCATGATGCTTTGTTGTTCAGGTTAGTATTACTAATTCATGATGCTTTGTTATTGAGCTTAGCCACTACAGTTGCGATCTATTAGCTCGGTAGTCGATTATGTCGTTTTACAAAGGCATAGCTCACTGTTTCTTGCGGCCTCTAGCAGATGTCCAATGCATAATATCAGTACCTCAGAAACACCGAGTAAGACCATATTTTGAAGATATCTAACTATTCTGAATATATTATATATAGGGAAACCTATAAAATATCTAAAATTGAGTTTTTTATTTATCTATGTAGATGTGGATTACGTGCATCAGTAGAACGCTTTTAATATTTTTTATTAATAAAATGAAAATGAAAATGGTGTATGTTTGGTTTATAGGACTGGAAATGATAGATTCAACAAACAATGATTTGGCAGGTTAAAGAGATGTAGACATATCAATTAGATGGAAGCTCAAGATCTGCTTATGCTTTTGGTGCTCATAACACTTATAAGGAACATTTCAAAAACAACTTAAAGGGGTGGTTAAAGAAATGCAGAGCATAAATTTTGATAATCAATGCCTTTGAAAATGTGGATTGTGTTTTAGAATCCACCTAGAAGAATCAAGTGGGTGTTTGAAGAGGACACAAGTGTGAGTTTACCAAATATCGAATGTAATTGCAAAGATTGCTTTGGGTTGCCATGGAATAACTTTAATTCCAACATTTCACAACAAATGATCGAACAACACCCACGACATCGTGCGGATTGCACCAGCATAACGTAACATCATGACGTGGGTCAAAACTCTTGATTACATGGTTGTTTGAAGTCTATATTATATGATTTCAAGAGCTATGTAGAAAGTTATCATTTAACTGCCATTGATTGTCTTCATTTTGTAACGGGGCTTTCAGAAAATATCATTGAATAGCATCCACCGCGAAGCGCGGATCGCAACATCTAGTTAAATACTATTTAAATATTTTTATTCAACATAAAAATAAAACATTTCTTTTTAACTAAAAAAGAAAATGCGAAAATTACACCAACTAAAATCATTGAGAACGCTCGTAGATATCTTCGATCAAATCCCCCTTAAGTTGGTTATGGATATTTCGATCTCGTATTTCCTGACGATTAGCATGTTTTTTCTCCTCGTTAATTTTTGGTTATGTCGTATCTAATTCCGCCTCGTTCAATTGACAAATCGCTTTGCCCTCATCCTCGAGAATCATATCATCAACATTTCTTGACCCGCTTCACGATCTCTGTTGAGACGAGCTCTTCGCGTTAACACGCGGTTCGCTCGAGCGTTGAGACGACGTTGATGATGATGAACCATCATTTGAAAAAACATATCCGAAGCACGGTCGGATGATTTGTCCGAATAAGTGTCGGGAGTAGAAGAATTAGAGGAAGGGGATGAAGACATTTTTTATGGTGTTTTCTAAAGAAATTTAGATGAGAAATGGTGATAATGTGTGATTTTTTTATTAAATGGGGGTTAGTTAAGGAAATTGAAAAAATAATTTTTTTTATTTAAATAGCCAACGGCTATTTTTTTTACCGTTGTAACAGTCCTCATTCTCGAAAACCACCAAACCACGCCATGGAAAACACCACGGGTGAACACCACGCCACCCCATAACGCCAAGGGGGGACGGTGCTTCACGCCGTGGTGGCGTTAAACGCGTGTGATAACGCGGTACACTGCATGCCCTAATAAATCAATAATTTGGGAGCCACATGTTATTTTTCCAGGGCCTCCTAACTTGGGAGCCACATGTTATATTTCCAGGGCCTCCACCTAAGCTTTGTCCACTCGTCAATACCACACTCACTTTCTAATTTCCTTCATTTAAGAATTCAAAATTTCAAAATTTAATATTTCAACTTTCTAAATCTAAAATTTAACATTGCATTTACGTAAAATTAATTATAAATAGTTAATAATATTTATTAACTCTATGTTTAGGCTAAGTGTAGTGGATAAGGCCCCAAATGGGGCGTTATCCGCCATGTGGACGATGACTGGACAAGGGGCTTTATGGGGCTTTATGGTGTAGTGGATAAAGCCCCCATAACGCCCCACCAACCTCCCCCTTTCAGCGTTATATCCCTCACGCCACTCTTGAATTTTAGCTTGATAACGCCCCATAACGCCCCTGCGTAGTGGGGCGGGGCGTTATCAGGGGCGTTATGGGCTCTTTTTTTGCCACATAATGCCCCATTACGGGTAGCCTTAGTTGTTTACATAAGTTATTTATTAACTAACTTAACAAATTTACATGAACTATTTTGAATTTTCTAATTTTAAGAGATGTAACAGTCAATTTTTTATTTTTTTAATAATAGTTATTAATATTTATTAATTAAAATATTGTACATTAGGGTGGTTGATTTATTCAATTAAAATATTAAAATGTCAAACACCATTTTATATTCTTAAAAAACAACTTTTATGAGTTCAATTATCATCTTCAACATGTTCTAATTATCCTTTAACATACTCTGAAAATTCAAGTAATCCTAAATAATAATAATTTTTATTAATGTAATTGTTAACACCTCTTTAAAGTAAACCATTAAGCAATTTATTTTTCAACTGTAATATACGAAATACTCTAATTTCATGTATTTTATAAAAAAAATGTATTTTTTACTTAACTACTATAAAATAAATACTTTTTATGATCTCACAATTATATCATTCATACTTTTTAAATCTCATATCAGTTTTTATTTTTTATAGTTATCTCATATTATGAACACTTATTCAACCCGTGTAGTATACAGGTTAATAACTTACTATTCTATAGATCTCTAACATTGCATCTATCTCTCTAAGTCTTGTATGGTCTTTGATTTTGTAAAGAAGCTATAATCTAAAACTGAAATATGTCTCTATAACTAACTTATTATGTGACCAACAACTTGAACAACAACAACCCGTTATACAATACAACCTAAACTCTTCTTTTCACCAATACCAACATAATTGTGAAACCAACAATACAACCGACCTATATTAAACAAACCTTATCCGTGAAGCAACTTAAGTTGTTGAAAGGGGAAGGTTGTGAAACGACTTGGTTTTAGCTTTTTATATTATTTAAGTAAGTTATTTATTAATATTATGTCTTGTTTCTAACTAGTTTTTTCTTCGTCCGTACGTTGTGAAAAAAAAAATAGAGGTAAATTACATGGTTAGATAAAATCTCGTAGAATATAACGTTTATAAAAAGAAAGTTAATTAATCAAGTATCACCCAACTCGATAGATTCGTAAAAAAAAATTATATCTTTACTTTATAAAAAAAGACATGCCAAATGAAAAATAGGTAAATACCTCAATAAACAATTCAAAGAGAAAAATAGTAAACTTTATGAAACAGAGAATGTTTGAAAAATGTGTTGTGCGGTGGGAGGGGGCATAATCTAATTTGAAATTTAAACAGAAATGCAGGCTAAACGGTCTGAATAACGACATAAAACAAACTTAAAAAAGAAAAAGACTAATCAAATGTAGACTTATAAAAATGCTTAGAAATAGTTTTCGATGGTAACCAAATCTTTCTTTTCACTTTTATCTCAACTCAGTGTTAGGATATTGGATGGCGAGAACGACAACACATATACAAACAAACAGAAAATATAAACGATATAAAAATTTATCGTGCTTCATTAGGTAACATGAATATATAAAGACTAAAGATTAGAACAACTAACTTATAGTGACCGAGTAATAAGCCCCTAAATAATAAGCGGTACACAAAGTCTTGACACTAAACACTCAACACATAGAAGCAATATTTTAAAAACCGGTTTTTTAGTTGAACCGGAAAACCTTCCGGGACCGGTTCGACCGGTCGGACCGGTTAGACCGGCTGGTTGAACCGGTTAGGGGATTTATATATATTTTTTTATAAAAATGCTAATAAACTTGTACACCCCAACAAAAATAGTTAAAATAAAATTATAATCCACTCAAAAATAATATCAAATATGTATTTCATAAGAAAATATAAGTTTTAAACTTTAAACAATAATTAAAAAAAAAGTTTAAAAAAAATATCAGAAAACCGGTTGAACCGGACCGGTTGAACCAGAAAAAACCGGACAAAACCGGAAAACCGGCCGGTCTAACCCGGTCCGGTTAAACCCATAAAACCGGATGTTAAAAAACCGGCTAGGTGACCGGGTGACGGTTGAACCGGTCGAACCGGCCGGTTCGAACCGGTTTTTAAAACCTTGCATAGAAGTCATTGCACAAAGGTGAAATTTCCAAAAAAAATATAAATTAAAAAAAAAAAAAAGATGACCAAGTAACTTTAAGCTGCATATGCAGATTTGCAATAGCCAGAAAGAGGACAAATCAAAGAACTTTATTGAAAATGAAAAATAAATTAAAACGACATCCTAAAAAGCTTATTATGTCTTATCTGTTTGTTGTCTTAAGTCTTTTAACTTGATGCCAAAAGGAAAAAAAACAAAACAAGAAAAAATCATAAACAATGAGTACGTAGATGTTTAACGAAATCATGTTACTCTTTTGACATTTGTTAAACCCACCTATTATTATTAGTTTTAGTTCTTTTGCTTAGAGGAGGCGTGTTAACACGAATCCTCAACGACGATTAATAACGACCATTAACGATTTAGATTGTTTAAGTGTTGTATTCAAATACAATTTTGAATATTCTATTTGTTAAATACAATTAGTTTGGATCTATTTTACGTCTATGTTACGATTATTTATGTGTTTGTAATTCATTTTGCATTACAGTTATGTTACAATATTTCTCTGTAAATAACGAGAATATTGTTATTATTTCTTATAATAAAAAGAACGTACTTTTCTTACTTGTTAGCCTACCATGATTAATACCATGTTACAACTTGAGCGGAGCTGGTCGTGTAACCATTCTTGACACGATGCAGGCATGGCGGGGGGCGTGTTGTTCAGGCAATTTTGTCTTCAAGTTGATGGTTTGACACCGGGGGGGGGGGCGGGGGGGGATGCCTGATGAGGCACAACCCGTGTAAATCTTATTACAAATTCATTTTTTATTTTATTTTATCGTTTATTTACCTATTTTGTTCATCCAGAGGTTAAATTTGCGATAATTCACAAGTAAACTCAATAAGCACTTAATTACATGAATTTATAATAAAAACCATAAAAACGAGATTAGAATTACATTACTGAATAGATTACTTTAAAATTTATAAACATATTACAAGAAAACTTAAGTAACAAAAAGAACCCATAGACTCAATACTAGAAACACTATATTATGATGTAGATACTAATAACATGGAATCACCAAAAACACTCTTTTCTCTAGTCTCTCCCTCAACCCAAAAAATACACATTTATTTTTGTCATTATAGATACATTCATACATAAATTTAAGCTTTTATGCAATTTGTGTGTAGAATTCAATTCTAATCATAAAAGTCATTGCACAAAAGTGAAAATGAAAAAATGAAGTAACTTTAAGCTGCTTATGCAGATTGGCATTAGCCAGAAAGAGGACAAATCAAAGAACTCGATACATTCATGTTAGTTGATAATGACAAACAAAAAGTGACATCGTATAAAGCTTATTATGTCTTATCTGATTAATGTCTTAACTTGATGCTAAAAAGCAAAAAAAAAACAAAACAAGAAGAAAACATAAAGGATGAATAGATGTTTAACTAAATCATGTTACTCTTTTGACATTTGCTGAACCATGGGCAAAAGCGACTGATATTATTAGTATATACACCATTTTGTATGTGTGAGTGTGTGTTTTTTTATTAGGTCATGGATCATATAAATATATGGTCAAAGAGTTATCTGTTTGGATAATTTCCTGATTGGTTTGGCTACTTTTTTTATAAGGTTTTCTGTGATTCTTGATCATCCATGATCTTACTACCCACTAATCATTTTGTCTCTTCTTCCTTGATCATCTCTATATAAACAACTTGTTATACCCTATCTAGTTGTTATCTTAGTTTTGCACTATAAACACTACTATCACATTTTAACATTCATGGCTAGTGTAACTACCAATCTGATTGTTCTTTTTTTGGTGTGTATAGCAGGATGTTTGTTGATAAGTGTTTCGGGTTCAGAAACAGAAACAGCGTTTGTTTCGAGTGGCGTGCAACTTAAAGAAGATACGCAAAGTATTATGAATAAACACGGGTTTGATCAGCCATTATTGAAGTATTACTGGAGGAGGGCGATGTTAGCGAACGACCTGACGAGAATGGTTCCTGGAGGTCCAGATGGTCATCATCATTAAGTGAACTTGTGTTCATACATTTTATCTTTTTGAGTTTCATGTTGTCTTCTTCCTTTGATTGCAGATTAGGAACTAGATATAAAGGAAACAGTTTGTTTCTTTATTTTATGTGTTGAAGTTGTTAACTTTTGATTATAAAGTACACTACTTAATTATCTCGATCTGCACTTATGTGCTCACCACCTAAAGTATTATATACATTTCTCTTTATATACATATTTAAAGTGTTAAAAAATTTGGGGGACCACCACCTAAGCCGTTCTTGGAGTTCATGGAGAAGAATGGTGGGTGTTCTTCAAAACCCACCCAATAGATAGATGAGAAAAACTGATCTACGCTGCCATGCTGGAGCGCAAAACATATTATGCCAAGTTATACTAAAAACAAATGATATCTTTTTAATATGATATAGATACATTAGTTTTTTAACCGTCCTTTCTACAAACAGATTTTTATCTCAACATAGTTTTTTCTATTAACATTTCCTAATTACCTATTTAATATTATTTTTATATTATGTTTGAGGGGGGGGGGCTGAAAACATTACACGTAGTCATGGACGAAAAAAAACAGCCAATGAACGAGCAGAAGGAACAATGCAACACTTCCCAAGTGTTGCACCACATCATCAATAACACCCCCAACGAACACTCGCGTTGGGCCGTTGGAGATAGCTAGATAATCTTACAATTTAACCATCAGGATCATCCTTGAAAGACTACAAATAATATTTATACTCATTAATTTAAGATTATTCCCACTATATTTCTAGAATAATCTCTATTAGGCTATCCGTAATGGGGCTCCATGGGGGCGCCATGGAGCCCCATAGCGCCCCTATAGCGCCCATCACCGCCCCCCGGGGCGCCATCTTAGAAAAAAAAGAGAAGAGCGCCATGTTAATAGCGCCGGTGAACGTTGAAGGTTTTTAAAATTTCGACCGTTGACAACGGTCAATTCCTTTTTTTTTTTTTTAACCTAATTTAAACACTATAAATTAAACCTCTCCATCCAATTTTTATACACACTCTTCTACCCATCTCTCACTTTTTATAAAATTCTCTCTACCTACAATCAAAATGTTTCCCCGTGGTGGACCTTCGTCAAACCCACGCTTCCAAGCCCCGCGACGAGCAAACGATCCCGAGCAACAACCGCGTGACGATGGTTTGTTCGCGTATGTTGCGAACATGTCGCCCCCGCCACGACGAAGATGTCGAAGTCGAGCGGCCTAGGGCGATGGGTAGGGATAAGGCAAAGGCAATTGCGAAGGGGAAACGAGCGACCTCCTCATCGACAAGTCAAGCACCATCCTCCGACTACTCCGTTCGACATGAAGAAATGCGCGAACGTTTTGATGATTTCTTGACACTTAAGAGAGAACAAATCAATGCCGTTAAAGCTCGGAAAAAAGAAAAAGCGTTGGAGAGGCTAATGCAACCGCTACCCGACGAAGAACCCGCTCGTAGCCTCGCGTTGCAAATTTGAGCGGATATCATGAAAGAATATGGCCTTTAGATTTTTGTTTTTTTTAATTGTCATGTTTTTTTTTTTTAAGAATGTAGGTTTGTTTTTTTTTAATTTCCATGTTTGTTTTTTTTTTTAGAATGTTGTAAGTTTGTTTTTTTTTTTTAAATCTTCTAGTTTTATGTCTTGTTTTTTTTTTTTTTTAGTTTTTAATATGTTTAATACTAAATTATATAAAAAATGATTAAATAAATAATTAGGTAATGATTGGTAGGGGGTTATACATGGAGCCCCACTACACCACTTTTGCCATGGAGCCCCTCATGCTGACGTGGACGCCACATGGCGCATAACGCCCACAAGGGGCTCCATCCACTACACTTAGCCTTATTCATTATAAACAAATTTATCTTTCAACATGAGTTACGAATTCATCGCAACTTATGGTAATGGGTATATTGGCGTGAGTGTGAGTGTTACCATGTAGGCGTCATATTAACAGTATCACTTATTCACATCTCACTCACATGAATACATTAAATGGATTCTCCATCTTAAACTCCATCTCTAAAATTTAGAGTTTTCTTCTTATTTACATCTCCATATTATAATCTCCATCTTCATCTCTAAAATATAGAGATTGATAAATTATCTAAATATGAAAAAGCATATTTGTAAAATCTAATTAAAATGTTGAGATACAGATGGAGAATAGGATGTGGAAATGATCAAACAAAATTTAACAAAAACTTTAAAAAGGTATGATATTAGTTAAATAATAAAGATGCGGATGAAGATTCCGTTGTGAATGTTTAAAGAGTACAATAGAAAATACACATACTTATACTTTTTATGGTGTAGTTTACATTTAACCAATGAACCATGGTCCAATTTTCATTTTTCATAATGACCGGCTCTTCATACTATGAGTCCACTAACGCGTGAGCCTCATGGCTATTGCTCATGTCATGGGGCCGTGGGCTAGGGAGCGTGAAATGAGTTTGTATTCATGATCTTACACTTACTTACTACTGCATGCTCTGATTAAGATATACATGACTAGAATGATCATTTATTATTTATGTGTGACCTTATATTTCGACGCCTAATTAATCTTTTATTTTTTGACGACAAACAACTTTTATTTAAAAAGCTAGCAAGGATCTCAAACTCCGTAGAAACACAAACATACAAACAAACGGAAAAAGGAACACCATAGGTGTGAATTTAAGTGATAGTCAGGTGATGGCAAGTCCTCACTTGATATCATCTCAATATTAGGAGATTTCTAATATTTATTACCAAAAATATTAAAAGGCCCCTTTGATCACATTATAGAAAAATAAATAAATAGGTGATTTATGGTGAGGAAGCCATGTGAAAGTTTGAAGAAGAGAGAAGGTCAAGAAGATAAAAGTGTTTTTGGGGGAAACGTAAATTTGTCCTCTTGTGACATATGGATTGGGTAAAGTGTAAAATGGCGTTTGGTTCATGAAATTTAATGAAATTTGAATTGTAAAAATTTTCATTGAAAGTTGTGCTTAGTTGAATTATAGATAAATTTAGATTGGAATTAATTCCTTTAATCAATGGATTTGATCACATGTAACTTTCCTTCGTTAAAGTACAGGATTTCCAAGAAATGTTGAAATAATACTAAATTTCACTGATCGAAGGATTTCATTGCATTTCAAATTCATTCGTTACCTAATCAAGAACAATTTTAAAAGGAAAATTTTCATATTCCAATTCCATTGAATTTCAGGAACCAAACGCCACATAAAGATTAAAAGAAAATTTCATGCTACACCTTTTAGTTTAACTAAATTACATCCTACACATTTTAATTGGATTTGAAATTTAAACAATCTTACAACTAAATGCCTCATCTAGAGTAACTACTACTAATTAAATATTGCCACTAACTAGCATTTTCTATTATTGGGTTAGTTAAATTTTCATAACCTCTTTTTCAGTTTACAAGTGTTTTCAGTTTTCGTATCTGTGTTTTATGGTTTTTTTGTGATTTGCGAAGTGTCTTTTGTTATTTTACTTGTGATATAATATTGTGTTTAATCAATTACCAAGTACATACACGTTTAAGTTTGATCATATGTAGCTCATTTTGGACCAAATTGTTTTGATCCAATATAGTTTTTTCGACCCGACCCATTTGACTCAACCCATTCTAACATTGTTACTTTTTTGACCCGCTAATAAATATTCCTTGATCCTTCACTACATACAACAAAAAACACCAAACACAACCAACCAAACTCGCACAAACACCATTGGATCCAATCAATCTTTCGCATCCTACTCGTCACCCACAAAAAGCTCAACGTCTTGATACTCTCAACAATCCCTTCCACCGATGCACTCAGGTTATTGAAGTGCATATCATTCATCGTTTTCCAGATACACCAGTTTAACCAGCACCACGTCATTAACTTTCTTTTTTACCTTCTTACCACCTTGAATCGTCCGGTGGATTTCCAGGAAGTCAAGAAATGTAAAAGCAAGGGGGCTGACACCCCAAGAACAGGTGATCTCGTCCTCATTTTGCCTCCCACACAATGTTGAAGATATAACAACCTTTGGTGTTCCTGATAGAGTTTGCTAAACGGCTTAATAACACTTACAGAACAAACTTTTATCGATAAAAAATTCAGTAATAGAAAACAGGGGTTTTATTGAGGGTCATCTGCACAAAACGAGAGCTAAGTCAAACACCAGACACATCCTCTTATATCACATTGTGATCATGGAATGGGGCTTGTTCAAAAAGGAAAGCAAGGGTGAATATGTGACACAAATGGAAATCCAAGCTGGTGTTTGTTTCTCATTAGGATTAATATATAGTTATTAGACAACAATGAAAATGCCCAGAGAATGAAACAATCTAACTCTCTTTTGAAATTTGCAAAGGGTATGTGGGGAACATAGGCTACCCTTTTTATTAGTGAACTCTAAGCCTAGTGCCTCCTGAAGGTACAACCAAAGTTCAAAACTGTGACAGTTTCTTTTTAAATAGCAAGAACAAGAAGAAGACTTTGTTTAACTCTGGTTGGCAAACTTGATTCCCTTCTCGATAGAAGACTTCAGCTCAGGCAAAAGGGCTTCTAAACCTTGTTTCTCATAGTCGGAAAGTGAGCCTAGGCCTAGAACTTCCTCTACACCATTCTTGCCAAGTCTTACCTGTAATAAGAGACATGCAAAACCCTCGTTATTTCTTGGCAAAATACACAGCTTGTAGCCTTTTAATACATCATACTTGCCATTTTTAACTCCTTAACGCTACAAATTGGCATTTTTGGTACGAAATGGTAATCGTGTTCTCTATCAAGAGTGGGTAATAGTATGTTGCTGTTGCATATTTGCATTTTCTTGCTGTTTGCCCCTTAGAGAAACACCCATTAAAGTGAAAAGCACATGATGATGTGTGATTTTGGTTATTTTTCAGAACATGTTTTTTCATACAGGGAAGTAAAAAAATTAAAAAAGATGAAGACACCAACAGATTTGGGCATAAAATATTGTCTAGGAGTATCAACGATGGATAATCATGCAGGGTCAATTTGTGAGAAAGGAGGAGTGTCTCGATTTTCAAAAGTGCAGAAATAAACAAAGGAAATGATAATTTCGGTGAAAGTAAAGTCACAAATTAGAACTAGGAATGCAAGGTGGTAGAAAAAAAACTAGTAGTATTGGAAGTACCTTGGAGGCAAAGAAAGGTAGTTCGGTAACAGTTGATTGCACAAATGAGCATTCCACAACATCTGGAACCCCATTAAGTCCTTTCAAACATGCATCAGCAAATATTGCTCCTGCGTAACTGCATTCACAAACAAAAGAAATCAATACATTATACAAGCTGTCAATTCCATATTCAGAAATAGAAAGGCATAACAAGAGAAAACAAGACAAAATAACATCATGTATTGGCTAAGATGCAACTAGTTAAGCAAAAAAAAATCATCTCTATTTCTGCTGCAAGCTTCAATAAGAGAACAAAATCTCACTTTAATTCACATTAGAACTCATTCTTGGGTATTGAATAGAGTATATAACAAACAGTTTCTGGTTAAATGGCCCCATAAAACTCCATAGAATAAATGTTATTATTTAAGAGCCACACGCGATAAACGAAAAATAAGTTGGGACCTACGCCATTGAGAGTGTAGCAGAACCCTTTCCAGCCTTTGCCTCCACGACCTCGGTTCCACCATCTTGCGTTCTCTTTGTTAGAGCAACTATCTCTTCATCTGATAAGCTATTTGCTTGTGGTGTAGCCTTCATTTAGATGTATTCATTAGTACCATAAACCATCATTGTTGATACAAACACTTTTATGCAACCAAACGTATAGAATTAACCAAAAACATACCTGAGAAAACAAAGGTAGAATGGTAACACCAGCATGGCCACCAACAACAGGCACATTAACACCTGGAATATATGAATTATCAAATTAAATGATCAATACAATAAGAAAAAAAACAATGTCCTATGATCATATCCTTAAGATGTGAATAACTGTACCAGCAACTGGAACCTTCCCCTTTCCGGCATAGAAGGTTTTTGCCCTGACAACATCAAGTGTGGTCACACCAAACAGCTTTTTCTCGTCATAGGTGCCTGCTTTCTTGAAGACCTCAGAAGCAATGGGTACGGTAGAATTGACGGGGTTGCTGATCATATTAACCAATGCCTGACGAAATATAAAAGCAACAAACATTAGACATAACAAGATTGTCAAAATTGTCATACATTGAAACACAAATTAAGAAACCATTAGACATAACAAGATTGTCAAAAGTGTCCAAGATTCGTTTCTCCAAATATTCTATCCAGATAGGCGAGTACTCACGTGTGGGCAATACTTTGCGATAGCTGTGCACAAACCCTTGACAATGCCGGCATTGATATTGAAAAGATCATCACGGGTCATACCGGGCTTCCTTGGTACACCAGCTGGAATGATGACTAAATCAGCCCCTTCCAATGCCTTTCCAAGATTTTCTTCACCCATGTAACCAACAGCCTGTGTAAGAAACCACCAATACATTTATAATCAACACAATCAAACTTAATTTCACATACATCTGACTTTGGTAATACTGCTTAGGATTCAAGGGCTCTTCAATAAAGCAAAAGCAAGCTAAACTGTAAATACTGAACTCATTACAATCAAATGATCAATTCCAGTTCCTGAACACCTCCAAACAGGCACACACTTGTATTCTTAAACTCAAAACCGTTAGTCCCTATGGCTATATATAATTGTTAAACAGATTCTAAACTGATTTAGAAACCAGAGATCGTTCAAGTCAAAGCGGCGTAAAACAAAATGCATTGATCTAATCATTTTTAAACAAGTTATTAACCTACAAGCAATTTTATTATTAAACAGATTCTAAGCTGATTGAGAAACCAGAGATCGTTAAAGTCAAAGCGGCGTAAAACAAAATGCATTGATCTAATCATTTTTAAGCAAGTTATTAACCTACAAGCAATTTGGGGGAAAAAGTACGAACAGAACAAATAAAACAGTAGATCAGAAACCCTAGGATAAAAATGTGAGTCAAATCAACACGATTAACCATAGAAAACTACTGGATTGCAAAATTAGAAACGAACGGTGGAGAATTAAAGGCGATGTGATTAGGTAAGAGATAACCTCAGATCTGGTGTTGATGTGGCTGACGTCAGCAGCAACACCGGGAGTACCGGCGATATCGTACAGAGAGAGGCTGGATACGAGAGGGTTTAATTTCATGAGGAGTGAGAGGGGTTGTCCGATACCGCCGGCGGCCCCGAGGATGACGACCTTGCGCTCCGGAGCAGATTCCGATGAGAAACTCCGTCGGAGTACGGCGGAGGGGGAGGATTTCTGAAGGGAAGAACGGATCGATTTCAACATAGCTGTTCTCATTGTTGTTGGTGTTCTTCTGTGCTTGCAGCTTTCTAGAGAGAGAAAGTAAAGTTTAGACGGAGTATCAGGAGAAATGAAGCACTACTGTTGCTTTTTATGCTTTCGAAGAGAAAAGTAGCTGCGAAAATGACAGGATTGGTCCCTGGTTTATTCTTTCATCTTCATTTTTTCTCCATCTAATAAAAAGTTATATCCTATAACGAGAAAAGGTTCAACCGTTCAAGTAACAAGTATAATCTATGTAAGAATGATAAGAATTAAAAAGTTATCTTAGCCATTTGATCTTCGATCTAATAAAAAGGGAATGAGGGACAATTTAGTCTTAATTATTTTTGTTGACTTTTTATTAAGTTCCTTAATTTTTTTTAAACATTCATAACTTTTACAATGATCTGAATTTTTGACATAATGATTTGAACATTTTTAACACAATATGACACAATGATCTGAACATTCTGACACAATAATCTGAACATTTTTAACAAAATATGACACAATGATTTGAAAATTTTGAAACAATGATCTAAACATCTTTAGATCATTATGTCAAATCTCAACTGCTAAGAAACCGATAGGTCACCCATAATCCCAATTCCCCAAACTAGGCAATTCTAAATTCCGATTTCTGGCACCACCGCAACAGTGGACACCAAACAACCATCAGATTTTAGTTGGTTTTTTTATGTATCGTGACCCGGCCTTAACTAAACCGGTTTAAAAAAATTATATATAGCAGTGAATGGTAGGACCTCGAAAATTTTCAACAACCACATAAAAAATTTCTAAATTTGCCACTCTTTACCAGCGATGCAATCAAAATGAACTATATAATTATAAACAACTAACATAAGAAGCCAAACTTCGAACTTCATTATTTTATGCAACAAACCTGCTTTGTAGTTGTATACTTGTATTTATGCATAACCCTCCTATGCCTATTGTACTACAACTGAAGTTATCTCAACAATGTTTTATGATTAAGATCGTTTATTTTTTTTTAACAAGAATTGAATTCTCACCATTTAAAAAATAAATTATTATCAAACACGAAAGTACCGCTTGGTCATCCAAACTATTTATTAACTAAGGGGCTGTTTGGTTCAACCAAATGGCGTCTGAATGGAAGAATTGGCTGACCGATTCAGACATGTTTGTGCTATGGAGGTGTTTGGTTCGATGGAAGTGGTTGACCGATTAAGACATTCCAGTCTGTCCGAATAAGCTGGGTAGGAGGTGCTGATCGATTAAGACGTACGCTGCTAAAGGGCCGAAATGAATCAAATTTCCCCATTCCATGAAATAATCCTTGGGATGACGAGTATGATACCCACCATCACCCTGCCGACGTGTGGATGGTCACAGCGCCTTGACACAATGTCGCACGCCTCCACAAGTCCACATAAACGACGGGCGACCCAGGGTAGGACGTTGTGGATTATAACATTTTGATATCATGAATCTTCTCATTCAACAAATCAATGTACAGAGAAAATATATACCAAAAATCAAAAATCAAAGGTATAACAAGTACTCCTATAATCAAGCACAAATAACTAGAAATAGATAAAGACCAATTAAAAGTCTAAAATAGAAGTTATGACCCAATAAATGGTCGATGGTAAACAAAGGAAATTTAGACAGATGGTCTAATAGACAATGTTTTCTGGTCCCATAAACACAAAATACAACAGTAAATGTTTGGACATCTTTGAGACTCTGACTGTGAATGTGTGAGCATTTTTCGAGTTGTGATTATCTTCAAGACCTATGAAATAAACATCATTCGAACCATTTCCACAACCGAATTAACTTCCTTAAACTACATGATACAATTTCATTTTCCATTCAGACATGACAAATTAACGTTTGACTTGCTGAACATTACTTGACAAAAGGTTTACATCACTAAACACCAGACTTGAAGCTTTACTAACCACCAACCGGTTGTTGCATGAAGTTGTTATCTATTGCTTGCATCCCAAGCCAGAATCTCACTTGTTGTTATAGTCTTATAGACACAGACATAAACACACTACATTCCATGTTGGATTTTCTACGTAAAACGATTATGACAATCGTTATACAAACATAAGCATTTCACAAGAATAGGAAATAAATGAAAGTCTAACCGAACCGACGATCAAGATACGGAAGTATGATCACGAACAGCAACTCTATCAGTCCCTGCAAAACCTGGAGAACACAGAAACAAAACGAAAGGAACCGGGCTTGTGTTTGACACAATTCCCTTAAACAGATTCGACGTCTGTTCCCAGGGTACACCGGTTCAAAACTGTGTGTACAGCCGGACGAGATACTTGCCTGAAAAAACGGTCGGAATGAAGCTGTAGACGGAGATCAGCAGCAGCAGCACAACGTTGGAATGCAAATTTTCTGTATCTTCTTTCTGCCCACAATTCGTGTTCTTATACACGTAAACTGGGCATACGAAGTGAACATCATTAACCAGTAA
Source organism: Deinandra increscens subsp. villosa (assembly GCA_039602395.1). Classification (NCBI taxonomy): domain Eukaryota; kingdom Viridiplantae; phylum Streptophyta; class Magnoliopsida; order Asterales; family Asteraceae; genus Deinandra; species Deinandra increscens. Next base: position 18,943,485 of record JBCNJP010000020.1, on the reverse strand, counting down.
TGAATGATCGATTTATGTCCATTAATCCGTAATGAATGATCAGGTTTGGAAAGCCAAAAGTCATTTCTAGAATCATCTTAAAATGGTTCGAAAATTAACAAAAAACGTGTCGTCCACGGACACATGTTTCGGAGCTGCATTCGTGTCCGCAGGTCGCGCGGGCACGAGTTCAGAATTTCGACCCGATTAGCCATTTTTTGCACCCCCCCCTGCGCGAGGGTATGAGCTAGAGTAAAACATGACACAAGTGATATCTAGAGCTTTGAGGTTTATCCTTATAAACCAATTCACCTTTTGTTCCCACACCAATGTGGGATAGCTCACATCACATTTTCCAAACTTGAACAAACATTCTTTTGAGATAAACATCTCATTCACACACATTTTCCAACAATCCCCCACATGAATGGAGGTTGATCTCAGAAGTAACTTAATCCCGAACGAATTTCAACAGTCGAATCTTGCATACGATAGGTAGGTGTTACCCTTTGAACCTTCGCTCATGAAACACACTTAGTCTACTGGCTCTGAGTAGGCGGCGATGCCTTTGAACTCGTCTGCCGTTTGTGTAGGCGACAATGTGCTTCACACAAGACTCTCCTTGACAACATCAAGTCCTCATAGTTATGTTCGTTATGGTCATGAACATTAGCCTGGTTCTGCGAGAGCTCTTAGGTATTGTGCCCCCTCTCAATACCCTTCGAAGCGACCCCCACTTCTCTCTCACATAGGTGATTCACCACGTGTGGCTGCCTCAGCTGAATCATTAAAAGCCATATGCTTAACCTCGTACTTGTCACTTTTAGGAATGGACTAGGATATGTATCGATTCCAATTATACATCCCCTTCTTAAAGTGCGTGGAGTTATCAATTCTTTCCCCCACAGTGACCTCACTAGTTCATACAATTAGGTTGTCCTATTGAACTCAGATCTTGGGATCTCCAGTCAACTGAGTTAGGTTTTCCTTCATATGAACTTTAATCTTTCAAGGGCTTCAGTCCCATTCCCATGGACGACTTCTGAACTAAATCTCTACTTAGGCCTTTTTGTCAGCGGATCCGCAATATTATCCTTTGACTTCACATAGTCAACAGTGATAATTCCAGTAGAGATTAGTTGTCGTATCGTATTATGTCTACGTCTTATATGTATGTTCTTACCATTATACATTGTGCTATGAGCTCTGCCAATTGCCGATTGGCTATCACAATGTATACATATGGCCGTTGCCGGCTTAGGCCATCTTGGTATACCCTCCATGAATTGACGTAGCCATTCACCCTCTTCACCAGCTTTATCTAAAGCGATGAATTCTGCTTCCATCGTGGATCTACAATAACCTTTTGTTTTGAAATTGTCCACGATATGGTTGCACTTCCAAGTGTGAATACATATTCACTCGTTGCTCTGGAATCATTCGTATCAAGTATCGTATCAGATATCGTATCAGATATCGTATCAGATATCGTATCAGATATCGTATCAGATATCCAACTTGGATCACAATGTCCTTGAATCACTGTTGGATATCTGTTATAGTGCAACCCGTGTTCCTTTGTGTACCTTAGGTACTTAAGTAACCTAATCACACAACTCCAATGAGTTGAACTTCGATTACTCGTGTATCTACTTAGCTTGCTTACAGCGTATACTAAGTCTGGTCCAGTACAACTCATCAGATATATCAGACTGCCAATAATTCTTGAGTACTCCAAACAAGCTCTCCTCTATTCTTAGCTAGATACTGACGCGTGTCAGTTTGCAGTTCTAGCCACATTAGAGTCATTGCAAAAACCATTTGCAAAAACTATTTGCCATTCCCATAACTTCTCAAGAATTTTAGTCCACATAGTGGGTTTGACTTTAAACAAGTCCACTTTCAGTTCATGTGTTTTTGAATTTCCAAAACCACATTTGTCATTCCCATGTCTTTCATGTCAAATCTTACATCCAAGACGTCCTGACATTACTTACATCATTGATCATATCATCTGCATGGGAGCTAGCGGATCTTTCCCTGGGATGCCAACCACTCAGTTATCATAAACTAGATGGTTCCCACAATTCATCAAACCAACCAAGATAATTTGCATCCAAGATTTATAATCTTGATCTTGCAATAAGTACCCTTTGTGACCATATTATAGTCTTTCCAAGGTGAACACATCCTTATGACTATTATGTACTCCACTTAGTCATATGATTTCAATCCTTATTGCCAAACATATATATCAAATGCAAGCCACCCCCACATTTAAGTGTTATTAGATGATATCCAAATGGGGTGATGAAAGGTTCTCCCTTTCTCTATGGTTATGTCATTTCAACCATCACACTGGTTGTTTCTCAAATGGTCTCTCTCCCCCCACATTGCCTGCACTTTGATAAGCTTTATGTGACATCACTTATTATCACACTTTGAATAATAAATGTATCATTAGGGTCCATAACTTCAACTCATTATATATATTAGCTCACGAGTGCTTTAGAGTTGATGTAAGCAACACATGCTTTTCCCATAAGTATGTTCACACAAGCATCTCATACTTAGAATAGTTCTAAGTTAACCTCTAGCATAATTCTAGAAATTATGGAAGACCCACATGAGTCCGGAACCACCTTTCCGGAAGAACCTCACGATTCCGGAACAACTTATCCGAAGGACCACACAAGTCCGGAACAACCTGTTCGAAAGAACCAGTGGTCCGGAAGAAATCAAATTGCTATAGGCATCGAAAACTAGGTAATATCAACTTTAATGATCTAGTCATTCAAGTTTTCCATAGTTTATATCATGTTCCTTAAACCGAATGTAGATTACATTTGAAATTTGTCTATACACAAAACGAGTATTGTGTTCATGTGTGTCTTGAATGTTATAGTTGATTAATCTCAACAGAGCATCACAATCAACCAAGTGCTAGTCTAGCATGCTTTAGACTGCAATACGTTAGCATGTGAACAGAAGATGCATCATTCTGATTCATCACAGCCTCAATGGATATCACAATATCCGTTTCCCACATTCACACATTCATTTAGACAAATTCGTGAGACTAGACCAATAACATTGTGTACGTCTCATATGTATGTTACAAAACCATACATAACCTATTATTCGGTTTTAGGATTATAACCTATTTGCCTTAAGTACGTATCCAAAACACCAATGAAACTCGAAGGCCTCATCATGAGCATTAATTCGATTAAATTTGGTGAGTGCATTCATAACCAATATGAATAAACCCAGGATACACTCACTAGGTTTTGAGATGTTCAAACAAATTGACACTCAACAACCCATTGCACACGCGGTGCATCATCCCTTGTTTTCTAGAACTATTCATTTTAGGATACTCTCCCAAATGAAGACCAAGTCATCAAATAGTTCAACAACATTGAGGTGGTAGACGCATCTACTTGACCTTCATAAATCTCCGAAGATTTATAATTTACACTACCATATATTGTACTCCATAACAACAAATCTTGCATTCATACTTCACAATTCACACTGTGCATCCGTATTATGTTGAACACATAAACACTACAAGATATACCATTTCGTGTATTTTTAATACACTTTATCATCTACCATTGTGTGGGGCGTTACATATATGATTTACATGTTTAATTTAACTCACAGGTGCAACAGACATCTTGCACTATCAGATTGGAAATAATTTGAATAAACGTTTGTATTGAAAAAAACTCAAACATTAAAGCAACAAATTATTTTATCAAAATAATTTCAAACTATAAATCATAAACACTTATTCCAAAACATAACAAAGTCTTATTTAAACCAATTATTTCATAACGAAATTAAGTCTTATTTAATTAAAACATAAAATCATATAGTGTTGCTATCCCCAACACTCTCGTCATCAGATATCTCGATGACCTCTTTAACATCACTCCAAAGAGTTAAGCGATGTAGTCCTCCTACAACAGTTCCTACCGCATGGAACTTAACCGAATTCTGATGACGAAACATTCTCCACGAATTCGTTGATGCAAATAATATCGAGTAACCATCGATATTCAACTTGCTCACAGAGATAACATTCTTCTTGATACTAGGCACATGGAAAACATCTTCCAAGGTAAGGGTACATCCTGTAGATACTTTTAATTCTACAGTCCTGATCCCAATTGCCTTGTGTTTAGTGCCATCTAGCATCATTATGCGATTTTTGACAGCACGATATTCCTTAAAGGAATAACGACTAGAGCATGCATGAATTGTTGCTCCAGACATTATGAACCACCCTTGGCAGGCAATCACTCGAGTCATTCCTGACATTGAAGGAGTGAATCCTAAGATATTTCCGTGAGTCCTATCTTGAGGTACTCCCTCAGTGGCACTCCACGTACTTATCTCTTCATGTCCTCGTTTCATTTTGAACAAATCTGCTCAAAGAAACAACACCAAGTTGTTATACATCTATATTTTATATAGATATACTTTAACTAAATAAATTTGAAAACAACACCAAGTTGTTTTTCTCAATTGCTATTTATCACAAGATTAGCAATGAGATTCAACGAAATTTAAAACCTTGTTAAATTCTTGTGATGACCCGTTACAAGGGTTGTAAACATAATAGAGCAAAAACCCTTTTATTAATAAATAATAATAAAATATTAAATTAACAATGGTCATCACCATCACATTAAGACACGTTCTTAATTACATCATCAAGACACGTTCTTAATTACATCATCAAGACACGTTCTTAATTATATCATCAACACATGGTTTAATTACAATCTTTACATAAAGTTCGGTTTTTAAAACTTCGTCATTTGTAGCACTCATGTTGGACAATAATCTTTATAAATCATTTATACGTTCGGTATAAATTGTCCAGATTCAAAACCCACGTTCGAGCCACGAACAAACAAAATTGGAGATTAAAACATTTTAAACAAATTGTACACAATATGTGAATTTAAAACCATTCTCCAATAACATTCATAAAACGTTTTTATACCACAATAGTATAAATCAAGAAATCAGAGATTGCTTCACAATCTAAGAATCTGTTTAAGTTTGTTGGATTTTCTACGTAAAACGATTATGACAATCGTTATACAAACATAAGCATTTCACAAGAATAGGAAATAAATGAAAGTCTAACCGAACCGACGATCAAGATACGGAAGTATGATCACGAACAGCAACTCTATCAGTCCCTGCAAAACCTGGAGAACACAGAAACAAAACGAAAGGAACCGGGCTTGTGTTTGACACAATTCCCTTAAACAGATTCGACGTCTGTTCCCAGGGTACACCGGTTCAAAACTGTGTGTACAGCCGGACGAGATACTTGCCTGAAAAAACGGTCGGAATGAAGCTGTAGACGGAGATCAGCAGCAGCAGCACAACGTTGGAATGCAAATTTTCTGTATCTTCTTTCTGCCCACAATTCGTGTTCTTATACACGTAAACTGGGCATACGAAGTGAACATCATTAACCAGTAATGAATGATCGATTTATGTCCATTAATCCGTAATGAATGATCAGGTTTGGAAAGCCAAAAGTCATTTCTAGAATCATCTTAAAATGGTTCGAAAATTAACAAAAAACGTGTCGTCCACGGACACATGTTTCGGAGCTGCATTCGTGTCCGCAGGTCGCGCGGGCACGAGTTCAGAATTTCGACCCGATTAGCCATTTTTTGCACCCCCCCCTGCGCGAGGGTATGAGCTAGAGTAAAACATGACACAAGTGATATCTAGAGCTTTGAGGTTTATCCTTATAAACCAATTCACCTTTTGTTCCCACACCAATGTGGGATAGCTCACATCACATTTTCCAAACTTGAACAAACATTCTTTTGAGATAAACATCTCATTCACACACATTTTCCAACATTCCATTCCTATTCTTAACCACCCACCTCCAAAATGACAACTTTACCCTCCCCCGATCGCCGGAACCTATACCTCTTCCCTGCCGCACTTGCTTCACTTCTCTTTATCGGGTCTCTGAGAATCGTTTTGGACGATTTGAAAAACAGCCGCTCGGTTTTCAGGCCACCGAGTGGCGGATATCAGGCCTTGAGATTGATCAGGCCGCCTATTCATGTTTCGAATGAAGAAATCATCGAAAAAGGTTGCGATATTTTTAAGGGGAGATGGGTTTGGGACAATGAGTCTCACCCACTTTACACAGAAGAAAGTTGTCCACTTTTGGTCAAACAAGTGACCTGCCAGAGGAATGGGAGGCCTGATTCATCCTATCAGAATTGGAAATGGCAACCTGATGAATGCAATTTACCAAGGTCAAAGTCAAAGTCAAACTTAGTTTTATTTGATTATTTTTATTATTTGATGTTCATGAATCATAACATGGATGAATTTATGGTTTTGGTAGGTTTAATGCTCTGAAATTGTTGGAGATTTTGAGGGATAAAAGACTCATGTTTGTAGGTGACTCGGTCCAAAGAAGCATGTTTGACTCAATGGTGTGTTTAGTCCAATCTGTAATTCCTGAGGGCAAGAAATCTCTTCAAAAAGTACCTCCTAGAAAGATTTTCAGAGCTGAGGTAGTACTTCTTGCAAGTATAGTTGTACCTTATGTAATTCCATACAACATATGTCACTTGGGTTTTAGTGATCCCAATCCCATACACAATTATAAAACCATCATGTTAACAATTTTTTTTATGGATGTTAGGAATACAATGCATCTATTGAGTTCTACTGGGCTCCTTTCCTAGTCGAGTCTATATCCGATCATGCAACGAACCATACAGTACTGAAACGGCTAGTCAGACTCGACTCCATATCCAACCACACCAAACAATGGGAAGGGGTCGATATCTTGGTCTACGAAAGCTATGTATGGTGGATGTATAAACCCAAGATTAACGCCACGTCAGTTCTCCATCTTTAACATTTTTTTAATGGCAAAGAGATATATAATAAGCACGTGACAGTTAGAAAAACCTAACCAACCACCCAACAAAAACAATTACAAAGAAAGAAGCTAGCTTGTCTTTTTTTTAACCAACTAAAACAAGATATACAATATTTTAGATACGGGAACCTCGAGAACATCCACGAGTATGATGTAACCACAGCATACAGGACAGCAATGGAAACATGGGCAAAATGGATAGAAACCAACATCAATTCTCAAGATCAGAAAGTGTTTTTCATGACAATGTCTCCAACACACCTATGGTGAGTAAATTACCATATTACCCTTCTCGCGACATACCTATATATGACAGTTGGTAGTTTTCAGTTGATGCTAAAACTGATATCCAACAACTACAGGAACTGGGAATGGAAGACCGGAGACGGTGGCAACTGTTTCGGGGAGTCACAACCGATACAACAACGAGCTTATTGGGGAACGGGTTCAAATCTTGATATTATGGGTATCGTTAAAGATGTTTTGGGACGGTTGAGGGTTAATGTGAGATTACTGAACATTACTCAACTGTCGGAATACCGAAAAGATGGTCACACGTCGGTTTACGGTGAAAGGAAAGGGAAACTGTTGACAAAAGAACAAAGATTAGATCCTAAAACTTATGCTGATTGTATTCATTGGTGTTTACCGGGAGTTCCTGATACATGGAATGAGATTTTGTATGCGGTTTTACTGCAAGATTATCGTAAATTTTGATATTGTAGCTACAACACACCAAAAATGGTTGATTTGCAAGAGTTTTGTTTTTTTTTATTATTCAACCGGATTCCTTGAAGAAATAGTTATGATATAAATCTAGATAAGATATAAAGTAGTGGTGGCTCAACTTGGGTCAAAGTGATCTAAAATTAAAGTGACATTTTATAAAAGTCATGATTTGAACTTTCATAATGCTTAATACCGAACATTTACCTATATACAATCTTAATCTTAAGTGGTTAGCAAGGGTAATTAGTTTTTCTTTTTCTTCATTTTTTCTTGTCTTTTAGTGCAACTTTTTAAAAAAAATTTATCTTAGGACAACTTTTTTATTTTGTTTCTTATCTAATCCCACAACGGATTTATAGTTGTTTATCATTGTTTTTACGTCCGATGTTCGATACTTTTTAGCATTTGGTTTCCAATTTTTAACATCGGTATACAGTGTTTCGTATTTCTATTTATTTATGTAACATTATAGCAATGCAACTATTTTGTGTGTCCACGTTGTCTCTGTGATTTTCTTGTACTTTTTTCCAAGCGCAAAGAATTTAGCACATAAGTTGGTGGTGTAATAGGTAGAATAGTGTAACATAACTTTTAGGTAGTAGACTCAATACTTTAAGCGTTTATCTTCTAATTTAAACGTCATTACTAAGTTTTTTTTATATTTTCATTTTTCTTTACATAGTGTTATAGCAATGCAAATGCTTCGTGTACCCGTGTTATCCCCGCGATAACACACGGGTAGCAAATCTAATTATAAACTATATATTCATAGCAAAGAAATTTACTGTTCATGTCAAACACAATATATGCAAGATAGCGTTTATTTAATTGTTTTGAAAAGGAGAACATGATCCAAAAATAATCGTCATATGATGATACACTTCATCACTAGTTCGGTTATGAAAGAAGGCTTAACCGTAACCATAAATGCTAGTTCGGTTATGGTCGTTTTGGTTAACTATCGGTTATGGTCGGTTTTTGATTAACCGTCAGTTATTTGTACAATGTATTTTCAACTTGAAATATGTAGTTTTTTTTAGCTCGGTTATAAAGATTTCAAGTTGAAATATGCAAGTTTTTAGCTCCGTTATGGTGTTTCAAGCTCAATTAAACAAGAAAATACATAAAAATACTTAGAAATACATGAAAAATACATAGAAATATGCTCAAAGTATATGGAAAATACAAGGTTCGGTTAATTTAACTGACCAAGGGATCATAACCACAACCATAATTGATGGTCAGATTATAAGATACCTTTAATCATAACTGTAACCATAACCATAACCAATAGTTTGGTTAGTTTTTTTCGGTTATGATTCGGTTTACGGTTTGTTTTTTTTCAACTCGCCCCCTAATTTTGTCTGGTTATGATTCGGTTTACGGTTCGGTTTTTATCACCTCGCCCCTTATGATCATAACCCAATTGCCATATTGTACAAGTTGAGGGGTAGTATAAGCATAATGTTAAAGTTTTGGGGTCGAAGTGTGATACCAATAAATTGTTTAAAACAGGGCCTGATTTGGGTCCGCTCATCGACCCGTGGGTTTCAGAAGTGCAGTTGCGAGCAAAAAGACGCCGGCTTTTTCTCCCTATCCATCCAGTCATTTTACCAACGACTGGTTCTTCATCAATTCTACCGAGTGATTCTCCTTTGTTCACTGAATTCTTGAACTCGTATTATCAATTGGTTTTGAATGTAGAACCCTAAATTCTTTCATTTCAATGTGTGCCTACCACCTGTTCGACCTATTGTCTCAGAGATGATGTCCTCTCCTTTGTAAGCTCATTTTCCTTCGCAATTACTTTCTTGCAAAACACGGTACTTATACTGATTGTTTATGTATACGCTTTAAGTTATTAGTTAATTGTATGTTATGTATGGCAATGTGACCTGACTGCCCACTTGATTTTTGTTAAGTTCAAGTTTATATATCGAAGCATAATAACTGATAAGTCTGCGTGTTTTCAACACTAGAACTCTAGATGGGTCTTACGGTATGCAGCACAGTAACAGACCCTATCCCAGTTGAACACTTTCAGAAACTAGATGCTTGATATTCAACTTTTTGGGGGTTAGATTGTGTAAAAGCAGAATGGTTTCTAAACATTATATCATAGTAGTAAAAAAGGGTGAGCCTTGAGCCTAAATGCAGGGCTCTTAAAAATCAAAGGCATTTTTAAACAAGGAGTTCAATATAAACATGCCAATTTTAGCGGTTCTAGATATGTTTTAGGCTAGCTTAGACAAGTTCCAGACCATTTTTAGATGTGTCCGGTTGGTTTTCGATGTTTCTGACATGTTTTGACCGCAATTAAACCTGAAAGTGCGCCTGGGAGCCTAGGCTCGCACTTTGCTCTCCTTTGACTCTATGCATTATATTGCAAGCATTCATATTTCTAGCGCATCTAAGGGTATTTATAAAGCATATTGTGAATTGTCCGATAATGGACAGTGATTATCTGTCTATTCAGTCTTTGGGACAAACACATTTAAGATGTTCATGATCATATCTTTCTTCAGGAATTTATCTGTTACTTGCACAAACAAGAATCTGGTCCCAAACACCTGCCCATCACGATCTTTTTGTCATTTTCTGGAAGGTGATCGACTTTGCCTGAAAACAGCACACCTGGATTTCCGTGTCTCTCCTGGGTTGGTGTTTGTTAGATCGTTCAGACGGCTTCAATTACGCAGAGCATTTCACTGGGACCCCCATTCAGAGGAGGCATCAAACTTCTCTGAATTAAGATTTCAACTTAATTCAAATTACCTTGAGAGGGAACCTTATGATAAAGAGATCCACTCAAATAACTTTGTTATTGAAAAAAGGTCAGACAAGGATAAGAACGAAATAGAAAGAAGACAAAAAATTGGATTAGCGAATAAAGGGAGAGTTCCATGGAACAAAGGCAAGAAACATACTCCAGGTACTATCTTATCCAGTTATGGTCTTTTTTTCGTTCCTCTTGTTATAAGTTTTATGGTTGGGGTGGAGGAGTCAATGTATAAATATGATTTTGTTCGGTTTTGAATTTATTTAAGGTGTTCTATTACAGAGACTCGTGAGTTGATCAGTCAGAGAACTAAAGAAGCTTTAAGTGATCCCAAGGTGTGAAGTCATGTAAGAGGCTGTCGGTGTAATGTTTTCTTTTATATGGAATGTGTTTTATATCATGTCATAGACGATTACATGTTTCAACCGACCCACATTCCTCGTGCACTGTGCATGCACATGTTTCAACTTACCCTTTTTTTTCCTTTTTAATTGGGTTTATGAATTTTTGTTGTATATGGTTGACATATTCCCCGTGTGACTGCATAAATATGCGTCGCTAATTATTTTTCTTGTATTATTATGCTTTTACAGGTAAGAAAGAAAATGTCCGAATGTCCTCGCTCTCTTAGGTATACTTTTTCATTCGCATTTTTAAGTTTGCACACACACAGCTCTAATAAATTAAAGTGATATGTTATTAGTTGTTATAGATGGATTACTTTTTGACAATTATGGTGTAGAACCACAAAGGCTAATTTGTGGAAAAAAAGTCAATTTGTCTAAGAATCCAAGGGCATTCGACTTCTTATTAGAATTCACTTATCGTTGATATAATATAGTTTTTAAATCATATCCTGACACATTGATTGTTCATCAGACGTTCACAATTTTGGATAAAATGTTTCAGGTCATTATGACCGGACCCGTTTTAACATCAAATAATGATGTGTTTTACTCTTTGCTCAAGCCGTCTGACCTGTGACAGTCTACAAATAGCTATACTTTGAGTATTCCTATGATGTATTCATATTACATATATACATATATTTCTGTGCAGCGACCAAACGAAGGCAAAAATACGCATAACAATTACACAACAATGGAAAGAGCGTTTGAGGTGGAAAAGGTCAAGTGAAAGATTCATATCAAAATGGGCTGAAAGCATTGCAAAAGCTGCTAAGAAAGGTGGGGATGGACAGCAAGAACTAGATTGGGACAGCTATGCCAAGATTAAAAAGGAGATTGCACTTCAACAAATTCAACGCTCTGCTGACATGGCAAAAGCAAAAGAAATGGCACAAATACGAGCAGAGAGACGAGCAAAAGCAAAAGCTGAGAAAGTGAAACTCACTCTAAAGAAACGGGTGGCAAAAGTAAAAGGGTCAGCAAAGAAGAAATCAAAAGAAGAAAAACAGGAGTTGGCTGCAGCAGAAGATCTGAAGCTTAAAGAGAGATTAACAAAGGTAAGAGTCTGTAAGAAATTTATAGGTTAATTTAACATCATCTTATCTACAAACTTACATCAAAACACACATTTATTAATGTTGGCATAGGCCTCAAGCTTTGGGCTATTAGTTGGTCATTGAATATGTTACGTTCGTATAAGTAGCAAAAATGTTTAGGTCGGGTAACATGTCAACTGGGTTACATAAAAAGAGATCAACTTTTAGAGCCAATCAACATGGGTTGGGTTGGGTTGGGTTGGCTCACAAACATCTTTGGTTTATCATTTTGGATTTCATCATGATCGCTATATTAGATAATATTAGAATAGTGGTCCAGTATTTTTTAGATAAGACATTTAGAAGGTCATAAACACTTGATTATGCCATGGATCACTTTTAAATTTTAGGGTAAATACCATAAAAAACCAACATACTTTCAGTTTTTTCTCATAAAAGTCCCTTAATACTTGGCACATAAAAAACTAACATACTTTCTGTTTTCTTTACTCACATAAGTCCCTCAACATTTTTTAAATGTTAAAAAAAAAACAAGATAGAATACTATAAGATGGAGAACTAGAATTTTTATATAAACAATAGACTCGTTTAAGTCATGGGTATATTTGAGCTAAATAAGTGAAGTTCTGGTTCATGTTTACGGTCATTTATAGAACACCTCTACTTTTAGGCTCGAGCTCTATTTGGTTTTAGCTTTTAGCAAGCTGATATTCGGTAGCTTACGAGTGGCTTGGCCCATTTACACCTTCGAAAGTATGAAAAAATGTTGAGTGACTTTTGTGGGAAAAAAGAGAAAGTATGTTGATCTTTTACGTGCAAAATGTTGTTAAGGGACTTTTATGTGAAAAAACAGAAAATACATTGCTTTTTTATGGTATCTTACTATTTACCCTAAATTTATACTCACTTGACATGTTTGGCCTGTTTCCCTTTTAGTTAAATTTTGGTTGTTTGACTTGTTAGCATTAAAATAAAGCTAATCTAAAGGGGTTAAAAAATCAAAATTGCCACCCATAGTGAATAATTTCCTTTCTTTTTGGTAACTGGGAGAACCTGTTACTAAAAAAACTCATGGAACCACCCCCAATATCTTGAAATTCATCTATCAACGGTTGCAATTTTCGTAGGGTCACATTTTATGGCACTCTCTTACTCTCTTAGTATGATTTGTTTGGTGGGACAGATTCACAGGAAAAAATCGATAAACGATCAACTTAGTAGTCGAGATCAAAGAGCTTGGGAAAGAATTGACCTTGACTATTGGAAAAGAGATGCAAGGAAAGAATACATTTCTCTTGCAGATCAAATTCGTGATGTTAAGAACAATTATCAAAGAGCTCTGACAACTACACCTCCTAATAATCCATCATCAGAAATGGGGTGTTAACTCTTTCTTTAATCTTTGGCTGATTCATATGCTTAACTTCTACAGGAACCAGATGAGTATTTTATCAGCTAGTTTTTTGTGGTGATACAAGACCATTCTTTGTATGCTTCCTCTTTGTAGCATGTAAATTTTTTTAGAACCTTTAATCACACACCTTTAAACCCACTTCTAAATCTATGTCAATGTTTATTATGGTTCCAGAATCCTCAACCACTTACAGAGGAACACCTTTACTATACACATCTTGATACCTATAGGCAGCGTGGTAACGGTTTTCATTCTTATCCTTTTTGAAATCCTAAATAGCAACTTCCTTTATAGTTACAACTGAATTGATCCTAGCTTGTTATCGTTCGTACTGCAACCGTACATAATGCACTTTGTCACTCGTCCAAATAATAAGTTAAGAATGAACTACATGTACTGGGTGCATCTAGTTGATTTAATGATAGGTCGGGCCTTTGTATCATATTCTGGTATCTTCGACTATCCGGGCGTTCATGTAATGGAAAAATTCATCGAATAATAATTAAGTTTCTTGTTTGTTTGACTAAAAGCACTTAAAATTTTGTCTTTTTAAAGTCATTTAACTTTCAAAAACCATATTTTTGGAAATGTTTTTTTTTAATCTTTTTCTTTACAAACATAATAACTGTTTAGAACCAAAGTTTTGAAATACCCTGAACTGCCTTAATTTCTAGGTATTGTGATCGATTCGTGTGTATCTAAAGAATGTTGGGTAGTTTTGTTTTCTTGTTTGTCTGTTTATTTATTTGTCGAATTTCGGAAATCTTGTTGATTTGAAAGAGTTTAAAGCATTGATGGTTTGCAGTTCTTTCTTTGATTACAATGTTTGAATGTTTGAATAAGTTCATCAATCAGATGCTATTTCTAGAAGTCGAACCCCTCTTTTTATGCTATTAGCCATTGCACAAATTGATTGGAAGCATCTATTATAAAATGTTCATTTTAAATCGATGGATGGTTTTAGAGAGAAGTGATTGGTGTTTTCTTTTTAATTCTTGAAGTAAAACTAATGAAACTGTAACACCCCAAAATCTAAAGGTAATAAATATATATGTTTTTATATATATTTTTTTTATATGTGAGAATATGTTTCGTATATGTGTTTATGTGATTAACATGTTAATATGTTAAGAAATGCGTATTTGAAGTTATAACAATAAGGTAAGTGTTTATCGGGTTAGATTATTAAGAAAAAATTACATGTTTATATAAATATATGTTATTTGAATGATTAATCACCATGCTAGGTGTCAATTCTCATGATTAGTCACCATGCTAGGTGTCAATTCTCATGCTTAGTCACTAGGACACTTGTAAGAAGCATGTGAGACACTCTTAGCTATAAATAGACCATGGATCCATCCATTTTTCCTTGCTAATTCACCTAAAATCAACCTAAAACCTCTAAGAAACCTCAAGAACACCAAGAACACTCTAGCTTGCATTCTTGAAGATTCAAAGGGAGTTAGGAGCCCATCTTCTGGAATAGATCAACTTAAGGTATGTTTAACATAAGCCTTCAATTAGTTTCATTATTCATAACACTTAGATATGCCTTTTAAGAATAATGCAAGATTAAGGTTCTTGAACATGTTTTGTTAAGATTGGGAGTTCTAGTGGGAATCATGGGTTGAAATTTGGTATGAAGCCTTAGAATAAACATGTTTTAAGAAAGCCTTAAGTTAGTTCATATTTAAAGAAGGTTTGGTATGGTTTCACCATGTTGGTTTATCAAGAACAAGTAAACCAAGAACAAGAACATAAACATTGGTGTTTTGATCATAGTAATTCCGCCTCCTGGTCGTGATAACGCCTATACGGTCGGTCATGATCATCACCAAACTAAAACACAAATATGGGTGATATCTCATAGTAATCCCGTCTCCTGGTCGTGATAATGCCTATACGGTCGGTCATGAGAATCACTCATCAAGGACATAAAGGCTTGGGCAAGGGTAATGATATTCAACAAAAGAACATAATTATATATATGTACTAAGTATATATAAGTTAAAACATGGGTTTTGATAAATATTTGAATGTACCGAGTTACTCGGATATCTAGAAGTTGGTGCGGACTGGAAGGGTGGCGCCTGTACACTGGGGTTTCTGGCATAGTGGCGTTGTCGCATAAATTCCAACTGGGACATGGCATACGCTTCACTGGGCGATCCCGGAGTGAGCGTTTACTTATAGGAATGCACCTCTTCATAAGTATCACTAAAATAATATTTTTTCCCATAAAGGGCAAAACGGTCATTTTTGACAAATGAATGTTAAACCAACAAGTGGTTGGGTTTAGGTTAAAGGGTTAGTCTTAATGACCATTTGTAATCTCTAGAATGTCTTTCTAGGGACATCACGTTAAAGCAAGTTAGATTCACGAAGGAATAAGCCAAGTAACTACTTCGCAACCTAAGGTGAGTTCTATGAGCCCTGTTTTATATTGCTTAAATGCTTTAAACTGTTTTGGGCTGATATACATAACGTCTTGTGTAAATACTTTCTACTGTTTATAAAGTATTGATATATGTGAAATGTTTACGATGTTACTAGCTTGCCTTTAGTGATTAAGTAATGAAAGGATTAGTGGAAAGTAGGATTACTAGGAAGATGTTTTAAATCAGATGATTAGACGTCTTTAAGAGTAGTAATCCACCAGGGAAAGTAAGATGTCCATTAACAGGGTTCTATTTAGCTAAGTAGAACATGTTAAGGATGGTAATCAGTAAGGTCACAAGGGTTGTCAAGTATTAAGTGGGGGCTTCTGAAATAGGGAGTTTTATAGTGTTTTTCCTGAAGTGTCGGCGAAGCAGGAATGAAAGACCACTGTCATGTGAGGATCAAACAACACTATTCCCCGAGATGGTACTTGAGACGAGAAGTGACAAAAAGATACATTAGGACAGGTTCTTAATGTGAGGCGAAGATGATAAGGTTATAGAAGGTTATTCTATTCACGAGGTTTATAGAATGATTCACGAGGTTTATAGAATGATAGGGTAGATGTAATCTACTAAATATATGGATGATTATGTGTAAACCTATGATACTTTATGCTTAATTGTCTATTTGCAGAAATGGTTTGATTGACCCAAATAGTATGTGTTCGAAAGGTAAAGTTTTCCAAAAACTTAGAACTCACCAGCGTAAGCTGACTTGTTAAGTTATGTATGTCAGATGAGGCTGGACCATCGGATCGAAAAGGGAAGGCTGATATGTGAGTAGGAACTAGGGGGCGTACACTATCAAGATAATGTCAAGCTATCAAGAGAAGACATTTTCAAAGACTGGCATGGAGATACTTATTTCTCTTTTGTATTTGTCTCTCTTACTATGTAATGCTTGGCATATGAATAAAAGTTTTTATTTCCGTTGCTTTAGTTATCTCTGTTGTACCTTGTGTTCATGAGTAAATCCGATGCGTGACCGCTCCTAGGGCCAAGTCTGGGAGTGGGCGTCACAGAAACACAAGTAAGAAAAATAAAAGAAGGAAAAGGAAATAAGAAATAAATAAACCAAAAAGAAAGATTAAAAAAATTACAAATAACAAAGAAATTAGAAACACAAATGAAAAAATAATTGTGATAACGGCCATGGAAGATTCAAATTTTTAGACCTATAAGTTTATCACATGCATTTTTCAACGAAATCATACAATTTATTTGTGAATTTATCTGTCTTTACACGTATAAAGTATAAACATATATTAAAAGAAATTATATATAAAATATATAAAAATTTCAAAAGTTTCCGACTCCCGTGAGCCTGGGCAAGCCTGGCCCCTGGGTAACCGCCCATCCCACCCTTGCCTTGAGTTGCCCCTGTTTTTTTAATGAATACATGATTTAATAAATTTTCATTTTATAGTTATAGAACAAATTTACCAAATCCTAAAAATCATGAATCATGATTCATCATACCCAATGATTGACGGATACATTTCTCACCGTTAGACTACGTAGGCAAATAACCTTTACACACTACATCTCCATGTAACTCTCATATGGTAACATCCTTAATTTAATTATATAAACTTAACAAGTTCTATATATATAGGTTAACAGTTGGGTTGAATGTTGTATAATCGAATAGGTGATTATCCAAAACATATAAATATGATGTAATCAGCCCATGTGTCGTTATTAATGCAACAATATCATGTTTATAAATATTAAACTATCCGCAACGCTAACAACCATCTTTTTCACGCTCTAACTAAAATATTGTCACTTTAAGTTTTAAAACATTCTTACCGTGAATTTATACCGGAAAATCTTTACTTACTGTGAATTTATACTAGAAAATCTTTGTTGTTACTTTGAGTGTAAAACATGTAAAGTTGTAAATTTATACTAGAAAATCTGCTGTTCGTTGTGCAACATATAAGTTTTCTCTAAAAGACTTTGGTAACCACAAGTCAGCTGAAAGTGATAATGAAACTCCGTCACTAATAAAACAACAGATCTCCATCTCCATACCTCCTGCGTCATAAACCCTAGATCACTCAATGCCGATGCCCAAAAGGTTCTTCCAAGCTCGTTCCCAATCCAATTTGGCTCAGAGATCGATCGCACTGACGCTCTGTTTCGTGATCGGCATCGCCGGTCTGTTATTGTTCGGTATCGCCGTTTCACGAGGACGATTCGGAGGAGAAAGCAAATGTAAGTACGGTAAACCTCTCTCTGTGTCCGTCGTTTGGGATAAAAGTGGCGGTTCTACGGGAGGAGCTGAAAGGGGAGGGTTGGTGAGTGACGGAGATCCGAAGAGGCGGAAGGTGATGGGATTCGTCGGAATTCAGACCGGTTTTGCATCGGTTGGTCGACGGAGATCCTTGCGGAAGACTTGGATGCCTTCCGATCACCAAGGGCTTCAAAGGTACGCAGTTCCAGTTCTGAATTTGATATGCTTCTTTCTATGTTTTTGATTTTTTGAATCGTGGATGAATCTGTAAGTGCGATTAATTGATTCGTATTGTACCTGTATCACACAAGCAGATCGGATCAGGAGTTATCGCCAAATAACTGGTTTCTAGCTAGGGCTGCAAATTAGTCGATCTCTTAACTAGCAATTTGTGCTTGTGTCTAACTGAGTAAACCTATGAGCTTGAAACAGATCATATGCCAGATTCTAGTTTATGAGAACTTAAATCCTAACTTCTGTTAGGATTTTATGTTTTTATAGTTTATACGTTTCGGTCAAGCTCAAATCGAGCTTTGCTTTATCATACATGATCTGATTTACTTTCAAGCCTTTTGGAGTTTGGACCTCTAATTGAGCTTGGTTTATCGAGTATGCTTCTAATGGACATATTTGAGCTATTGAGCTCATAAAATTTGTGTTTTGCTCTGCTGATTTGCATCCCTAATTATGATGTTTATAATGTGCAGATTGGAAGAGGCCACAGGCCTAGCCTTTAGGTTTATTATTGGCAAAACCAGTGATGCATCAAAAATGGCAGAACTTAGGAAAGAGGCGGAGGAATATGATGACTTCTTGATGTTGGATATCGTTGAGGAGTATAGTAAGCTTCCATACAAAACGTTAGTGCCAATGGCTGAAGGAATTTAGTAAATTGTGCTCAGTTTCTTACAATTATATAACTTTCTGTCTATTTTAGGTTAGCCTTCTTCAAAGCTGCCTATGCACTTTATGACTCGGAGTTTTATGTTAAAGCTGATGATGATATTTATCTAAGACCAGGTAACTATTTATTTTTACAAAGTTAATGTTCTTTGGGTGTTTTGTATTTGTTAGCAGTTAACTCCTGAATGGTCATCCTCTTTGATTTCATACTTGGTATTTCATTGCAAACTAACCATCATTCTTACAAGTGTCGGGTAAAACGACTACTAGATCCTAAAGACCCAAATCAATATCAATTTTAATTTTGCCTCCTAAAGAAAGGTTAAACAGTGTAAAACCACCATCATTTACGAGAATAATTGAAGATGCAAATGCACATGCAACAAGAACATATTTGGTGTTTTTGGTCAAAACCATTTTTTGTGTAAAATGAAGGCTTTCACGTTTGTGTGAAAAGAGATGGTTTGTTTGCGACTAGAAAAGTACAATGGTTGAAAACGGTGATCACTCTTTTAACTCATCATCATATAAGGTTGTGTCTCCAGAGTTTGTTCCTTGATTGCTCTTTGCAACTGTAAACATCTTGTTGTTTTATTGGGTTCTAGATCGTCTCTCACTGCTCCTGGCTAAAGAACGTTCTCACTCACAGACTTATCTTGGATGCATGAAGAAAGGTCCTGTGTTTACTGACCCAAAACTCAAATGGTTAGTCTTCCAAAGCTTCTCACGTGCGAGTAAATGATGTATAGATGTGAAACCCATGATGTGTATGTCATGGTGCTCCTATGGCCCAAGCCATTGCTAATTTATGACCCACATGCTGATCATAATATTAGGGCAAAGTCATTGGTAATTCACATTTTGTCAGTTAGGATTAGTAAACGAGCCCTTTGATCTTCAGTCTCATGGGTTTTGGATATATATTCTAAAATCTACAGTATTATACAAGCTAATACTTTCAGATTACACATATATTGCCTCACCAGTCACCAGGAGAAAGATGATAATTTACAATTCTGATACAGCGGCATTTATAATCTTTGGTTTACTATTTGAGCTTGTGCTGTGATGTTATTGACTAACTGTATTGATATATGCAGGTATGAACCTCTAGGGTATATGCTTGGGAAAGAGTATTTTCTCCATGCTTACGGCCCAATATATGCTCTTTCTGCAGATGTTGTTGCAAGCTTGGTTGCTCTAAGAAACGACAGGCAAGTCTTTTCCGCCTTAGGGCACTATTTCAACATATATAGCCATCATTATTCAGTCATAGAGATCTGGAAAGAATACTATTTTACTCCCATACCAAAAAACAGATCTTTGTGGTATTGTTACTAATTTTATCAAGTCCATGGTATTTCACCTCCCAGTTTCCGGATGTTCAGCAATGAGGATGTTACTATCGGTGCATGGATGCTTGCAATGAATGTCAACCACGAGGACAACCGTCAACTTTGTCAAGCTGATTGTACTGCCACTTCCATTGCTGTGTGGGATATCCCCAAGTGTTCAGGTTGGTAAATTTTCTCTTATATTCCCTCTAGAACGAACTCGTTGTGCTCTGTGAAAGTTTGAAATATAACCTGGTATTTATGTAAATGAAATAATTTATGGTCCAGGGCTCTGTAACCCCGAAAAGAAGATGTTGGAACTTCATCAAATGGAAAACTGTGCGAGCAGCCCAACTTTGCCATCTGATGAAGACGAGTAACAGGTGCACTTAACTTGGTCTCCTGAATTAGACCCTTCATTCTTAAGTTCTACAACAAAGCCTTAGATAAATTTTGTGTGTCTGTATCTAATTCATTCCTTATATACCAACCTGATCAGTAAAAGTTTTGAAATGTCACAGATTGTAATGTAAAAACTAGTTCTAGAGGTTAGAATATCTTGATGAAAGTACTATTACAGGAGGGAAAAGTTAATATGGTCGGTCACACTTCAGCATTTTTTGATATGTTGACTGGGTATTAGATTACCTCTAATTTGAAACTTTTTGAAGTTGGTTGCTTTCAAACTTCTGGGTCGAATTAGTTGCTTTGTATTTTTAATTTTTTATTTTTAGAAGTCTGGTAATTTTGGCCTAATAGAGTGTATTATCTAATATAGAAGTTTGAACAAGTAGTATTTTTTAGCCCTTTTGGCAAAGACATGAAGGATTATATATGTACTTGCAGGAGATCTAGTGTCTAAAATCTAATGGGTTCAATGTTCTTATTAGACCACTAGATGCACAAACTCAACATCATTGCTCTTCCCTATACCCTGTTAAATGAGAAGTTTAGTAAATCCTTGAAACGAAGGTGTGAATCCTTGACACGAACCTAGCATTAAGTTCATAGGTTGGGTTTAGTCTGAACGGTTTGGGTTGAATGCATGGACACATGTAGCTAAACAAGTCGTGTTTTGGTCAACCTGGCATGTTTGCGGGTGGCCCATTTATTTAATGTTTTATGAGAAAAATGTGTTTATGTTGTACCTTAAGTTAGGTATTTTATGCTAAATTTTGAAAGCTAAAATAAAAATGGGCATCGTGTTTTATAGTTTAAACGCAATAGTTTTATATACGTTTATGTTTTTTTTTTTAACTAGTAATTTTAGAATTTTAATATTTGTAAAAGAATAAAATTTATCTTTTTCCCAGTTAGATGTGTCATGTTTGACTACTTGTGTCAATCCCACTAATACGGTGGTTTTGTTAAGTTTATGTGTTTGGCACGTTTTTGTGTTCAGTGACTCGTCAACCCACCAACACGACCCGTTTAGCATCCTTAGTGTGATTCATCTATAATCAGGCATGTTGAACAACTATATGTATCCTACAACTAACTTTTGTACTAAATGTGTTAGCGTTTGAAGATTAACCAAACACACAAAAAAAAAAAAAATAGTTGCCGCGTAAAACCACCGTAGGCCTTCACATAAGTATTGTTGTTCTGTTTCTATCAGCTTCTCTCGATCTGTAAATATAGTAATATTAGAAGAATCCACTTTCTTTTAAAACCGGGTTATATTTGAAAAGAAATATCCTTATCTTGTATTAATGTGAGATGGTTGAAGAGGCACGAGGAATAGATAAGTTGCAGATATAAGTTTGTACTGTTGTCATATGTTGTTTGTCGTTTTAATTTATATACATACCAAAGTCCTTGAAGACCACATGTATGCTATGTTTCATCGGTTTGGATAAACTGACAAGGCTTGTTTCAGCTTCAATATATGTCTCAACCTAATCATGTGAATTCATATGTATGATGTTTCGTTTTCATCTTATTGCACACAAACATCATCATTACATCCACAACGTCCTTTAGTGCTTACTTAAGAAGGTGTTGTACCTTGGATATATATTTATCTAATTTCAATTTATTTTTATAACTAAAAGCATACATATATAATGCCTACATATCTAGAGTTAGGTGACAAATAAGATTCTATCATGTGCCATTCTCAAGTTTACAAGACACTAGTAACAACTCTCAACATAGAATTTGATAATCATTATAACAAAATGTTTGCAACTGTTTTGATTGCCCGATTTGAGTCGCGTTCCATTTCTTATTGCATTCAAGCTTACATGCAACACATACAACATAACATTTAGCATCATTATCACCTATTTACATATAACAACAGATTTATCTTATGATGAGATCACATAACCAGGGGCGATTCTTATAGTGTGCCAGCAGTGACCTCGGTCACTGCTGATTTTTTGTCCAGAGGTACCGAGTATACATGTTTTACGAAGAAAATTTTTATATATACGTGTTTTACGAAGAAAATTTTTATATATATCCTGTCGGTCACCACTAAAAACTTTTTTTATATACTAATAATAGTCACCACTAATTTTCGGTCACCCATAAAAAAAATTTCAAGATCCGCCACTGCACATAACATATGTAGCATACATACGTGTACCATCACTTACGTGAAATAGGGTTAGCCTACTTATCTTTGTCCGTAGAAACTTTGTTATCACGTCACCAGCTTGACCCATTAACTTTTAAGCTTTCATGTATCTAGCTTATCTAATTTGCAATTCAACATTTAATATTTAGAATACATAAAGTATAATCATTTTAACTCAACATTAGTATTCGTTACAACAATTTCACTTATAGCGCTCAACAAAGTTCATTGTTCAACTTTGGACCCATATCGTTTGTGCAAATACTTGCATACCCAATTTGCAAGTATTTTTAGACACTTTAAACACGCTTTATTGAGTGTAATTAACTGATAGAATACAACTTCCATGTCCAGGCTAAATGGGACAAACATCCAACTTTATTTAGTTTTATAAAAACTTTATTTTTTTGGCTATCCAACTTTATTTAGTTATATAAAAACTTTATTTCTTTGGTTTATTACAATCTATACGCCTATTTTGTTTCTCTATTTTCATACATCTATATTTTCATACATCTATCGTCCGTATCTTCTTTACTTCTAATAACGTTTAGAAAGTATACACAAAGGATTTTTCAACCATATCAAATATGCCCCAAGCAAACACTTGGTATTATATACTTTTGCAAAACGACCCAATATCCTTATAGAACTTAAGATTTTCAGCACTATTTTGCTCAAAATGTCATCTTCCCGATCTATTGGGTTCTTGAACGTGCAAGAATCATAACATCAAAATAACATTCAAAACTATGAATAATCAACATAGAGGAGGCCTAGAACATAAAACACCTAAACTTAGACCCTTATCTTCTTCACTAGTTCGTTTAAGTAGATCCATGTTAGCTAATTACACAATAACCCCTATACAATACAACAATTACAAAACAAACCCTCTACTTATTTAATTGTAACACAAATTCGAAATTTTCCTAGCTAGTCGATTTGGCAAAGTTTTATTTATGTCTCATTAACTATTAACTATGTACTATGAACTCCTTCAGGGTACGTTTGTTCACCCGACAACTTTTAACCCTTTCCTTATTTATTGTTTCAGTTCAACTACGTATACTAGTTTGAATATTAATTGATATCTCATTTAATTACCATATATCTCATTTCGGATATAGTGTTGGTAATCAAAGACTTGGATGTTTGATTTAACTATGATTTAACAAACGCAAACTAGATTTCTTGATTAACAATAACACTTAGAACCTAATATTTGCTAATTAACAAGTTTATATAGTTTTATTTCAAGATATAATTTTAAAAACCAAGTCTTTTTTGTTTCTTTTTTTTTTCATCAGTCGCACAATTACACTTAATCTTTCTTTTTTAAATCATACACCCACATTCACATAAAGACCGTTACACACATTTACGATGATCACTTGATCGACCACCTATATATGGTAATATGCGACGGCCTCCATGATAAGTACCGACAACATTTTTCACCTTTATAGTCAAATTTGGACTCGGAAACGCAAACATAAATTATTATTCCTAAAATATGCAACGTGAGATTAGAGTATTCCTAGACTCCTTGCGAGAGAGATCCCAAATAGGATGAAGCAATAAGTGATTCATTTTGGTCTACGTGGCAGTCAACTTATCAAAAGGCTTTATGGCTTAAAAATGATCTAGTCATAAACCTCCCATCATTATAATTACACAATTATTGTTTTTCTTATTTTGTAATCTTCTCAAGATTTTTTTTTTAAAAGAACAAAGTCAACGACTATATATGTATGGGAGAATGTGTCAGAACAAGCTTATGTAGAAAACGCCCAAGAAAAGATTATATCATATTGCCGCTATAAGGCGTCATATATGTTCTACAACGCCTACTACCAATCGTGAAGTATCAAAGGGACCGGAGGGGGAGACCGCCCTCGCGGTTTTTTTTTGCCAGAATCACTGATATTCACGATTTTAAGTAAAAAATATTATATGTGTTGAGCATTATCCCCTCAGATATATTGGGTATCGCCCTTCCATAAAAAAATTTGAGCCCCGCCCCCTCGAGATTTTCTTTCAAGCTTCGACACTGCTTACTACACATGGTCTAACAACTAAAGAACACACATCAAGGTCTCATGAAACTATTATATATATTCACATTAAATCATCGATCTTCAGCTAGCAAAGAAAATCATAACTGAAACTACAACCGTTGGATATATTAGTTTTCTTTCTTGCAGAAACCTTAAATTATAAATACGTATAGATGTCAGTTTGTGCATGAAGATCACGTGGCACACGGATAAGCTGCAGAGATTGAATTCATGCAGCTAGCTAGCCATCGTTACTTTGTGGACCAGGTTTTTGATGCCTGCTGCAGATACATCAGATCTGCATGGAACCGTTTCACTTATGTACCAGGTACTGTCATGTGTCATCTGGTCTTTGTCTCTTTTACCCTCCTCACACATATATACATATACATACAAATTTCATGGAATTGAAGACTGGCCGGCCACATGTATGTATGCATACGTTCCATCAGTTTGGATAAACTGACAAGCTAGCTAGGGGGTTAATATATTAATTTCTGCAATTCAATGTCTCAACCTAATCATCATCATGTGTTGCCATGCTTTTTTTTTCATGTGACTTTAAACGTATATGATGTTTCATTATCATATTAACACATATATGCGTCATGTTTACTCATTTGGTGATGACTTATCTACAAACCGTCAAACTTTTGTCATCTGTCTTCCATGAATAAGAATATGTGCATGCTGCATTTGTACTTGGATATTTAATTATCACAGTACAAGTATACGTTCAATATTTTATTAACAAAAAGCATACATATATATATACCTACAAAAAACTTGCCTTTATTCAATAAATAAGATTCTAACATGTGCCATATATTGTCCTTTTGAAATTTGGAAGAATGATGAAAATAATTGGTACTGTAATTAAGATCATGAACTTAATAACTTTGCCCAGAATTTTTGTTAGGTTAACTGGAACCAAGTTCCAATGGTAAACATGTTAAGGATCAGACTTGGAACGAAAACGGAACATGCGAATTATGCTAATTATAGTGGTTCGCTTTAAAATGATCTACGTACACTTTGCAATTAAAATTTATATTATTTGTGCTCAAAGAAATGCAAAGGCCAACATGTCTATATATACTACATAGATGGCTTTAGGAAGTAGAAACCATAAATTAACAATACTAGTAAATTAGACAACATGCCTAATGTAACACATGTCAAATTTATATCAATTAGTGACTTAGTGTTAGGACCGGTTAAAGCCTCTACCTCAACAATGAGTTATGGGTTAATCATGTATTTAGTAGAAAGTTATAGTTTGAGTCAAATTATGTGTTTGTAATTAGTCAAATGGTTAAGTGTTGATGACGTTTGTCAAAATCAGATTCTCTTCACACAGGAGAAGAATGATCCACACATCCATCCAAAATCACTACAACACAATTATTAGTATCCGAACGGGTATTAAGAATAAACACATATCCAAACCAGGTAATATTGCTCTCTCACAAAGCATGGTTCAGATAATTACACAAACACATGTCTCACATGGAGAAGTCCAGCTCGGACAATAGACCAACACTCATGCAGTTCGGAGCGGACACACTCTGAACCTGAAATGCATTAAATGTCATTACCCAATATAGGTACCTACGCCATCCGGTCCAGGTGTCTATATCATACCAAATTGGGTAACACATTAATGACACTTATGACAAAAGACGAAGTATTATAAATACAACCTCAACTACCAGGCTTGATTCATTAAGTTAGTTCATACATATGACTCTTGTTCATACACAAATACTTATTTTCATGTCAGAGCTTGAATGACACACTCTTGTCTTGTGTCGAGACTAATAGCATTTCTTGTTTTGCAAGTCCTTACAAGAAGATCCAACCAAGTTCAACATTCTCAAGTTGTAGTCGTGTTGTATAGCGTTTGGCCCGTCATTACCACCACCTCAACTTCTAGGCCATCCACTTCACGACCCTCAGAGATAGGATCGAATGTCAGCCTCATGCAATAGTATTTTAACCCAGGAGCCACTACTACAAAAAAACGTCTTTTATAACACGCAATACGCGTCATAAGAGGGGTCAGATGACGCACATTTTATGATGTGCATTTTTACGCGTCATAAATGCGCGTCAAGGAAGCTCTGTCATAAAGGGATATGACACCCGTTTTGCGTGTCATTTGTTTATGACGTGCATTTTTGCGTGTCATGGTTTTAATTTTTTTTCAAAAAATGTTTTTAAGAATCGCTAATTTTCACATTAAATGACAATTAACCTCATAATACGAAATAAAACACACTTATAGCAAAGTAATGCATTTCATATAGATAACAACATTACAAAGTTAACATAGGTTTACAATTAGTATGCAAATAGCCATATTTATAAACAAAATGATTAATTTCTACCATCACCATCCGATATATCATCTTCAGACACAAATGTTTCATCATCACGAGACTATATATAATACTCTGAGAAATTCAGTTCACCAAGGGGTTGTGACGAGCTGAGATAAAAGAACTATGCATCATTACCTATCATTTATTCATAATATACAAAATAGATTTATAAACAAAAGTATTACCTGCTTATAAATACTTTTGAGGATCCAATTCTATTACCAAGAGAACACATGGCCCACCTCAGGGATAATATAGTCGTTATTTATTAAAACACATACAGTTGTAATTAATCCCTGGGCGAAAACACATCTACACCATTAGAAGAACCTCCTTCAGGTACATAAATTAACCTTAGTCACAATCTTGTTAAGTTTGTTATTAGCATCATGCTTCTGTTGGAGATCGGTGAGATAAGCATGCTCACCGCCAATAAAAATTCATAGCATTAACTTTGTCAAAATATAATTGTAATATTGGTCAAACTCAAAGTAATGCTAGCACAAAGGCAAGAAGAACATTTAGTCATTGAAATGAAAACACAGAACAGAGATATGATCTCTCTAAGATGGTTCATCTTTAATATGAAATTCTCATTTTGGCCGTCATAATTTAAACATAAAACTTATAGAATCCATGCAATTTACCAATATTATCTAACTTCAATTTTGACGTACTATGTAGTGAGTTAGGATATATTATGTAGTGACTTAGGATATCTTGTTGCAATGTGTTAAATGTGTATGGATGTGCATTGCGTTAGGATGTGTAATGAGTTAAGACTTGTTGTCTTGTTGTGGAGTGTGTTAGATTTGTGTGGAGAGTGTGTTTGTTTTGATCGGTCATGCTTAATACTTAAAACATCACGTTGAATCAGATTAACACATTTGAGCAAAAAATAAATCATCATATTGAAAATTCATACCTAGTACGAAAAACTAAAAAAAAAGACCTTTTTATATAACGATATTATACTCAAATTTCTATTTTGAAAATATTATATGTTTTATGATACAAAATAATCTGTTTTATGGTATATTTAAAAAATAATAATAGTAATGTATTAAAAAATTATTTGTATTTTAAAAATATGGTAGAAGTTAAACGAAGGCATTTACAAATGCCCCCTTCCACTTATAGCACACATTTATAACATGCAAAATGTTTATATTACCATTTTCTTAATAAAGGCATGTCATTTTCTTTGAAACAAATAACTTTTTTTTTAACTTCACCACTCATATTTTAATCCAAGGGTCCAGATCCTTTCCTACACTATGTAGATAATATAAAGTTTCTTAATTATACCCTCACCCGGTAGATATGTGTGTGTGTTATAATATATATGTGTCCTTCACAAACTTTTCTATCCCTGAACCTATTCTTCCACCTCTCTTTCAAGGACACATGCGAATGTGTTTTTACAAAAATACAGAAAGTGGAAGAGGGTCGATCTTAGATTCTTAGGTATGTTTGGCATAAAGTACTGGAATGAGCGAGTGAATAAAATGGACGAGAGAATGAAATAGATCATTACCACTCCATCGTCTTGTTTGATTACCATATGTGAGTGAAATAAATCATTACTTCGCGTCGTTTGATAGTTAGTAAAATGAAGTAATCGAATACAGTTTTACCAACATTTCTCATTTAAAGTTAATGTATCTGTTTTACATTTATATTTTTAATTTAATTTTTAACTTCTTATTAATTTACTTTTTATTAAATATTTTAGTTTTTATTTTTGTTTTTATTTTATTTTATTTTATTTTTACTTGTTTTTATTTTTACATTTTTGTTCATATTTTTTCTTACTTTTTATTCTTAATTTTTTTTTTCATAATTTTTTAAGAGGAAAGCAAATTCAATAAAAATTTGCATTTCATTACTTGAAGAATCAAAAAAGAATATATCTTCTAGGAATGAAAATTTTTATAAATGAAAAGAATCACATCCCTTGTTCTTTATGTAATGGTCCATTTTATTTCAATATCCTATCAAACATGTTATTTTTCCGACATAATGACTCATTCATTCCCTCCTTGTATATATACCAAACACTATACTATGTTAGTTGTTTACTCAAGTTTGAATTATAAAGTCTCAGTTTGAGTCGAATTATGTGTCACTAATTAGTCAAATGGTCAATCTCATTATACTAAATGATCAATTACTACTATTAATTTAAGATACAGCTAAGGAATAATTGTTACTTATTCATTGAGGATGTTCAAAAATTTGATTATTTCTTTTAATTCTTGGGTGTTTTAAGTTTCTTGTTTGCACTATAATTAGAGATGCCATATATCGAGGAAGATAAGATTCAACTACTCTCTCCTACAATATTTTCTCTAGAATTTCCGATCCTTTTATTGTCCCTCTAGCTAAATGGCGGGGGTTTGAGTTTGATGGTGTCCAAAAAATGGGTTTGTTGTTAAAAAAAAAATCACATTTTAGTTGCTAGAGTTCTCCTCAAATGTACAAATTAGTGTTGGCTACTGTATCCAGAAAAATAAACGGTTTTCGTGTGGAGTACCCTGAATTTATTTTAAGAGACGTGTTTTGACACGAATCTTAGCTAGCCACCCCCTTTGTTTTATTTATTTATTTGCATCATCTTCATCTAAAATTCTTGTAATATCTTTGTCTTGTATTGTATTTCTTTGAGTTGTAACGTAATTGTATTTATAGGAAAATTGTTTCTTTATTTTACAACAAACGGTTTTTACATATTTCTCTTCAGAAGTATTATTTGTTAGAAGAAAGGTGCCAGTAATAGAACAATATCATCCCTGAATAATACCATAGTCGCCATGGATATGAAACCACAACATGAAGAATAAAGAACAAGATATTAAGAAGGATTTATGACTAGTGATAGAGATAGAGGTTGTTAGAAGAAGATATAAACAGATTTGTCAAACAGTGAAAGATTTGTCATTTTACTAGATGTAAGAAAAATTAAAGGATACGAAAGTATATATTGTCAAATAATGTACTATTAGTCTCTTAGTGTAATTGCGTTATTTTATTCGGTAGTGGATGCATCTTTCAATTATTGTCTATGGCAATGATTATTGTAATATTGTTACTTGTCATATAAGCCAAGTTAATACTCATTGCTCCATCATCCAAACCCTACTCCTATAATTTAATAAAAAGTTAATAATATTCAAAGTTAAGAAAAGATTTGATAAATAGTGATTGAAATGTGGCATATTATAGTTTGGTTTTGTTTTTTTATGGATATGTGTATTATATACAATATTTTTTTTTATGACGCGTGATTCAAAATGTTTAGTTATATTGGATTATTGGTTGCTTTTACTTGATTAACATGTGTATCTTGGTATTCTTTCTTTTGATGCATGCATTAGGTTTAGGCACCTACTTTTCGATCTTTATTATTACTTTCTTCCACTTCCAGAATGAATTCTACCCTTTGAAATAAAAAATATATGGAATTAAAGAACTCTCACACACTCAGTCGATTAATAATCGAGAATAAAGAAGTGACTGGAGAAATCTCTTATTAAAGATGATTAATTAGCTATATACAAATGAATGAAAATCTGAAAAGGAATTGAAAAACTTACTACAACCAACGATTTCCCCAACTATATATCAACTCTTATGATTTTAACAAACAACTAACAACCATTAGCTTCATATTTTCAAAACTAGCCCCCTAAACTTTGACAACATGTACAACCAGGCCCTTGTACTTTCTCAGCTTCATCAAATTAGTATCATTTGACTTCTATAATTGACCAGCATGTTGACTTCACATCTTTAACTACTAATTCACAAACTTGGTAAAATGTTGGTTAACATGCCAACTGCACTTTCGTGAGTTTCAACATACTCCACTTTGACCTCGCCAGAATTCAAGATATTCCTGATGAAATGTAGTCTTACATTAATATGTGTTGACATGTTATGGAACATTTGATATTTAGATGGTTAAATGGCACCCGTATTATCACAAAATTTGAGCACGACAATCCCAAATCATTGACAAATCCTTTAAGCCAAACACCTTCCTCTACCGCTTTAGTTAATGCCATAAACTCAGACTCTGTTGTTGACAAAGCAAGAACATGTTGGAGAGATGCCTTCCAACTGACAGTTCCATTCAAGACCTTAAACACATATCCAGTCTAAAATCTGCCTCTATCAAGATCTTTTGCAAAATCAGAGCCTACAAAACCATAAACCATATCCCTAGTTCCATTAAGATATCTCAAGATCCAATTAACCCCTTCCTTGGATGTCACACCCCGAGATGAATGTTACACCCGATGCCTTTTACGAGGCCTGCTGCCTGGTACGAATCATAAGATACATTAAGCTTCCAATAGCATTTCAATAAGGTACATTTTCCATCCATGTCAACTCATCATCAGGACTAGGTGAATCCAAACTAGAAAATTTCATATGTGTAGCCAACGGAGTGGTAACCACTTTGCAATTCTTCATATTATAATTAGACAACACCTTATCAATGTACTTTCCTTGAGTTAATCTGATGCTACCTGCAACTCTATCTTTGATAATTTGCATTCCAAAAATCTTTTTTTTCCGACCCAAATCCTTCGTCTCAAACTGAGTTTGTAACAATTACTTGACGATTAATTACTATTATTTATATAAGATACAACAATCTAAATAAATAGGCAGCTTGTTGTCCGCCTTCCTTCCTCGCCGGGGTTCCGGGGGTGATTGTCCAATTATATTTCAATTCGTTTTCAATTTCAATTTATAATAAAAAGTATCACTGACAAAAAAAAAATAGCAATTTAAAAAGAAGAAATGCAAAAGTACAGTAATAGCATAATCAAGAAAGCTACGAGCAACTGAAACGGTTAACATCTGTGAAAAAAAAAATTAAAAGTAACTAAAACCTAAAGGTAGGAGTGGATACCACACAGAGACGTCCTAAGAAGTACCAAAAACTATTAGGAGATAAAAAAAAAAATAGGCTCTTATAATCATAAAATAAAGGGAAAATAGACAATATTAATCCCAACTATTTGATATTATTAGTCTTATAAATACATCATGTTTTTTCTAATAATCTTTTCTTTTAAAAACTAACTCCGTTAGTTTGTGATGACATGAAGGACCAAAAATGTCATTTTTTAAACTGCTTCCTATTTAAAAAACCTGGGTACCAATCTTGTCATTATATAAACTTTATTTAAATAAAACAAAAAAAAAAGCCAAAAAGGTACAACCGAGAGGGGGGACCTCCCTTCTCCGGCGACCACAACCGAGTAACCGAGTGGCGTTGACCTCCAACCTCCCTTCTCTGTTCTCTGGCAACCTCCGGCGACCACAACCGATCGATGGCGACCTCCAACCTCCCTTCTCTGTTCTCCGGCAACCTCCGGCTACCACAACCGAGCAGAACTGGAATCGGAATAGTTGAGTAGTTAACCGGAGTTTAGGATTGTCGAGAGCCTATGTGGAGTTAGACCGGTTTTGAAAACTACTGTTCCTTATGATTATCTGGATACAAGTGAAGGAAGTGACTCTGATCAAAACTTAAGAAATGCTGATGAGGAGTGGCGGCGGCAGACGCAGTCAACCGATGGTGGTTAGCCACCATGTTTGGCCCTGATGTTTTCTCCAAATTAAGGTATGGTTTTGTTCTGTTTGCTGATCTGTTCTCTGGTAACCTCCGGCGACGAAAGCTACAGGGGGTGACGGCGGTTGTGGTTGGTGACAGCGACGCAGAGGGGGAAACGAGGGTGCGGAGGAGACAGGCGGCGAGGAATGGGGGTGGTTGTGGGGTGTAACGGTGGCGCAGAGGGGAAACAGGGGTGCGGCGACGGCTGTGGTTAGTGAGGGTGGGAGGACGGCTGTGGCGGCAGTCGAAGCCTTGAAGGGACACGGATCGAGAAGGTGGACGGGAGGTGATGTAGGTTTTTTAATTTGGCAAAAAAGAAACCCTAAGGTTTTTAAAGTTTACATTTTGGTCCCCCAGGTTTTTTAAATAGGAAGCAGTTTAAAAAATGACATTTTTTGTCCTCCACGTCATCACAAACTAACGTGGTTAGTTTTTTAACGAAAAACATTATTAGAAAAAACATGGTGTATTTATAAGACTAATATTGTCCAAAAACATAGGTAAGATTATTTTTGTCCAATATCGAATAGTTGGGATTAATAGTGTCCATTTTTCCTAAAATAAAAAACTCATTTATAAAAACTAAAAAATACAACGAAAATAACTGTAAGCTAGTATAAATGTTTAGGATATAAAATAAAAAATGAAAAAACGAAAATAAGTTTTTTTTTTACAAAATTACAATATAAAATTGACAAAAGGATTTATGAATGTGCTACTTGTAAAATTTGAACTTGAGACCTAATGGTTTTACCACATGCATGTTTCCATCACACGACCTTCACATATATATAGACATTAAAATATATATATAACATATATAAAAATTAAAAAATTCTAGGCCCCATGAAATACCGGGCCTTAGGCAGTCGCCCTACCCGCCTACCCCCGAGGCCGCCCTTGCCACACAAACTTGTTAAACCACGAATCGATCAATAATTATCAACTAACCTTCACCTGGATGAGAAGACATGTTTTTATAGAATTTATATGCACCAGCAATGAATTCATGTAACAATAAAAACTTAGATGCCATTGAAATCTTGAAGATGAAAAGTAGTATTTTAAAATTTCATTTGAAATCAAAGCTGAAATTATGTTGACAAACTCCACTTCAATGGCCATCAACATTTCATAGTAAAAAAAAGCTTCAATGTAGTTCTAACTTCCATGCCCCAAATTAGAATTTCTCAGCATTAACAAAGTGATCCTTTTACAAAACAATGTAGCTACTTGATTCATTAGTGGGAATGCTAGATTAACCAAGACAACCTGATGATCAAATAGATTTGGAGTTAAAAGTCGTAGAATCTAACCACACTCGGACCAGATTTGATTAAATACTGAATATGCAAATCTCGGTCAGAGTTTAATTTTATCAACCCTTCGCCTTACGTTGGATGCCTAAGAAGATAACACGTAGCAAAGGAACTCATGTTTAACCAGGTTTACCACAAGCATAAAAATGTGAAGAAAAAAAGACAAACATTGAAATACAGATGGACGAAGAAAGTGCACCTGAAGAATATCATGCAATCAATCAAGAAGGTCGATTTGCAATCCAAGATAAAAGTTAGTGATGGGAGTCGAACCTCAAAGAAGATTTCACACACAGCTAACCCTTTTACACTACCATGACTTACATCTGATCAAAATCTCAAATTTCATGTTTCTTGCGTGATACCACCGCCTCTGATTAACGTAGATCATCCCATCACTGACAACTAAAGCATCACCACACAACTTAACTATCGACGCTCTTCTTCGTTAAATTCGATGTATTTCGACAATGCAGGAGACATGGCCACGATTGATGCATCACCACGAACCACCACCATCAATGTTTCTCTTTGTTAAGGCTGGCTGGTAGCGTTGTTCAGCATGGAGGGTACATTGTGTGTGTACGTGAGTGGTGAAAACGTGAGTGTGAAAGATAGACAGAAAAAGAAAGACACGTGTATATAAAAAACTAGTTAGTGTCCCGGGTAAATACCCGAGGCTGTGATATAAAAAAATTAAACGAATTAAAAGATGAAAGTTTTTTTCTAACTATTAAACGAATGATCGAATTGGAGTTTAAGTT
Organism: Deinandra increscens subsp. villosa; assembly: GCA_039602395.1. Lineage (NCBI taxonomy): Eukaryota > Viridiplantae > Streptophyta > Magnoliopsida > Asterales > Asteraceae > Deinandra > Deinandra increscens. Next base: position 18,908,504 of record JBCNJP010000020.1, on the reverse strand, counting down.
CATCAACGGTGGATTTAGAAAGTCGCGACTTTGTTTTTTGATTCGTTCATCATCATTCGTTGATCGAAACCTAAGCAATATGGATCTAGTTTTGTTAGGTTTTCTTTCACGAATCCAAAGCAATTTACGGATCAAATTTTCATTGAGAAATGAAGAAGATATTATGAATCAAAGTTATGGTATTGTAAAACAAATATGGATAATTTTGTATGGAAATAATTTAATTTTTTGATTTTTAATTATAAGATCTTTCCTTTTTTGTAAATACCATTTATTTTTTTAATTCAAAAATCTATAAAAATGGCACATAAGCTAATCTTATGTGGCACACTTTAAATTGTGTCACCTAGACTTTAACAACTTGTGTTTATTATATAGTATAGATATAGATGGAGCGAAGAAGATACGCGTCAATCTCTCAATAAAAAATTAAATGTTTTAAAAACAATGAGTTAAGCGTCATCTTCCTTTTTTATATATAGAATAACTAACTACTATTTATAACCCTTTTATGAAAATAATAAGTTTATTGGTTTAATAATTTACCTAATACAAAAACTAACAATTTAAAATACAACAAACTTGACACGTTGCTTTTTGTCGTTCGGTGAAATTTACTAAAATTGATTAAACAAATCTATGACAAACAAAAAAAGATTTGTACCAATTATGAAAAGAAATTTCAATGTTTCAAGGAAAATGTTGTTATAATTTCTTGAACAAGTCAATAATTGCAAAATATAGTTAAAAATCAACATTCTCTTTTTAGGGTGTATATATAAAACTTTATCCTATTTTATAATATAATAATAATCTTTTGATATTATTATTTATATTATATTATTTAAAAAAACAAATTAGTATATTTTTGTTTTTTAATGAGCAGGAGGATTTACTAAAAAGGAAAGCGAAAGCCTTTCTCTCTGTCTCCTCCGGTTTAAATCGCCAGATCTCATCGATTTCATCTCTTTCCATATCTTATGTTATTTTCCGGCGTATTTCGCCGGCGCTTGTAATTCCGGCGACATTAGCTTCTCAGAGAGCGGTACTAACTATAAAGCTTCAAGCTTCAAGCTTCATCTCTATTTGTAATCCTTAAATAAAATTAGGTCTAAAATGGCGGATTCCGGCAAGCCAAATTCGGCGTTAGGGTTTGAGACACTTTCCGATCGCCTCCGAAAGTCTCTCACTTACGAAGCCGCTGATAATACTAATAAACCGGATTTCCGAGAACTCGATTTAGGTTCTCCGATTTCGCCATTACGCGCTGGACCGGCTGCTAGTAGTAGCTCTAGCTCATCCGGTTCGGTTTCCGGTCGGACCGGGAGTGGAAGCAGCTTACGTGTCCAGTCAGATTCCGCCGCGACTGTCAACAAGAACCACTCCGGCGAGTTGTCGGTTGAAAGCTCACCGACATTCTCCGGCAGCGGTTCACGGACGGTAAAGTCCGGTCACCACCGGTCCGACTGCCGAGGAAGCGGAAACGGAAACGGAAACTCCGCCACTTCTCCGGTCGGTAACTTCCTTCCGACCGGCAACATTTGCCCGTCTGGAAAAATAGTTAAAACCGGAATCATGGCGAACCGGAGCTCTAAACCGGAGGTTTTAGGTTTAGGAACCGGTAACTACGGCCACGGAAGCATCATCCGCGGCGGCTCCGTCGCCAAATCCGGTATCTCCGGCGGGGAAAACGTGGTTTCCACCTCTCCAATTTCATCGAATTCGAGAAGATCTTCGACGGATCCAGGCGAATTGAAGAAATTAGGCAACGAACATTACAAAAAGGGGCGTTTTCTCGAGGCGCTAAATTATTACGATCGAGCAATTTCGGCGTCTCCGGGGAACGCCTCCTTACACTGCAACCGCTCCGCCGCATTGATGTGCTTGAACCGGTTAAACGACGCCGTTAAGGAATGCGAAGAAGCTATTAAACTGGATTCTGGATATTTAAGAGCCCACAATCGTTTAGGTTCTTTTCTCATCAGGTAAGTCTTTAAAAACTTCAAAATCTTTGAAATAAAATTAAAACTTTTAAAGCAACTTCATTTATTCATCATAGTTTTATCAAGATTATGTTAAAGATTAAAACTTTATGATGTTACAACTTAAAGTTATGATGTTTTGTGAATTGGCAGTTTAGGGCAGGTCGAAAATGCGAGGAAGCACTTGTGTTACCCCGGGAACCAGCCCGACCCGAACGAGCTGAGAAAGCTGCAGAAGGTGGAAAAACACTTGAAAAAGTGCAGTGATTTGAGACGAGTGGGCGATTGGAATGGTGTTTTGAGGGAGAGTGATGCTGCCATGGCTTCTGGAGCAGATGCTTGTTCTCCGGTAAAACTCGAGCTGATTTTGAGATTATTGGCACTTTATTGAATTATTGGCACTGTGTTAAGATGATCTGATGTTTTTGTTATTGGATTTGGCAGTTGTTTGCGTGTAAATCTGAAGCACTTTTGAAGCTTAGGCAAGTAGATGAAGCAAGTTTAAACCTTTTGAATGCACCTAAATTTGAAGCGCCTAGTATGTCTTCATGTTCCCAGACGAAATTCTTTGGAATGGTTTCCGAGGCGTACCTTTTGTTTGTTCGTGCTCAGGTCGACATGGCATTAGGAAGGTAAACATGTTATGAAATTGAAAAGTAGTTAAATAAAGTGATTTGTTTGGTAGAACTTAGAAGATAATCAAACAAAGTGCTTAATTTGATATTAAAGATTCCTGCTTGTTGTTCATTTTAAAGATTCGAGGATGCAGCTAGCTCAATAGAGAAGGCAGGACAAATTGATCCTCGAAATGTTGAGGTTGCGGTTTTGCTTCAAAATGTTAGGTCAGTGTCTAGGGCTCGAGCTCGTGGCAATGATCTGTTCAAGTCAGAAAGGCTAACAGAAGCGTGTTCAGCTTATGGTGAAGGGCTTAGGCTTGACCCGTTGAACCCGGTTCTCTTTTGCAATCGGGCTGCTTGTTGGTTTAAGCTGGGTCAGTTTGAGAAATCGCTCGATGATTGCAATCAAGCACTTGCTATCCATCCAAACTACACAAAAGCACTTCTCCGCCGAGCTGCCACATTTAGCAAGGTATCGGACACTGCTTTTTACGGTTATGTTTCTTTGTTTTATAAAAGAAAGTAAGAAACAAATATTAGAAAGCGTTAAATTATTATCGAATTATAGTGTAATCTTTTAACCATATGTAACACATTAGTTTTCTTGTGGGTTGACCTTACCTGACCCGTTTTGACCTGTACCGGAAGTAATCTGTTTTGCGATTTTGCCACATCTATGTAAATGTGATATGCATTTTTGGCATTACAGCTCGATAGGTGGGAAGAATCTGTGAAAGATTACGAGATTTTGAGGAGAGAACTACCAAACAATAATGACATTGCTGAGTCCTTGTTCAATGCTCAAGTTGCTTTGAAGAAATCTTGTGGGGAAGATGTAAATAAGATGAAATTTGGTGGTGAAGTTGAACTGATTACCAATCTTGAGCAGTTCAAAGCTGCAGTTGCTTCATCGGGTTAGTTTTTCATTCGGTGTTCCTTAATGCTCTCTATGAAAGTATGAATATGTTGGTTCGTTTTTGTTGAACTTATTTGTCTGAAAACTGCAGGAGCTTCGGTTGTTCTTTACAAAATCTCGTCAGATGTTCAATGCAAGCAGATAATTTTGTTTTTTGACACGCTTTGCAGACGATATCCATCTGTTAATTTTCTCAAGGTAAAGCTACAAATCTACAATCATCTGGTTTGATTTGTTTGTTATTTGTTTCTATATTATATGAATTTTTGGTAATAATGAATGAGTTCAAACGGGTTGAGCTGACGCAATCTATTTAACCAATGATCTCAAGGTCACAAAGCAGCAACCTTCCACATATTAGTACTCTAAAACTATAACTATACAACTAAAAATACAAACGTATATAAAATAATTACGTTTAAACTGTCAAACATAGATGCATTTCTCTTTTATCTTTAGATTTTGGCATAAAATCTCGAGTTTAGTAATGACATAGAACACATTATTTAAAAAGAATATAACTTGACATCCTACCTATATGTTTATGCAAAAAAACCAAGAAAGATGATGTCCTTTTGCACAAGTACACTTATCAACTATAATCTATATGATGAAAAGGTTGATTTGGAAGAAAGCCCGGCGATCAAGAATGCTGAGAATGTGAGGGTGGTACCGACGATCAAGATTTACAAAAAGGGCAATCGCGTGAAGGAAATGGTTTGTCCGAGCCCGGAAGTGTTGGAGTCTTCACTGAAACATTACAGTCTCTAAACGAGAACCCGATTGCCACGGCCCCGCGGTTTCTGCTGCCAATGTTGTACACTTGTCTACGAATTAGTAATGCCCATATAGCATTTGATGAGGAGAATACGGTAATTTCCTCCCTCTCCTCAACATACAAATTGTTTTTTTTAACCTTGTGACATGAAATTAGAATGTGGATATAAAGCGTTTAGCTTAGTGTTTTTCTTTTTTGTTGCAGCTGTTGGAATTCTATTCTTTCATTTATATTAGTATTTTACATTTCAATTCTGTTTCTGGTATAGTTTTCATATTTCAGCAGACAAAACATAGCCCTCTTTTTTCTTTTTTTTTTTTTTGAACGGCAAACACCTGGTTACTCGGGGGTCTCATCATGGCAAACGATACTACCCACGACACGCTGCGACCACGGGCCGTGCGAGTAACCAGGACCCTCTATGTTGCACATCCATCGTAGAGGAAACCCACCGCCCAAAGGCCCACTGTAGTAAAACCTCTGACCCGCCTCTATAATTCATCATTCAACTTTTGTGTTAGGTGGGATATGAACCCTTGACCTCCACATTGGAAGACAAGGGTATACGTATGTTTAACAGATAACCAGTTTTAGGTAGAGAATAGTGACAATAGTTTACTTAATGCTTATCGGTAAAGGGAGAAAGTCGGGCGGTTGTGCGATTACACAACAGTCTTATGTATTTTCTCTAATGAAAGCAGTGTGTGTGTGTTTTTATGTAGTTCTTGGAGTCCTATGCTTAAATTTTTGGTTATGTACACTCCTTTATATATATGTGTGTCACAAAAATACGCCGTAAAAATAGTAGGGTCTGAAGAGAATAAAATACGTGAGTATGAAGAGAATGAAATATGGGCACATCTTTGTGTTTGGGTATCTAACCGGTGGCCGTTTCCTTTCTAGCGTTATGATCATTCTTTACACTCTGATTGTAGACGATCATAGGAAATAACAAGTAAAATCTTTTTTTAATGAGACCATTGTACAACAGAATTTAAATATATAATCTAGATAAACATATAATCATTAAATGAATAGTTTTTAAGTTTTAGTATTTTTTTCTTTTTTTTTAATGCAATTTTGGCTCGGTGGTGTATCGGGACTGGTTATCCTGGACTTATCCACTGTTCCGAGACGAACCTCATAGCGAGGGAACCCGGGAGCGCCCCCCATTTACACCAGTCCTGGGCAAGCCCGTAAACCCTCCCTTATGACTCAGGATTAACCAAACTCAATCCTTCATTGCCCACCAATATCTCATAAAGTGGTGTGAGTGAGACTAGAACCTGGGTCTCTTCAGTGATGTATAAAAATTTTCTCTGACTATATCCTTTTTCTGTTAAACGAGACTTCAGAGAATGTTTATTTAGAAAATTCAATAATAACAAATAAATAATTATATATGGTAAAATAGATGTATAATAAATGGAGGATGGAGATGTTGAGACTTGAAAGCGAATTAGTCAAAGAAAAGACGAATGGGCAAACATAAGTGGTCAATAACCGGTTGTATCAATAAATGATAAACTTAAAAGTTGAAGCTGGAAATGTTTATTATTGAAAAAAGAAATACCCGACCTAACGACTAGTTCTTTTATTTTATACAGAGAAAGGTTGAAATAAGAAGAAAAAAAAAATTAAGAAGGTTAAGAATGGTTTTGCGATGACATGTGTCTTTTGATTATTATTAAAAGAGCGGTATTTTAGTTTTAGTCATTTTTGTTGATTTTTTATCAAGTTCCCTCATCTATTTAAACTTTCATAACTTTTACATCCTACATTATTTTTTTAAAGAAAATTCACCATAAAAACTATCATTTTTTTATTTTTAAAACGCGTATAGTATTGCTATAAGTATTGCTAATA
>JBCNJP010000020.1:18883856-18901845 GCA_039602395.1 Deinandra increscens subsp. villosa | reverse complement strand
GATACCACCGCCTCTGATTAACGTAGATCATCCCATCACTGACAACTAAAGCATCACCACACAACTTAACTATCGACGCTCTTCTTCGTTAAATTCGATGTATTTCGACAATGCAGGAGACATGGCCGCGATTGATGCATCACCACGAACCACCACCATCAAAGTTTCTCTTTGTTAAGGCTGGCTGGTAGCGTTGTTCAGCATGGAGGGTACATTGTGTGTGTACGTGAGTGGTGAAAACGTGAGTGTGAAAGATAGACAGAAAAAGAAAGACACGTGTATATAAAAAATGGAGCGAAGAAGATACGCGTCAATCTCTCAATAAAAAATTAAATGTTTTAAAAACAATGAGTTAAGCGTCATCTTCCTTTTTTATATATAGAATAACTAACTACTATTTATAACCCTTTTATGAAAATAATAAGTTTATTAGTTTAATAATTTACCTAATACAAAAACTAACAATTTAAAATACAACAAACTTGACACGTTGCTTTTTGTCGTTCGGTGAAATTTACTAAAATTGATTAAACAAATCTATGACAAACAAAAAAAGATTTGTACCAATTATGAAAAGAAATTTCAATGTTTCAAGGAAAATGTTGTTATAATTTCTTGAACAAGTCAATAATTGCAAAATATAGTTAAAAATCAACATTCTCTTTTTAGGGTGTATATATAAAACTTTATCCTATTTTATAATATAATAATAATCTTTTGATATTATTATTTATATTATATTATTTAAAAAAACAAATTAGTATATTTTTGTTTTTTAATGAGCAGGAGGATTTACTAAAAAGGAAAGCGAAAGCCTTTCTCTCTGTCTCCTCCGGTTTAAATCGCCAGATCTCATCGATTTCATCTCTTTCCATATCTTATGTTATTTTCCGGCGTATTTCGCCGGCGCTTGTAATTCCGGCGACATTAGCTTCTCAGAGAGCGGTACTAACTATAAAGCTTCAAGCTTCAAGCTTCATCTCTATTTGTAATCCTTAAATAAAATTAGGTCTAAAATGGCGGATTCCGGCAAGCCAAATTCGGCGTTAGGGTTTGAGACACTTTCCGATCGCCTCCGAAAGTCTCTCACTTACGAAGCCGCTGATAATACTAATAAACCGGATTTCCGAGAACTCGATTTAGGTTCTCCGATTTCGCCATTACGCGCTGGACCGGCTGCTAGTAGTAGCTCTAGCTCATCCGGTTCGGTTTCCGGTCGGACCGGGAGTGGAAGCAGCTTACGTGTCCAGTCAGATTCCGCCGCGACTGTCAACAAGAACCACTCCGGCGAGTTGTCGGTTGAAAGCTCACCGACATTCTCCGGCAGCGGTTCACGGACGGTAAAGTCCGGTCACCACCGGTCCGACTCCCGAGGAAGCGGAAACGGAAACGGAAACTCCGCCACTTCTCCGGTCGGTAACTTCCTTCCGACCGGCAACATTTGCCCGTCTGGAAAAATAGTTAAAACCGGAATCATGGCGAACCGGAGCTCTAAACCGGAGGTTTTAGGTTTAGGAACCGGTAACTACGGCCACGGAAGCATCATCCGCGGCGGCTCCGTCGCCAAATCCGGCATCTCCGGCGGGGAAAACGTGGTTTCCACCTCTCCAATTTCATCGAATTCGAGAAGATCTTCGACGGATCCAGACGAATTGAAGAAATTAGGCAACGAACATTACAAAAAGGGGCGTTTTCTGGAGGCGCTAAATTATTACGATCGAGCAATTTCGGCGTCTCCGGGGAACGCCTCCTTACACTGCAACCGCTCCGCCGCATTGATGTGCTTGAACCGGTTAAACGACGCCGTTAAGGAATGCGAAGAAGCTATTAAACTGGATTCTGGATATTTAAGAGCCCACAATCGTTTAGGTTCTTTTCTCATCAGGTAAGTCTTTAAAAACTTCAAAATCTTTGAAATAAAATTAAAACTTTTAAAGCAACTTCATTTATTCATCATAGTTTTATCAAGATTATGTTAAAGATTAAAACTTTATGATGTTACAACTTAAAGTTATGATGTTTTGTGAATTGGCAGTTTAGGGCAGGTCGAAAATGCGAGGAAGCACTTGTGTTACCCCGGGAACCAGCCCGACCCGAACGAGCTGAGAAAGCTGCAGAACGGTGGAAAAACACTTGAAAAAGTGCGGTGATTTTAGACGAGTGCGGGATTGGAATGGTGTTTTGAGGGAGAGTGATGCTGCCATTGCTTCTGGAGCAGATGCTTGTTCTCCGGTAAAACTCGAGCTGATTTTGAGATTATTGGCACTTTATTGAATTATTGGCACTGTGTTAAGATGATCTGATGTTTTTGTTATTGGATTTGGCAGTTGTTTGCGTGTAAATCGGAAGCACTTTTGAAGCTTAGGCAAGTAGATGAAGCAAGTTTAAACCTTTTGAATGCACCTAAATTTGAAGCAGCTAGTATGTCTTCATGTTCCCAGACGAAATTCTTTGGAATGGTTTCCGAGGCGTACCTTTTGTTTGTTCGTGCTCAGATCGACATGGCATTAGGAAGGTGAGCATGTTATGAAATTGAAAAGTAGTTAAATAAAGTGATTTGTTTGGTAGAACTTAGAAGATAATCAAACAAAGTGCTTAATTTGATATTAAAGATTCCTGCTTGTTGTTCATTTTAAAGATTCGAGGATGCAGCTAGCTCAATAGAGAAGGCAGGACAACTTGATCCTCGAAATGTTGAGGTTGCGGTTTTGCTTCAAAATGTTAGGTCAGTGTCTAGAGCTCGAGCTCGTGGCAATGATCTGTTCAAGTCAGAAAGGCTAACAGAAGCGTGTTCAGCTTATGGTGAAGGGCTTAGGCTTGACCCGTTGAACCCGGTTCTCTTTTGCAATCGGGCTGCTTGTTGGTTTAAGCTGGGTCAGTTTGAGAAATCGCTCGATGATTGCAATCAAGCACTTGCTATCCACCCAAACTACACAAAAGCACTTCTTCGCCGAGCTGCCACATTTAGCAAGGTATCGGACACTGCTTTTTTACGGTTATGTTTCTTTGTTTTATAAAAGAAAGTAAGAAACAAATATTAGAAAGCGTTAAATTATTATCGAATTATAGTGTAATCTTTTAACCATATGTAACACATTAGTTTTCTTGTGGGTTGACCTTACCTGACCCGTTTTGACCTGTACCGGAAGTAATCTGTTTTGCGATTTTGCCACATCTATGTAAATGTGATATGCATTTTTGGCATTACAGCTCGATAGGTGGGAAGAATCTGTGAAAGATTACGAGATTTTGAGGAGAGAACTACCAAACAATAATGACATTGCCGAGTCCTTGTTCAATGCTCAAGTTGCTTTGAAGAAATCTTGTGGGGAAGATGTAAATAAGATGAAATTTGGTGGTGAAGTTGAACTGATTACCAATCTTGAGCAGTTCAAAGCTGCAGTTGCTTCATCGGGTTAGTTTTTCATTCGGTGTTCCTTAATGCTCTCTATGAAAGTATGAATATGTTGGTTCGTTTTTGTTGAACTTATTTGTCTGAAAACTGCAGGAGCTTCGGTTGTTCTTTACAAAATCTCGTCAGATGTTCAATGCAAGCAGATAATTTTGTTTTTTGACACGCTTTGCAGACGATATCCATCTGTTAATTTTCTCAAGGTAAAGCTACAAATCTACAATCATCTGGCTTGATTTGTTTGTTATTTGTTTCTATATTATATGAATTTTCGGTGATAATGAATGAGTTCAAACGGGTTGAGCTGACACAATCGATTTAACCTATGATCTCAAGGTCACAAAGCAGCAACCTTCCACATATTAGTACTCTAAAACTATAACTATACAACTAAAAATACAAACGTATATAAAATAATTACGTTTAAACTGTCAAACATAGATGCATTTCTCTTTTATCTTTAGATTTTGGCATAAAATCTCGAGTTTAGTAATGACATAGAACACATTATTTAAAAAGAATATAACTTGACATCCTACCTATATGTTTATGCAAAAAAACCAAGAAAGATGATGTCCTTTTGCACAAGTACACTTATCAACTATAATCTATTTGATATAAAGGTTGATTTGGAAGAAAGCCCGGAGATCAAGAATGCTGAGAATGTGAGGGTGGTACCGACGATCAAGATTTACAAAAAGGGCAATCGCGTGAAGGAAATGGTTTGTCCGAGCCCGGAAGTGTTGGAGTCTTCACTGAGGCATTACAGTCTCTAAACGAGAACCCGATTGCCACGGCCCCGCGGTTTCTGCTGCCAATGTTGTACACTTGTCTACGAATTAGTAATGCCCATATAGCATTTGATGAGGAGAATACGGTAATTTCCTCCCTCTCCTCAACATACAAATTGTTTTTTTTAACCTTGTGACATGAAATTAGAATGTGGATATAAAGCGTTTAGCTTAGTGTTTTTCTTTTTTGTTGCAGCTGTTGGAATTCTATTCTTTCATTTATATTAGTATTTTACATATTCCAATTCTGTTTCTGGTATAGTTTTCATATTTTCAGCAGACAAAACATAGCCCTCTTTTTTTTTTTTTTTTTTTGAACGGCAAACACCCGGTTACTCGGGGGTCTCATCATGGCAAACGATGCTACCCACGACACGCTGCGACCACGGGCCGTGCGAGTAACCAGGACCCTCTATGTTGCACATCCATCATCCATCGTAGAGGAAACCCACCGCCCAAAGGCCCACTGTAGTAAAACCTCTGACCCGCCTCTATAATTCATCATTCAACTTTTGTGTTCGGTGGGATTTGAACCCTTGACCTCCACATTGGAAGGCAAGAGTATACGTATGTTTAACAGATAACCAGTTTTAGGTAGAGAACCGTGAGAATAGTTTACTTAATGCTTATCGGTAAAGGGAGAAAGTCGGGCGGTTGTGCGATTACACAACAGTCTTATGTTTTCTTTCTAATGAAAGCAGTGTGTGTGTGTTTTTTTATGTAGTTCTTGGAGTCCTATGCTTAAAATTTTGGTTATGTACACTCCTTTATGTATGGGTGTGTGTCACAAAAATACGCGGTAAAATCTTACTTGTAAAATCTTACTTAATAGTAGGGTCTGAAGAGAATAAAATAGTGAGTATGAAGAGAATGAAATATGGGCACATCTTTGTGTTTGGGTATCTAACCGGTGGCCGTTTCCTTTGTAGCGTTATGATCATTCTTTACACTCTGATTATAGACGATCATAGGAAATAACAAGTAAAATCTTTTTTTAATGAGACCATTGTACAACAGAATTTAAATATATAATCTAGATAAACATATAATCATTAAATGAATAGTTTTTAAGTTTTAGTATTTTTTTCTTTTTTTTTAATGCAATTTTGGCTCGGTGGTGTATCGGGACTGGTTATCCTGGACTTATCCACTGTTCCGAGACGAACCTCATAGCGAGGGAACCCGGGAGCGCCCCCCATTTACACCAGTCCTGGGCAAGCCCGTAAACCCTCCCTTATGACTCAGGATTAACCAAACTCAATCCTTCATTGCCCACCAATATCTCATAAAGTGGTGTGAGTGAGACTAGAACCTGGGTCTTTCAATGATGTATAAAAATTTTCACTGACTATATCTTTTTTCTGTTAATCGAGACTTCAGAGAATGTTTATTTAGAAAATTCTATAATAACAAATAAATAATTATATATGGTAAAATAGATGTATAATAAATGGAGGATGGAGATGTTGAGACTTGAAAGCGAATTAGTCAAAGAAAAGACGAATGGGCAAACATAAGTGGTCAATAACCGGTTGTATCAATAAATGATAAACTTAAAAGTTGAAGCTGGAAATGTTTATTATTGAAAAAAGAAATACCCGACCTAACGACTAGTTCTTTTATTTTATACAGAGAAAGGTTGAAATAAGAAGAAAAAAAAAATTAAGAAGGTTAAGAATGGTTTTGCGATGACATGTGTCTTTTGATTATTATTAAAAGAGCGGTATTTTAGTTTTAGTCATTTTTGTTGATTTTTAATCAAGTTCCCTCATTTATTTAAACTTTCATAACTTTTACATCCTACATTATTTTTTTAAAGAAAATTCACCATAAAAACTATCATTTTTTTATTTTTAAAACGCGTACAGTGTTGCTATAAGTATTGCTATATATAAAATAATTATAATTACTCTTTTGATTTTTTTTGTGCGTCACTGTGTCTAATATCGTCATTATGTCTTTTTACTTGTATTATGTCCTTTTAATCTTCATTTTTTTACCAAAGGACATGTAGCTCAATGGTACCCTCTTGACTTCACAAATAGGAAGTCTTGGGTTTGAGTCTCATTTAGATCTTATTTTCCAAGTTGAGTCATAGGGTTTTCTCAGTTGTAGGTTCCTTATAGGCGTGCAAAGCGGGTCACCACGCTTTATTATTCGGACGGAAAGGTGATATATTTGCGAAGAATGTTCCCGGGAGACCGAATATTTGTTGTCCCGAAAATAAAAAGATCATTTAATTTCTAAAGAAATTTGCATATTCAGTTAGTTTTGTAATTAATTACATAATTCACAAAGATAATTTTGCACTTTAACTCTTAAAATTTAATATAAAATAATCTATATATTATAATATAAGAATAGATATATAAATGATTTGAAATTACAGGAACATAAATTTCTCATGTAATGATCATTTTCTTTTCTCATAAAAAGGTAAAAAACAAACAAAAATAGGTATCCATAACTAATTGGCTACCAACCAAATACTTCAATACTTTTTGCTGCTTTTAGCGAAAGTTCATGCGTCTTGATTTGTTTTGCATCATGTTTCACTTGTAATGATGGTCCTTGTTTATTTTTCGAATAAGTTAGACCAGGTCTTCGGACGTGATCGAATGAGGAAAAACATAAACAGGGCTTTATATATTAAACCTTTAATTTATGTTATCTTTACTATTTTACTTTAATTATGTAATATTTATTCGATTTTAGTGTTCCATTTTAATTTTTTTTAATATATATATATATTTTTTAAACATTAAATAATAGAATATTTTCAAAAAGTTTATGAAGTGATAATATGTGGAAGGATAATAATCTAAAAATTTAAAGATATTTGTGAAAGGATGTTGTAACAGAGTGACAATATATGTTTTTAGAAATGGGTAAAAATCTGATATAACATTAGTGACACATATAAATATTTATCCGTTGGGTTGAGTTCTTATACGGGCAACCGGCCCGCCTATACTTGGGGACAACCACATCTGGGCCACTACTGGGGTCCAGCAGGGTGATCCGTTGGGCCCCCTTCTGTTTGCCCTCGTCCTTCACCCGCTCGTGCTTCAAATCCGAGACAGCTGCCATCTGCTGCTCCATGCCTGGTACCTTGACGATGGCACGATTATTGGGAAAACGGATGAGGTGGCTATGGCTCTCGGGATCATCAAAGAGAGAGGCCCGTCGTTGGGTTTGGATCTTAATATCAGGAAGACGGAACTCTTTTGGCCCTCTTGTAATGGTGAGAAAGTTCGGTCGGGCCTCTTCCCTGCGGACATTAGTAGACCCGCCAGGGGGGTGAAACTCCTTGGAGGGGCTGTTAGTCGTGATGGCCAGTTTGTTCAAGGGTTGGCTGAGAGGAGAGCAACTTCTGCTGCTGATCTTATGCGTCTCCTCCATGCCCTTGGTGACCCCCAATGCGAACTCCTTCTGCTTCGTTCGTGCATGGGTGTCGCCAAGCTTTTCTTTGGGCTAAGAACATGCCCCCCCACTCATATGATGGCGGCTGCGGCCGGTTTTGATAAGGATTTGCGGTCGGCCATTGAGGACATTGTCGTGTGTGGTGGTCCCTTCTTTGGGGACTTGCAATGGCGGCTTGCTTCCTTGCCGATTCGACATGGGGGGCTTGGGGTCTATTCTGCGGTCGAGGCGACGTTTTACGCCTTTGTGGCCTCGCGTGCTCAGACTTGGGCACTGCAAGACCATATTCTTCGGGAGAGCGGGGTTTGTGGTATGGGCCCTGACTATGAGATGGCGCTGGCTGGTCTTCATGATATACTTCCGGGCTTTGATCTGAGCGGGTTTACTAATAAGGACACCGCCCCACCAAAAGCCCAACACGTTTTGGCGAATGCCCTCTTTGGTAAAACCATGCTCGAGATGGAAGCTACTTACGAGATGACAGCTAGGCAAAAAGCAGTTTGGGGGTGCCTCCGACAACCACATGCGCAAGACTTTCTTCATGCTCTCCCCATCGACGGGTTGGGGCAACATATGTCGCCTGTCGAATACCGGACAATCCTCAAGTATCGGCTCATGGTCCCCCTGTTCCCCGTGGATGAAAAATGTCCCGTATGCAACAAGGCGTGTATGGACTCATTTGGGGAGCACGCGGCTCACTGCAAAGAGCTCCCGGGTTTTAAATATCGACACGATGTGGTTCGGGACGTTCTGTTTGACATTTTCAGGAGGGCTGGGATATCGGCCAGGAAGGAAGCTCCGGTTAACTTTCTGTCTGACCCCTTGGATGGGCGCTCAACCCTCAGACCAGCTGACATACTTGTTTTTGGGTGGCAAAATGGAAAGCATGCATGCGTTGATTTAACGGGGGTTTCTCCCCTTGTGGGGTTGAGAGCCAGTACTTTCACGGCGGGCCAGGCGGTGTCCAGAGCGGCTGCTGGGAAGGTGAACAAACACGAGAAAGCGTGCATCGAAAATCAACATGTGTTTGTTCCCTTTGCTTTTGATACTTTTGGTCACCTTGAGGCAGAAGCAGCTGCCATGCTGGGACGGATCCAAAAGGTCATGTATGGAAGTGTCGCAGCCTCTAGATCGAAGAATGTTGTATTCATACGTCTAGGGTTTGCCATTCAAAAAGGGTTGGCGGCGCAGCTTGTTGCTCGCCTTCCCTACCTGGATACTTGAGTCTTGTACGTTGCTTTTGTGGTTTATAAGATTATTTAAGAATAAATAAAGGAAAGAGTATATAGAGGTAGAGATATGAGAAAGATACAGTTTTAGTTTTAAGGGTCGTTAGGATATCTGTAATAGTTATCACTTTAGTGATGGTTATCACATGAAACACCAACGGTTTAGTGATGGGTTGTGATGCGGCAAATGTGGAGGTGATCACCTTGCTTGTGCAACTTAATTTTTTATCACCAGCCACATAAATACACATAATTTACATTTTCCTAAATAAAGTTACACATTTACACAAACATCATTACAAAGTGTTAACTTTGACATACTTCTATGTGTAAAACATAAGAGTTCTAAAATTAAACGCAACTTGAATTTTAACCTACACATGATTTAAGTTATCAGAAAATGTGATGGACGTTTGACTCAAGGATATAAAGTGTTTACTTTGACATACTTCTAAATGTAAAATATAAAAGTTTTATAGATTAAAGGGACTAGATTAAATGGAACTTGGTTTTTAGCCCAAACTTGTAAACTTTAGTTATTTAGGATATTTCAATTTGAAAAGAAGGATTTTAAACAACCTAACATATAGTGATGGTTCAACCTAAACCATTTTTCATCTTACTCATATTATTTACTTATTTTAAATTCTAAACAACCTTCATTATAATATAATGTGATAATAAATAAATAATAAGCAGATAAATAAATGAACATTGACTGGGGACAGTTGGTTTTAATAAATAAATTTGGTATGATAAGGGAGTTTGGTGAATTGTCAAAAACTAGACCTGTAAACCAATTCCTTTAGAAAGTCTGAAGCATCCAGAGGTAGGTATAGTTACTTTTAAATAAGGAATGATGGGACCATACGTTTGAATAGTAAATAAAGAAAGTTGGGAACTTTGGATTTTTGTAACATATTTATATACCATGTTTACTATTTATACATGTACCAAAACAGTTTATTATTAAAACGAAAGGTAAGTAAATAAAAAAGATAATTATGTTAGTATTAGAAGTCTAGTAAAATATAACATTACACAAAACTAATTACATAAAGGCTTACGAAAAATTATCTAAAAATAATTAAAAGAAACGATATGAAACATATGACTGTCGCGTGAACTTAAAAAAAAATACCTAAAGGCAAAGGTATGAAACTAAAACAAAAACCAAGAAAATGCTTTCAAAAATCAACTAAAAATAATTTAAAAAATGATACTAAAATCTAAAAAGAAAAAGCCCCACATCCACCTGGTGGAACCACATAGGCACATAGCTCAATCAAACTAAAAAACTATTTCTTTTAAGTTAGAATTTGTATATAACTAGATTAATCACATCCACGAGTTGCGATGTGGAGTCATAACACATGTTAAACGAAACAAAATAGAGAGAAATATACAAGAAAAGTGGTAAAAAAAAAGTATTTTTCATACACAACATATGACACATATTAAACAACATAGAAAAAATTACATGTCAAAAATGAAAATAGAAATGTAATGTGGTGAAAAAAGAAAAAATCTAAAACTATACTATTCCTCAAGTTAAAACACGGATCGGTCTTGAACAAAATCTAAACCTCATACTCAAAGATTTTTTTTCTGCTTAAACCAAAAAAATATGATAATGCTTGGTACTAACTCGATTTTTTAGTGTTTCCAAAATATCATATTAAAAAACAAAAGAAAGTAAATTGAGAAAACATCAGTTAAAAACTTTATATAAAAAGACAATAATGTAGTCAAAATAAAGAACCGTAAAGCTAAAACAAAAAAAAGAAGCCAAAAAGTGAGAAAAGGAAATAATGAGACCAAGATGAAAATAGAAAAAATAATTTGACAAAAACAAAAAATAAAAGAAAAAAGTTAAGTGGTCGGAATGAAAAAAGAAAAGTAAATTACTCAAAATGAAAAAAAAAACATTTAAGTAAAAGAAAAAAGCGGCAGTGAAAAATAAAAATAAAAAATAACGTGGCAAAAATTAAAAAGAAAACAAATAACGTAGCCAAAAAAGAACATAGAAAAACTAATGTGACAAAACAGAAAAATGAAAAAGTAACATAACCATAATAAAAAATAAAATGAAAAAAATATAAAAGTAAGAAAGAAAAATTACATGCCAAAATCAGAAATAGAGAGAGAAAGAAATACAACAAAAAAAAAACTAAAACTATACTATTATAAAATTATAAAGAAAAAAGTAACTTGATAAAGATAGAAAATAAAAAAGGAAAAATGGATTTTAATTATCCTACCTATCCCTATTTGGCGGATAATAATCCCAAGTAATTTTTTAGCCAAAAACAGTCTTTCCTTTACACCATGTTATTTTAATAATCATTTCCGTTAAAAAACTAACATCGTTAATGTGGAGGACTAATAATGTCATTATCTAAACTTGTTTTCTTCCTCCGGCCACCACCACCAATCTCCGGCAGCTTTCCATGTCTGCCACCGTCGGAATTCGGTCCCCGTCATCACCGCCGCGATTAAAAGTTTTAATTATCAAACTTGATTGAATAAAATCAACCCACCTACGATCAAACACAGCGGCCACACATCACCACCGTCGCCACACATATCGCCGGAATTCGGTCCCAGGTTATCATCGATTCACCGCCGCCACACATCACCACTGCCACCACCAACACCTACCGCCCCTGCGACTATTAACCACCGCGACGCACCTAGGGTCCCCTTCATTCTTCTATGCGGCGGCGCAAGAACCCACCTAGGGTTCCGTTCAAAGGTCAACCACTGTGGCGCAAGTTAGGGGGTGACATGCACTCAACCTATCTTCACAGTTCTATCGCCTTGTGAACCTTCGAAAGACAGATTTTCCATGTCTGCCGTGTTGTCGTTTTTGTCCGGATGTCGGTGAATTGAAGAATTGGTGGTGGTGATTGGAGGAAGAGAGATTTTCCTGTCTGTTTGAGCAATGGTGGTGGTGGTACTCTTGTTCACCGGCGTTCGAATCGGCTGCTGAAGGATTGATGGTGGTGGCTGTCGACTAGAGGAAGAAGACGAGGGGGTGTTTTTGGGTTTTCGTTCTTTATTAAATCAAGTTTAATGAAATTACATTATTTACCCTTCAAGTTTATTTAAATAAATCAAGTTTGAATAATGAGATTATTAGTCCTCCACACTAACGGTGTTAGTTTTTTAACATAAATGATTATTAAAAATAACAGGGTGTAAAGAAAATATTGTTTTTGGCCAAAAAATTACTTGAAATTATTATCCGCCAGATGGGAATAGGTAGGATTATTAAAATCCACTTTTCCAATGAAAAAACCTTACGTGGTGTTCATTAGCGATTTCGGCAGGATCATAAGATGATTTAAGAGCATTACACGTTATACTTAAACTTTTAAAAAAAAATCTATTTTTTCTCCTACTTTAACAACTTTATATTTAAATATTACCCTTAAATTTTAAAATATAATTATATGAGACTGGTAAAAATCCATTACACATATACATGTTTTTTTTCATAAATATAAAAAACCTTAAAGATTAAGATAAAAAAGATGCTCTTATATAATTAAAACTTGTTTCCATCGTAGCATTTCCCCTACCCATCCATAACTGGTATTCTAACATAATTAACAACACAAAACCTCAAGCATTATAGTACACGATAGAGAGCCTCAGACATAATGATGAATCCGATTAACAGATGTAAATGAACAGAATACAATAGGTTAACTGACAACTCATTCAACCAAGGTTTTAAGAACATGGGACCCAACAAAAACACATACTTTAATCTTGAAGAATTTAGGTCGAAATCTTAATTTAGATCCTAGAAGAGTAGAAACTTCAATGTGAATTCTATTCTATTATCAAACATTTTAACAAATGCAAATAATCTAACTGGAAAAAAAATAATCTAACTGAAAAAAAAACCTCAAGATTAAATAGTACACAAATACATGTTGCAACAAATTCTTATTGCTACATTTGATGTCATGGTGTGACATCAAACCTTAAGACAACATGGCGGATATAGCAGAGAGAATCACACCACCCGACCCACCTGTGTCTTAAGGTTCTCATTAATGTAATTCACATACAATCAAGAACAATGTGTTCAGAAGATACTATTTCACATAGTTAACCAGATTAATGTTTCACATAAGAAAGTTGGGAAAGGAGAGCATCTTATCTGAAAAAGAAGTGAACAACATTGCAGCAGGCCGAATGGTTAAAAGTTTTGAATTTCAGGACCTAACCAAATACATTGTTATTTTTCCAAACAACATGAAGACTAGAATCTCCGTTAGGCGCCACTTGCATACAAACGGGTCCACTCTTTTGCTGCAGTTTGAACAATATATTTAAAAAAAAAAAGATGAAAAAAGAAAAACTTATAACAGACTGCATGTCGTTTAAAGAATAACAAATTCTGAATACCTGTTTCAACAGCTTCAGCTTCATTAGATTTCCAGTGCTTTGCTATGTTCTCAGAGAGTGGATCATCCGGGTTGGGAGCACTTAAAAGAGCTTGAATGCTGACGGATACAATGCAAATATCAAGATTTGATTTTTATATTATTATCAGATTGAACAATTGTTGACAGAATTCATGTCAGGTTTCTATTTCTATATACAGTTGCTGAAGACAAGATTTTCTCATATCTCAATATAGCAATCTACAAGTGTCAGTTTCAACCTATTTACCTAATAAGCAGGTTGATTTGGGTTATGCTTTTATCCCTAAACAAGTCAAATGGGCTTACCTGTGATGCTAAACTAATAAAAAAACAAGACGACTGGGTCGAACATGTTTTATGAGTAAAAAAAACCGTCTGACGTGCATTCATATGCATAAAACCTCCTATATCGACCTATATTATTATAGTATTTGTAATCACATACATACTACTTATTTATGAAATAAGCTAGCTAGCCAATTCGAGATGGCTAGTCTCCCAAGTATAATTAAAGAAGAACACAAACTAACTGACCAGCTTTCTCATATCTCATTTCTTATAAGACCTTGGCTTTTATATCGACTTAATAGGAAGGAAATTAACCAAAATAAAGAAACTGACCCACCAACTTAAAATGTAGAAATACATATTTAAAGGAACTTCAAAATTCAAATTAACAAATGCACTTAAGTAAATGGATTGGTGGATGGGATAAACAAACTGAACTGCCAGGGTATGGTTTACGTGGGGTTGAGTTGCATGGGTCACATAAGATTTGACACGTATCATCAGCCCAACCAGACACGTTATGTTTTGACCAGCTCTATTCGCTTTGACCGATTATCCAGCCAGGAGCGAGCAGAAACCAAACCAAAACCAAAATAACTGAATACCAAAAAACAACAGATCCTATTAGAAACCAGGTTCGAACTTTGAGGCTCGGCTCTAGTTTCCTTTAAAAAAACTGATAAAACAGTCCAACCTGAATTATGTTAACTTTTCTTTTATATTTTATTATTATGCTAACTACTTATATTTAGTAAACATGTTATAAAGTTAACTTTTAACTCTTTGAGCGTATAATTTGGCTCAATTATTTTGTTGCTTGTTGGATATAATTGCTTAAATTGGCTGATCTTGTTTGTTGGGCTGAAGTGGTCCAAGCCCAAAAAACAAAAACCAAAGTAATAATTGCAACCAAACAGACAAACTATAACCACCCTTTACTATCCAAAGTTGAGTGCTTTCTACATCCAAAAAACATGAATAATTTGGTCCGCTTATGGTTTTGGGCAAAAACCTACCTATGCTCACCCCTTTTATTTTGCCACCTCTAGTAGAATCAAATTTGTTGGTATCAGTTCAATAACTATACCTCAAGAGTACAGTGCGAATCTGGAGAGCAGGGCTCCACTTGTCTTTGAGGATATCAAGACAAATCCTACCAAGCTGCATAAAAACATACTAAGAAAAAAAAAGCAAACAAACTTGATAATAACACAATGAAAAAAAAGAGACATGCAAGACAAACCTTGTCAATGTTCGGATGGTAAATTTTTGTAAGAAACCGAACCTGTTACAATGTGGTAGGAATTACAGCCCAAGAATAAATGTGAACCTTAGGTTGCACAAAGCCAAGCATTATTGCATGCAACTTATACAGTTAAAAAACACAAGAACTGAAATGTAGAAAACAAAGCTTCCGTCAATGGAACACCGATGAATTAGACAAGTTTCTGACATATGTTAAATATGATTTCCCCAATAAAAGAGCGATCACATATGGCAGAAATTTTCTCCAACACGAACTGTAAAATTGGAACTTAAAAAAAATAACTACTGAAAAATGAAGTTGTGGATAAAAGGATCATATAAGAAAGAAATAAGTACAGTTGGAACTCTAAATAGGAGCTGTAATATTGATCTACTAAACATAACTAACATATTGTCGTGTTGTCTAAATAACCACAGTTTCACCAACAGCATAAAAGGCTTCGGTGGTTCAGCAAAAAAAAAATGCTGACACTTCAGGATTATACATCCAATTCAGCAAGAATATTCTGGAATTAATTAAACACTTTCCCACTAGGAACTTTTTGGCTAGCTAGATAACCTTACAGGTTTAAAATGTTATCTAACTGACAGTAAAAGAAGGTAATTCTTGTGCATACAAAGTACTTATCTTTACTAATAGTTGAAGCGCATCACTAAACATGGCCCAAATCCCCAAACATCATGCTGAGCGTTATTTCTAACTTTCTTTAATACATCAGAGCATATCATATACGCTTTTTTCCCAAGCAACTATATACCCAAATAGTCTTGAGTTGTGATAATTCAACACGCCACTAAATAACTTTGTTGACTCCAACATTTTAAAAGTTAACTGAATTACATAATAGAAGAACATAGATGGGTCCTATGGATATACTGGCACTCAGAATTTATGATAACCAAATCAATTTTCAAATCCTCAAAATATGTACTGTGAAGTTCACAAATAATGCCAACAACATTTCAATATTGGATCATAAGAAAGCACATGTCAAACAAAAACCCTTTATAACTATTTGGAAATAAGCTTAATAGATGAGAATAATTGTTCAAATAACAAAAAGAAGGGTTCCATATCAACAGAGTTTAAAAGCAAACATATCATAACAGAAAAAATTTCCAAGATAACTTCCTGCATGATGTAGAAATGTGAAAGATGAAAAATATTATAATTAGAAACATACAGTATACTTGTAGTCAAAATATGTTAACTCGCTGTCTCACTCCTCACAGAATATCATCAATGCATGTTATACATAGCATTAAGGGAGGTATAGCTTCATTGACCCAATGTATAAATTCGGACATCGGTATTCATGGTAAAAGAGCCAAAAATGCTGGTCAATCAAAGTGATAACAACAATTACTGTCACTCCCTCCCAGTTGAACATCTAATCTTAGAACAGAAACTATTATATCGGGAATAAAAAGGCACTGTGATTAACATGCATCAATATGTATCCATGTACCTTGGGAGCAGCCATAGGATATTCTTCTGGCAAAAATAACTCCAGCTTGAAAACTCCTCCTGTAGGTCAACCAAACAAAGAAGCACGCATAAAATAGAAGTTCTCTCTCTATTTAAAATAAAATCATCTGCAACCAACTAACCAAGAACCCCTTTGGAAATACATAGGACCAATCAAGTTAATCACCCATAGAAAATAGAATGGAAAAACTGTGACAAAGAAACATCTTGTCCGTCATAAGTGGATCACTAAAGAATTAAATCCAAATAATGAGATTATGAAAACACAGACACACAACACATCTACTATTTCCATAATAGGGGTGATACACTGATACTCGGCATCTATAAAATAGCACTGCAAGTCAGAAAAAAAATGAAAGAACAAAACGTTCCCTCGCTCCTCTATCTGTAAAAAATAAACTTAAAAGGGAGCTACGGTTTGACTTTGACAAAATCAATTACGTATTTTAAAGATCAACTATTTGTGACTTTTTACATCAAATTATATAACAAGTAGTACAGGTCAAATTAGTACTTAGTAAGAAAAATATCATTCTTCTGTCCATATACTAGGATTAATATTCATTTCGCAAAGTCACAATGTAGCTCTTTCTTTAGAACAGATATAGTAACAAGTAGAATCTGTAATAGAAAACTATATCAGTTCGATATCAAAGTTCAAGAGCCGGCTTCTTTACCGTTAAACATCCTAAGGACAGTTCTGTACAAAGATAGCATTCTTCATTTTTTTCATATGATGAACATATGTATTTGGCAACAAAGAAACTATTAATACACCAAAACTACTGTTATTAACAAGCACAAGCAAAAATCTATTAAATTAAATTACCTTCATAAGGAGACTGTGATGGACCAAGGATCATGACATTGAAATATCGCATGTTATCTTCCGATGGCGATGCACTTATCCCAGGGGCTACACCAGCAAAAATCAAAAACAATAAACACAAAATTATACCGATCCAAATCATCACGCAATCAACAAACTCGCACAACATATTTCCAAATCGAATGAACTTCCTTCTAACAATTCACAAGAGAATTGAAGAGATACAGATTAAGTTCACTGCTCACCTGGTTCGCTGAGTAACCGCTGAGTTTCCTGGATCAATACAACAAAGTCGAAACATATGTTAGGGTTTTCAGATACAGAAATACTACAGTAACAACAGATCAGATCATCTGAAACAAACTACAAACATACATATATACATACAAACGTATACATGTTGTAAGAGGGATCGAGAAACGGATCAGAGGGAGAAGATCACGGATTCTAGTGTTAATACCTTGATAATTCTTCGAGGAAGATTGCTGTTAGCCATCGAAGGGAAGATTTACGCTAAGGAGGATTTTGCCTTTTGAAGAAGAGAGAGAGGAAAAAGGGGGTTTTCTAGAGAGAGAAAGTGAATTCGAGACTTTCTTCTCTAGCCGTGAGCCGAGCTTTGAAGTGGTCGATTGCTTTTATGTATTATTGTTCTTCATATTGCAAAATGGGGCTCAATGTTTATAGCATTGTCAACTTCTGCCTGTTAGTTTCGTTAAACGGGCTAAAAAATTGCAAAATAGACCCTCCAACTTTAGTTTATTGTCATTTAATACTGATAATCCAATACTTAACTAAATCTAGATGAACTTTGCATCAT